>CM053757.1:7443124-7457045 GCA_028658305.1 Pachyuromys duprasi | reverse complement strand
GTACTTAAAATATTTAAGGCTGGGAGCATCGGCTTGCAGTCTTTGCTTTACATAAACCTGAGACAAAGCCACATTGATATTTTCAACTGGCAATGGAATTAGATAGAAAGTTTGGGATGGCACAGAATCTTTCAATGTGAAGGATTTTATATAAGCCATTCTGATTCTTCAAAGGGCCCCGTGACATCTGTTCCACTTTAAATCTGGAAGTAAATGACAATAAGGCATTTAGGTTTCCATGTAAAGGTGGCAGAAAGCATGTTTATCTAGACACTTATTACATAAAGAATTTGGAGCAGTGGTCTGCACCAAATAATCTTGTCAGTGCCTCAGAAGGGAGGGTCCCCATTTGTTCAGATACTCTTCTTTCATTTTAGGGAGTCCCTGGTGAAGTAAAGCTGTCCTCAAGCTTGGACTGTGACAGCTTCCACACCCTACTTAACATTGTGAATGTGTATTTTGTTAAACCACCTACATAGTCTGCTGATGTAGTTATTAAGACCACTCAAAAAAAAAAAAAAAACAAAAACAAAAACCCAGATCAGTGGGCTGGAGAGATGGCTCAGCAGTTAAGAGCACTGCCTGTCCTTCCAGAGGACCCAGGTTCAATTCCCAGCACCCACGGGGCGGCTCGCAACTGTCTATAACTCCAGGATCTGACACCCACAGACATACATACAGGGAAACACCAATGCACATAAAATAAAAATAAATAAATTATTATTATTTTTATTTTAAAAGCCAGATCAGGGCTGGGGTGTAGCTCAGGAGTAAAGCAAGTGCCTAGCAAAGAGGACCAGCTAGCCTGACCCTGTGTAAGCTGACAGTGCTCTTCCTCAGGCAAGGGGCTGGAAATGGCTCGTTTCTAATGGTGGGGGTGAGGGCTCCCTGCCTCCTCCTCAGAGAGATTTGCAGTTGACAGGTAGGATCCTCCACTGGCATCTTGTATAAAGTAGGATTTGAGTAAGGGGCCTGTGTGGTCCATCACCCCAGACAGTATGAAGAATAAATGGGGGTTACTAGTTACGGAGACTGGAACAAGAAGGCAGGACTGGCTGGGTGTGGGGGTGCACACCTTTGCTCCCAACCCTCAGGGAGGCAGAGGCAGGCACATATATGAGTTTGAAGCCAGCCTGCTCTACAAAGCGAGTCTAGGTAGCCATGGTACCCAGAGGTACCTTGGTAGACAGAGAAACCCTGTCTCAAAACAAACAAAAGAAAACAAAAGAATAAGACAGGTCTGTCTAGGTCACAAGAAGATATGTGGTCATCTGGGTTTGGGGTTAGTTCCAAGGATTTAAGTATTTGTGTGTGTGCACATGATTTTGAGAGGGATGCTGTAGCCAAAAGCCAGAGAGCAGCTGGCAAGCTGGCGGGTGTCTTTCTTTCTCTCCATATCTCTCTCTGTCTCTCTCTGTGTCTCTGTGTCTCCATCTCTGTGTCTCTCTGTCTCTGTCTCTTTTTCGTGTGTGTATGTGTGTGTGTGTAAGATGGAGCCTTTGAGGTTTCCTTGTTTGTGCCCAGAGAATACCTGCTGTTTGGGGCCAGAGCCTCAGTGGCTTCTGGTCTCCAGCCCCGTGGGGGAAGGGGAGTTTCCTCTCATTTGTTACCTTTCCTAAACATTCCACTACAAGCTTCTCACATTGCCCCATGCCTAGGAATGTGCTTTTCCAGTCAGCCTCTCCCAACCCTTTGCCTACAAGCTTTCTCTATAGGTTGTGAAATGTTGAACATAGAAGCTTCATCTTTGCTTTGAGTTCAATTCAACTCCAGGCATATGAAGAGGGACTTTCTGGTCACACATTGGCCTTTTTGGAAGGAGCCTTGGTCCCACACAGAGGTAGACGATCTCTTTCTCTGATTTCCTATTCCCCACCAGATGCTTCATCTCTTAGACAGACTTTACAACTTGGAAAGACAGTGTTTAGGTCACAGTCAGTGGACAACAGTTCAGAATACCATCAGACAAGGCTTCCAGCCAGGCTTACCCTATCAGCTAAATGTCGCTTCTGAGTACAAGATGTCTTAAACCTGCTTGAGGAAGAGTGTGGGTGAACGGCTGAACGGAGGCATAGTTTCTACCCTGAAGAAACCTTTTTGATTTTGAGATAGCATCTTGTTATGTAATTCCTGGTTGGCCTGGAATTAGCTATGTAGATTAGGCAGGCTTTGAACTCACAGAGATACACTTGCCTCTGCCTCCTGAGTGCCGGGATTAAAAGGTGCCCAGCTATGAAAACACTTTAAGATGTGTTCTAGATACAAAAAGACATAACAAAAATATGGGTGCTAGACAAAATGCCAGGGCTCAATCCCAGCTCTGCCCCTCACCTGGCTAAGCCCCAGCCTTTCTGTGTCTGAGCTCACCACCTGAAAATAGGTTAATAATTGCCTTTGCCTTATAGTGAGTTGGGGAGGTTGGGCTCAAGGATATATCAGACTGTGGATATGGTATGGGGCAGAGTAGTTATGCCATCTAATAAAAGATACTTAGCTACAAATAAGGGCTGTTGTTTTTGTTAGCAGGATTGTTCTATAAAAAGCACACTAATTATCTGCAATACATACTAACACAGTTAGGGAAGAAAATAAGGTAATGGAAATAAGATCTTCAGTACTCAGCTCGGAATGATGCAGAATATGACTTATCAGAGGGCCTAGAGGCATATTTATATAAAAATATACTCAGACATAATTAAAGACTGCTTTCTGCATGCAACTTAAGCAGGCTGAACTTTCAAAAGTCCAGTGTGTATAAGCAGGGTATGGTGGCACACACCTGTAAGCCTAGCATTCAAGACATTGTGGCAGAAGCTCTCCGAGTTTCAGGTTAGCTTGAGCTGCATGATGAGACTATGGACTCAAAAAGTAAAACAACAGCCAGAAAGGCTTTTGTACTCCCTGGTGACTCCTCCTCTTTTACCTTTATCCTTTTCTATTTCTTTGAACATTTTAAACATTAAGTTACTTTCCAGGAGTTTTTCAGCTACATAGTGGCTATAGTAGCATAGAGAACTCCTTAGTTATTTTACCGTAGTCATTTGTTTCCATATATCACTTTTGCTGTGTGGCGGGTTGTGTCTCTGAGTTCTCTTGAGAGCAAAATGTGGACAAGAAGCCTGTAGCTCTCAGGTAGGCCCTCTGCTGACCTGCAAATGAATGATCCTATGACACTCCAGAGGGCCACCCAGGGCCAGTCCCCTCTCCAACGCACATACCCTACCACACTTCAACTACTGTTGAAAGCATCCTTCTGCTTTCTGGTCTGCCGCCACCCCAGAAACACCGGTTACATCTAGCTGTCTGGTCTCTTCAGTGTCCTTCTTCGTGGCACAGCAATGCCTTAGTCTCTCCTTCTAACTCATGCCTTGGCCAGTTGGGTTAGTATTCCCTACTTTTATTACTGACATCAAATGTGTGTGTGCACATGCATGTGCTCATGTGTGTGTGTGTATGAGATACATACCTACTTTCCACATTTTCAGACAGAAATGGACACTCCAATTCAATTTTGATAGCTACCGAGAGTTCGCATCAGATGCCACAGGTTGAGAGCTCAGTCTCTCAAACTGCTTTCATTGTGAGTGCCAATCCCAATCCTTGGCTTCTGATGGCTTCTGATGGACCAGATATTTGAGTTTCTATGACCCCTTTCTTGGGCCTAGTAATTTGTGAGATCTGTAAGACCTCAGGGATAGTGTTGCTGGATAATTTTATGTTAATTTGACACAAGTTAAAGTCATCTGAGAGTGGGGAAGCTCCATAAGATAAGGCTGTAGGCAGGCCAGTAGGGGCATTTTCTTAGTGATTGGTGGAGGAGGTTCCATTGTAAGTGGTGCCTCCCTGGGCTGGTGGTCCTGGCTCTATAAGAAAGCAGACTGAGCAAGCCATGGGGAGCAAGCCAGTAAGCAGCACCCCTCCATGGCCTCTGCATCAGCTCCTGCCTCCAGGTTCCTGCCCTGTTTGAGTTCCTGTCCTGACTTCCCTCTGTGATGGACTGTTACCTCAAAGTATAAGCAGAATAAACCCCTCTCCAACTTGCTTTTGGCCATGGTGTTTTATCACAGAAATGGAAACTCTAACTGAGACAGATAGTTTACTAAATGTGGGTATATTCAAGTCCCTGCTAGGGATTGACCCTCCAGTATGTTAAACAGGCACTCTCCACTGAGCTACATTGTAGCCTTCTCAGTATCATTTTAATACTTAGATTATACTAGATTTGGCCAGAGACAGCCTTGTGAAGATGGATATGGTATGCTTTTGACAAGCCTGTATCATTTCTTAGTTTCTGGCTCAGAAGACATTTTCAGCCTAACTTTGCTCTTTCTCTGTCCTGGAAGTCCCTTTACTTCAGACATTGTAGGCTTACATGGTGGTACTTAGAAGCCAAGACTGAGGAAGTATCTCTTCCTGGACTGTCCATAATGCACAAATATATTATTTTGTATATAATGCACACATTTATGTACAAAGAGATTTGTCTCTGATTACTGATATAGGTATGTCTGAAATTAATATTGTACTCCAAACTGCAATCATCATTTCCTTGGCCGGTTCTTTTTAACAATTCCCCTTGGTGGTTTACTTCTCTAACCTGAATTCCATTAGCTGCTAACTGTGGATTCCATTATCATCAATATATTTATTTTTTGCCCAATTTTCTTTCTTCTTTTTTTTTTTTCTGAATAGTCTCCTAGTCACAGTAGCTACCTTCTCTGGATAACCTCCTTACTGCTTTCTTGACCTCTGCACATGTCAGCAACTCCCTGTGGCCCTCCCCCATTGCCCTTTTTCTTGGCGTTCAGAGCACATACCACCTCCAGGTCCACTGCTCTAGTCACTCAACCTCCAGACATTCAGAGTCCTCCTGCAGCCTTGCTGTTCCATCCTTCTGCTCACACACCTGGGCCCATGTCCCCTCTGTTCACTTTCTTAATGTTCAGGGTATATATCTACATGGGAGAAAAATCTTCCAATTCTTAGGTTATTCTAATATGAAAGTGTTAACACTTTAATAGGATTTTTACTCTCTGTGTCTTAATGTCTATTTTGTTTTATAAGATACCTTGTAGGTCTTCAAACAGCACACGCAGATTTAAATGCTGCTGTCAGAAGACCCAATGAGACAAAAGAGTGTTTATTAAATGGCTTCAATTAAGTGTGTGGATCAAGTAGCATGTACAGGTTCTGGAAAACCTGATGTTAAACATCACTATACTAGTTTGTTAATTAACTTTAAAACATCCTTATTTTCAGCAGGAGCTGTATACCCTAGCTGGGTTAAAGGGAAGTGTAAATTGCATATTCTATAAATACTCACCGAGCCCTGTTACCTTTGACATATGCTATTGGGAGCTAGCTGTAATCTTGGCAAGGGATGGGATCTGATATCAACATCTTACCTTAAAAACACTGGCCTCCCAGGAAAGATTTAGTGTGACCTACAATGTGTCATGAGCTCCCTGTTAACCTGTTGATTTCTTTCTGTGTAATAGAAACCAGCTCCTGAAATGAAACGGCAGCAGGCAGACACAAGGAAGCCAAACTCTGACTGTAGAAACTGCAAGATGCCAATAAGGGTAAATTCATCCATGTTCCTAAACTTGAGTAGCAGTGTTTTCTTCTTTAGGAACATGTGGCTTAGAAAGCGTGTCTTTCCTCTAGGAACATCATCACGCTCACTTTACTATGCTTTCCGTTCTGAGAACATACATATATCTTCATTTTATTGAAAGGGATTTCTTGCTGTCCTTCCCATAGGGCATTCCCGAGGACAGTTTCACGGGCACTAGACACCATTCAACATAACTCATGAGCCGGGATGTGATTTATTGAAGATAATTATTGATCATGGAATTTCCTCCCTGAAAAGCTTCTTGGCCCTTCTTATAGATAAGGAAATATACAGGAAGGAGATGATGTGCCCAAGAACACATAGAAAGCTAGAAGAAAAACTGGAAGTAGAATTTCTGTTTCCAATTTCCATCCAGTTCTATTAAGGGACCAAAGGGGCGTAAAGATGGCCTTCACGATGAAATTGCTCCCCCTGGCGTCTGTTTTTGGACATTACAAGAGGACTTGTGCCAGATGTTTACTAGATGGCAAAAGTCTCTCCAATGATTGAGTCCTTTGATTAGTAGATGGTTCCAATTGCAAAGCAATGCTATGGTACACAGGTGAACACAGCTAATATATGCAAATAAGTGGACAGAATTTGTCTACATGGAGAGGTAAGAAGTTGTGTTCCGATAAACTGGGTGTGGTGGTACATGCCCTCAATCCCAGTTCTTAGGACGAAGAGATGGCCTCATCTCTGCAGTTTGTTCAAGGACAAGCCAGGGCTACATAATGAGACTTATCTCAAAACAAGCCAATAACTATTCTAAATCCTCGAAATTTAGCACTGTTAGATTTAATTTAAGTTTTAGTTTTTTGAGACAGGGTTTTTCTCTGTAGCTCTGGCTATCCTGGAACTGGCTCTATAGACCAGGCTGGCCTTGAACTCACAGAGATCCACCTGCCTCTGCCTCCTGCTTGCTGGAATTAAAGACGTGCTGCACGACCCTCCACCCACCCCAGCTAGATTTAGTCTTTATTAGTGTGGTGGTGGGACATATTATTCATGATTGTAACTGGAATTTCTCTTATTAATTACTGATAAGATTGGGCATTTTTTTCCTCGTCTTAATTGGCCATTTGTATTTTTCCATTTATGAAATGCCTATTCATGTCTTTTGCCCATTTTTATTAGATTGTTTACCTTATTCGTTTAGAGGTGTGATTTAGATATTGTGGATACCATATGCTTTACAGTTCATAGTTCATAGGCAGTTAGTGCATTCAGAATGTGGAACCAGCACCTTGATTTAAAATACGCCCCCCCCCCCATGCAGTGAAGGCCATGCCCCTGGGCCCATGCTGTGGCTGCGACCTGCCTTTTGTTTTGGTGGCTTTATCTCTTTTGAATATTTCATATAAATTGAACCTTTCAGTGTGTGACATTTTAAAACTTTATACAGGGTTCCTGAGATCCATCTACTCTGCTATATGCATTTCCCTCTGCATCTGCTTGCTTGGAATATTCTGTTACACAGTTCATTATTCAACACCTGCTAAGAGGACATTTAGGTGCCTTGACATCTGAGGAATTGCAAATTGTGCTGCTATGACCTTTCTTGCTCAAGTGTTTGGGCATTTGACTCCAGTGCACTGGGACCTGGCAGGGGACTTGCTGGGCCATGTGGTAATTGTGTGTTTAAATCTCAGAGGAGTCACCAAGCTCTTTCTCTAGCTGCCGCCCTAGTTCACATTCCCACCAGCAACGAGTGAGCTATCGATGACCCTACTTCTTTGCCAACACTTGTTATTTTCTTTTCCGTTGTTCACATTACGGTTGTATTACAATTAGCAGCAGGTGTTAATTGTTCACTTTCTCGGGGTTTGTTGTGGTATTTCCATAAATTAGTACATTGTATGTTGATAATATCTCTTTCCTTTCCTTCTACTTTTTCTCCTCTTCTCCTGTGAGTGCCCTTGTGGTTTTTGATTCATTTGTTTTGTTTTAGAGACAGGGTCTCACACTGCAGTGCAGGCTAGCCTCAAACTCATGAAAGTTTCCTGCCTCAGCCTCCCAGGTGCTGGTATTGCAGGCATGTGCCATCCCACCGAATCCCTCTTTCCTTGTCTTGTTTTCTACTTGCTTGCATTTAAAGACAGAGTCTCAAGTAGCCAAGACTAGCGTTTTCCTGACTGTATAGCTGAGGATGACCTTAAACTTCTGAACCTCCTATCACCATCCCTGAGTGCTGGGATTACAGATGTGTGTCACCATGCCTAGTTTTGGAACGAACTTAATTTTGTGTATGCTAGGTAAACACTCTACCAACTCCTGTTTTCATATATGTATATGAAAACATATATATAGGAGAGATATATATCTCCTGGGATGAGGTCATTTGTTTTACATTTCCCTTATGACAAAACAAATGAATCAAACAAAACAAGTGAATCAAAACCCACCAGAACCCTTGTGATATTGAGTGTACCCTCATGGACTTATTGTCTGTTTCATTATCTTCCAAATGCTGAATATTTTCTTTCTTCCAAAGAAAGAAAGTCTTTCCAAATCCTTTGCTCATCTTTAAAAGGGGATTTTCTTCTTATACTGTTGGGATGTCAGTGCTGCTTATGTATTGTGAATCTTTGTCAGAATATGACTCTTGAGTACCCTTTCTCACCCTGAAATCTGCCATCTCACCTTCTCCATGATACTCTTTGAGGCAGAAATCTTCAGACAGCACATGCTGATTCTTGCCTGGATTTCTCTAAGCATCTCCCCTCTGTGATTCCCTCAGCCTCTTAAATCTAAATGTTGTTTATCAAGTTTGGGCTATTTTCAGCCATTATTTCTTCAAATGCTTCTTTCAGGCTCACTCTGTCCTTCTCTTTCAGGGATTCTGAAGAGACAAGTGTTAGAGATTTTAAGGCTTGCAAAATGACTCTGAGACCCCGCTAACATTTCTCACTCTGTTACTTCTGTTGTGGGGTGATATTTCTTTTTCTGTCTTGGAATTCATTGATTCATCTAGTGAGAGTCTTTCTTTTCTTTTAATTAGTTTCTAGAATCTACACCTGGCTGTTTTTTCATACATTCTGTTTCTCTGTAGACAGTCTTTCTATTTGTCTTGGACATGTTCAGTGAAGCACATTATGATGGCTGCTTTAAACCCCCGGTGAGATAATAGTGGTGTCTGCACCATCTTGGTGTTGATGGCTGTTTAGTCAGAAGCTCTCAATTCTCTGCTGAGCCACCTACCTGGCTGACTCTGAGTCTCATATAAATCTTCTGTCTTGGCCTACCTCTCTGACTCCTTGAGGACTTCCAGGGTGTGGGTAAAGTCCAGATTCAACACTGGTGACACCAGGAGTATGTGCACATGCGGGCATGTGTGCATGTGTGCCTGTGTGCCTGTGTTGTGTGTGTGTGGGCGCGCGCACGTGCACACGCACAGATGGTCCCACACACAGGTGTGACATTCCAGGCTGTTCACTGTGACTTGTGAGCTGTTTGGCTGGTTTGGGGTCAGCCAAAACTATCAGAAAGTTTTCTCTTATTAGGCTGTCCTTTTCCTCATGGCTTTTCTGAGGGAGAAACTTTGGGAGAACTGCATCAATTGCCATCTCTAAGGTGAAGATTTATCCAGCATGCTCTCCTGGATATTTGAGATAAAGAAGCCCACAGATCTGTCAGCACTCTGCTCCCGTGGTCTGCCTTCCAATGGCTTTTCTCCAGAAGGACTTCCGTATGCCTTTTCATGTATAATATCTACAGATGTGGAGATGTGGCCTGTCCCTAGCCAAGACATCCATCTACTCTACCGTGGAACAGTCCATCTGTAGTGTTGTGCCTATCACATGTCAATTTCCCATAGTTTGATTGTCCTCACAGGTTTATAACTTTGACACCCAGAGTTAGTTCTCAAACACATTGACTACATACAGATTTTTGACCATGGTAGCAGGTTACCACAGTGTAGAGCTTGTCTGGTGATGTTTTCTGTATGAATGCACACGGGTATAATATAAGACATTCTTTATTTCTTTGTCCCAGACAGCTTTGCTTTGCCTGGTATGAATGTACCATTTGGAAACCCTGTATCTTTCATGGAATATTACTAGATTTCTTCAGTGCCCAGCAGGGCACACTTCTGGAAGCCTACTCCATGGATGTTCTTGGGTCACCATCTCATCGATGGCAGAATGTCCCATCTTTTCATGAGCCATTGTGCCAGGTCCAAGCCAGGAAGCTTGCTTTTGGTTTTCTGAGATGAGATCTGAATATAGAGACTAAACTGGCTGTATTAAGGCTATCCTGCTTCCAGCTCCAGAGTTCTGGGATTACAGGCATGCACCATCAAGGCCTGCTATGTGAGTTTTTGGTTTTGAGGACACAGGGTCTTACTAGCCCAGGATGCTTTTGAACTTGCTATACAGAAAAGGCTAGCTTGCAACTATTGACCCTCCTGCTCTGCCTCACAAGTACTAGGATTACAGCATGTACCACCACCACATCTGGTTGGTTGCTACATTTTAAAAAATTATTCTTACTTATTGATTTATATTGCATGTGTGTAAGAAGGAGTGTGGTGTATGTGCACAGGTCACGCACAGAGGGCAGGGTGCCAGATACACTCCTCTACCGATTTCTGCCTTGTTTCTTTGAAGTAAGGTCTCTCCCTGAACCTGGAGCTTGAGTCCTTTTGTCTAGGTGGGAGGCCAGCAAGCCCCAGCAATCCTGTCTCTGTCTCCTGCGGTTACAGGTGTGTGTGGGGCCACGCCTGGCTTGTTACATGGACTCTGGGATCTGAACTCTTGTCCTAATGCTTATGCAGCAAATGCCTAGCCACTGAGCCAGCTCTCCAGCCTTACTTGGTTATTTTTAGTGAGTATTTTAACATCTTCCCATGTAGTATAGTTTTCATTAAGGTCCTTCAGTAAGATTTTATAATTTTCTCATGCTTTCTCTTTGGTTAGTTTCATTACTAGGTTAACTGTTAATTTTTGTAGCTAAACAGTATATTTGATTTTGTGTGTGCGTGTGGTACTGTGGGTTGAACCGGAGGCCATGGGAAGTCAAGATGGCCATTGTGCCAGTGAATTACATGCTGTGGCTTCAGCTTTCCATCAATTTTGGGGAGGGGTATTTAAAATTAAGTTTACAGAGAGAAGAGAAAGTTGTGGCATCTGTAACATTAAAAAAAACCAAAACACGTTTTTAGAAGTTGGGCCTTGCTGTAACCTAAGAGCTTAGAAATCACCTCTAGGCTTTCAACCAACTCCCAACCCAAAATTAAAGACCCCAAACACTTCCACATGACCAGGCAATCCTGTCAGAACTTTAATGCTGCGTGCACCAGATTTCGGCGGAGGCACCTACGAAGCTCTCCTGTCATCCCTGCACAGCCTTGTGGAGTACAGCAAGCCCACCAAGTGTGGCTCACCCATCAGCTCACTTTGGGATGGATCGTCAAGAACATCCTCAAAACCAATGGTCTCATCATTGCCCCTAAAAATATCCAGTGAGAGGTTTGAGCTCGGGAGAAATAGAAGACGCTGAACTTGCTCACCACCTTGAATTCTATCTGTAACATCAGGGGAGCAAACAGAGCCTGGAGGTCTCTCATGGTAGAGAAGTTCATCTTGTCTTGGTTGAACTGGAAAGTTTGTTTGTTTGTTTGTTTGTTTGTTTGTTTTCTGGTAATTCACACAAGAAAATCCTTTCTGGAGCAGATCATGGCTCCTGAAAGACCCACTAGCCCAGGGCTAACTAGAATACTGTCCTTCAGCAGTAACCTGAGGCCTCTGGCATTCATCTTGGAAACCTCTGTCTACATTTTTGTTGTTATTGATGAAGAGAGGATCTCATGTAATCCAGAGTGGACTTGAACTCAGTGTGTACTGAGGATAGCCTTCAACTTGTACGCCACCTGCCTCCATCTCCAGAGGTGCTAGGATTATAGGCTTTTGAACCCAGGGCTTCAACGCATTCCAGGAGAAAACTCCACGAACTGAGCTATATCTGCCCACTCGTCTCATTTTTGTTTGGCGATTGGGTCTCATCAAGTCATCAGGCTGGCACTCAACTTGCTGTCGTCCAAGCAGGTTTTGAACTTTCTTTAATTAAAAAAAATCTTTTAAATTAATTAATTAATTAGTGTGTGGCTATGTTTGTGGGTGTGTATCATGGCTTGCATGTGGAGGTCAGAGGACAACTTGTGGGAGTCCATTACCCCTTACCATGTGGGTCTTGGAGATTGAATTCATGACCTGAGTCTTGGCAGCCAGTACCTTGCTGAGAATAATATTTTTAAATAACAATTTTTGAATTGTTCCTTGTGGATGTATGGAAGTGAAGCTAATTGATCTTGTAAAGCTGAACTCTTTGTAATTTTAATTTTTAATTTTTTTATTATTTTATGTGTATGAGCGTTTTAGTTGCATGCTGACTAATTTTTATGTCAACTTGACCCAAGCTGTAGTCATCTGAGAAAGGGGAATCTCAAATGAGAAAATGCCTCCACAAGATCAGGCTATGGAGGCCAGGTGGTGGTGGCACACACCTTTAATCCCAGCACTTGGAGGCAGAGGCTGATGGATCTCTGTGAGTTTGAGGCCAGCGTGGTCTACAGAGTGAGTTCCAGGACAGCCAGGGCTACATAGAGAAATCCTGTCTCAAAAAACAAGACCGAAAGATCAGGGTACAGGCAAACCTGTAGAGCATTTTCTTAATTAGTGATGATGTGGGATGGCCTAGCCTGGGCCAGTGGTCCTAGGATTAGCTAAGAAAGCAGCCTAAGCAGACCATAAGGAACAAACCAATAAACAGCACCCCTCCATAGCCCCTGCACAAGTTCCTGACTCTTAAATTCCTGCCCTTCTTGAGTTCCTTCCCCGACTTCCCTCAGCAACAAACTGTTATCTGGAAGTGTAGGCTGAAATAACCCTTTCCTCCTCAAATTGCTTTTGGTTCTTTCTGGCATTTCATTACAACAGTTGAAACCCTAACTAAGTCAGCCTGCATGTGTTTATGTGCACCTGTATGTATTTTTGATGCCCACAGAGGCCACAAGAGAGCAGCAGGTTCCCTGGAATTGGGTTTACAGGAAATTGTGTGCTTCCATGTGGGTTCTGGGAATTGAACCTGGGTCATCTGGAGAGCAGCCAGTGCTAGTAACTGCTAAGCCATCTTTCTAGTACTGTATCTATCTATCTATCTATCTATCTATCTATCTATCTATCTATCTATCTATCTATCTATCTATCTAAATTTTTTACCTGTAGATTCTTCTGTAATCTAGTTCTTCACCTTGAACTTCTTTTTCTCTGCACTACTCTGGCAAAGACCTCTTTATTACAATATTGAAAAGAAATGAGAGCTGTGAGCACTTTTTTCTTGGCCCTGATGATCCTGCTATTTTGCCTTGGGGCATGAGTTTTGGTGAAGCTAAGGCAGTCCTCATCAGAACCACCTTGAAAGGTGATGTTCATCGGGATTTCCTGCTGAGGCAGTGCAGCTATTTTCAAGGCTTGTAAATTAATTCAAATCACTGCTGAGTTAAAGGAATGCCAGTATAGGTGGCTTTGTTTTGTTTCCTTGGTGTTTTTCATTCATGTGTTTGTGTATGTGGGTGCCCATGGAATCCAGAAGAGGAATCCCTTGGAGCTGGGGTTACAGGTTGTTGTGGGCTGCCCAACCTGGGTGCTGCGACCTGAACTTGTATCCCATGGAAGAGCACTACATGCTCCTAACTGCGGAGCCATCTCTCCAGCCTTGCCGTGGTTTTGGTTTTTATTATGTGCATGGACGTTTTGCCTGCATGTACTCGGTGGTCCATGTGCACATATATGCCTTGTGCCTGCAGAGGCAAACAGGCATCTGATCCCCCGAGACTGGAGTTACAGAAGTTTGTGGGCCTCTATGCAGGTTCTGGCATGGGTGCTAGGAATCAAATTGGGTACTTTAACCACTGAGTGATCTCTCCAGACCTTGTTTTGGTTGGTTTTTGGTTTGTTTTGTTTTTGGTAGAAGCGTCTACTGTAGGCCTGGCTGGCATCCGTCTTGCTATGGAGCCTGCCTTGGCTCTTTGAACTCATCCTTTTGCCTCTGCCTCCCAAATGCTGCCGTTACAAGTGTGATTTTATCTTCTCAATGAAACTTGCTTTTTTTTTTTGATGTCAAAAATGCAAATATTTTAATGTTTATTTTTATACTATACTTTACATCCAGCACTTGAAGAAAGAAAATGATTATGATGTTTTAAAAATACAACCACTGGATTAGACATACTCCTTCATGATTACATCTCATCAATACCTCAGAACACAAAAGGACACTGAGTTAATGAATACAATAAGAAAA
>CM053757.1:7420008-7442624 GCA_028658305.1 Pachyuromys duprasi | reverse complement strand
AAGTTGGCTTTTTTTTTTTTTTTTAAATCAAGTGTAATCTGGGTGTGATGGCACATGCCTTTAATCCTAGCACTGAAGGAGGCAGAGGCAAGTAGGTGAACATGAGGCCAGCCTGGTCTAGTTTCAGGGCAGCCAGAACCACATAGAGAGATTCAGTATCAACCAAAAAAAAAAAAAAAAAAAAAAAAAAGCAAGTGTAATTGTTTCATTTTTGAGAGTTATTTTTATTTTTAACTATGTGTAGGGGCATGAGAGGGTTGCACATGTGGGACCCATGGAGACTAGGGACTTTGGCTCCCCTGAAGATGGTTTCAAATAGCTGTGACATGGGTGCTAGGAATCAAGCCTTGCCTTCTGGTAGAGCAGTTCTTTGTGTGTGAGTGTGTGTGAATTCACATCATGCACCGCAATTTCATTCATCTCCCCTTCTCTCCATATTCATTCTCTGTCTTTGAAACTTCCCCTCCAAAGAAAAGAAAAGAACCACAATGACAAAAATCTCACCCTGGAAGCATTGGTGTGTACAGTGTTTCATACATCATACACTTTTGCCCATACAGCTTTCCTTGCCAATGTTCATTGCAATCAGTCATTGCTCTGGTTCGGGGCCTTTGGCATCTTCTTACCCCATCAATACTGGATCCTCACTAAGGCTCTCCTCAGATATCCTGTTGTTGCCCTGTGAAGTGGAAATCTGTTGTTTTGGTCCTGCAGGACTGGACCAGCAGTTTATAGATGGGGTGGGTGTTGGGATGGGTCAACTGAAAGCCGTGGATCTGGGCCTGCATGGTAGCTGTGTTGGTCAGCCTGCTCACTCTCCTGCTGCATGTCACCAGGGTCAGCTCTTCTTCTTTGCTCAGGCAAGGGGTGGGGCCAACTCTCCTGCCTGTGGCAGCTGGCAAAGGCCCGGACCAGTTTTCTCATCTGGCCAGCCCTTTGGCACCCACACCAGAACTAGCTCAGCCGACTGCTTGGGTGAAGGATGGGACCAGCTCTCCTGCCTTCTGCAGCCAGTGAGAGTCGGTGCTAGCTAGCTCTGTACAGCCTTTGGACATCAGCATAGCCCCAGGTGGCAGCCCAGTCTGGGGACATCCACAGGGCCTCAGCTAAGAGTGCAGACCACTCACATCAGGTTCTTCTCTCACCTCCCTCACTTCATAGTGCACAAACCTTTCTACTTCTCTTTCCTGTCTCCCCACCCACACTTGCTCATCGAAGAGACCCCGCCCCTTCCTGCCTGTGCTGCACAGCAGCAGGTGGCCTCTCAGTTCCTACTCTCTTTTTCTCTTCTTTCATTTTACAGTTAGTAACTTATTGGCATGGTTCATGTAAGCTCCTCAACATCGGGGAATCGGTTCCTCCTTCCACCGTGTGGATTGCAGCAATGGAACTCACATAGTCAGGCTTAGTGGCAAAAGTTTTCCTCACTGAGCCATCTCGGCTTTCTGCCCAGGGTCTGTTTCGCTGGGCATGCTCCACAACAGTCACAGCACCATGGCCTCCCCCGATGTGTCGCCCCCCTGCAAACACTTTGCTCAACTTCCACTCCTCTGTCTTCCCCTCCTCTCCTCGCTCTGCTGGCCATGGCCTCCCCTCCAGTCCTTTACCTCCTTCCCGGATTGTCAAGTAGTCTGATTCCCAAAGAACACAACTGCCAGCCGCTTCAGATGTCTTAACAATTTATTCAGTATTTTCTGGACATGTGGTAGAGGACAGTGACTATGTCCCTGATAAAATGAGTTCTTCCTAGCCAGGTACTGTGGTACACAGTTCAAAGCCTGGCACTTGGTAGGCAGAGGCAAGTGGATCCATCCATGGCCTGGGGAAGGAGACTGGGGCCCATGCTCCCTGAGAATGCTTGCTTCAAGTCTGATCACCCGTTGCAGGGTTTTGCAGTGGCCCCAACACTCTGCAGTCTCTGATGATGTTAGTAGACGATGATGTCCTTTCGTGCTGGGGAATCCATGGGGACAATTTAGTCCCTGTGTTCTTCAGGATGGCCACTGTGCCGTTGGCATGAAGCCTCCTCATGGAGCCTCAGTGGTTCCTGCTCACTTGGTAATCTCTGGTTCCCAATTCTCTCCGAGCACAGCCAGAGAGATGCAGCTGCCAACACTCCTGTGGTGACCACAATGGCCACAGTCTCCCAATGCCTGGCGTTAGAGAACCAAAGCAGTCTCAGCCTGAAGGGAGAAATGTCCAAGAAGAAGAGACTGTGGTTCATGGTGAACACCAGGTCCTTCCAGTCAGGGTCCTGTGTTCCCTGCAGATCAGCCACCTTGTACTACACTGAGTGCAGTGTGGGGTCTGGAACTGTAATTCAATGTGGAATGTCACACAGCCCAGGTGATATTCATCAGCTCTATTAGGAAGGGTGGGATGAGTTAGGCTACCCACATTGTAGCAGAAAATGTAGTACGATATCACCAACTCATGAGATCCCGTGAGAGCCTCCTACAAACCCAAAAATGAATCTTTTGTAGCAGATTATGTAGTACTAGTACAATTTCAAGTACCCAAAGAGATCTTGAGAGCCAAGCAAGACAGGCTAACCACAATGACATCATGTTGTAGCAGAAAGTGTACAGAAAAGAGCAGTCAGTTGTCTATCTTTTCTCATAGAAAAGCCAAACCTTGTCTTCCTTTGTGATTTGTCATTCTAACCACAAAGGTCCACTGGCGGCTCTTTGTTTCCTGTTGTGCATTGAGTTGAGCTAGGGTGCGACTTCTGGTGCTGAGTTGGGCAGGCATGCCACCATTCTCCAGGGAGTACCAATCTAGGAGGGCAGGAAGGACCCTGACCTCCCATCATGGTAACCCAATTTCATCCCAAAACCCCATAGAACTTGCTTATATTCTCCATCTGAGCCTCTTCACACCAGTATTGGAGTCCTTCCTCTGCCCATGTGATGTTTTCTCCAGGCTAACCCATCCTGGCCTCCTCCTCCTTCCTCTTCCTATCCATCTCTCAGTTCCTACTCTTAACCACTGAGTCATCTCTCCAGCCCCAAATGTGGCTCTTAGCTGCAAAATGACATAATGAGATTGCATGGTGATTATTGTTCATTCTGGTCCTAGATGGCAGCCCAGTGTTTTGTAGTTAATTAGAATATATCAGTGTAATTCAGTATCTCGTATACAATCCACTTTCAGAGTCAACATATACTTAAGTAGGCAGAATTACTCTAAAATCGTCCACCTGGAAAAGTCTTAAGAAAAAAACTATTCCAGAAATGCCTAGGAATGGAACTAATCACTACAAATATTGCTTTCACAGTAAAATAATGATTTGATAATGTATTAATTAATGGAAAGTTTTGAGAAATATTTTGACATGTTTTCAATGACAAATTTTCCTAACAGGGAAAAAATGTTTTTAAAGGTGTGAAGCCATAATCTCTGGGTTTAAGATGTTAATATCAGAGCTTGGCTGCTGCACTCAGTCAGCAAGTTTTCTCATCGTGTCGAGGCTATGGCTCCTATCCTTAGTATCACAAAAGCAAAAACAGAAACAGAAAAAAAAAAAAAAGAACAAAACCAAACTTAACTGGTCCTTTATTGACTTTATTAGAGCAAATCAGTTAATGTCTTGAGTTTCTATTTGTCCATCTGCAAAACAGTGTCCATAATCAGTTCCTGGACACTTAGAAGAGCTAAGGGAATTGAGGTGCACTGCATGCCCAAGACAACAGGTGTTCAGAACATACTGTTTCTAAGTCCTAATGGAGCCGCACTGGCGTACTGTCTGATGCCGAGCAAGGACTCGGCTGTACATCTTGGGCTGCCTCCTAGCACTGTCTCTGCTCCAGCTATGTAACCAGAGCAAGCTGCTGACATGGTGACATGCTCTCCGCTTCTGTTTCCTCATCTGCGGACAAGCTTAGTAGAGGCTCCTTCCTCATAGGCTAGTTTTGAGACTGAGTTTATTTCCATAGCTAGTGTTATGGAGAGAGAGCATGTGGGTTATTGTATTGGCACATCTCTGACTTCTTGTATTGATCATGGCAGCCATGGGTCAGCCCTGGTCTATTGAGAAAGAGGATTCTCTGACTTGCATGCAGGCATGTAATGAAGAGAGTGAAGAAGCAAGGGAGACTGCACACTCCTTCAGCTCTGCACTTCTTTTTTTAATTGTTATGTTTTACTAAGATCTCCAGCAAGGTCGTGGCTCACATCTTTAATCACAGCTCAGAGGCAGAGGTAGATTGGTATTTGTTAGTTCTAGGCTAGCCTGGAACCTGGAACTCATAGAGCAAGTTCCAGGACAGCCAGGGCTACCTCGAGAAATACTTAAAAAAAAAAAAGGAAAAGAAAGAAAGAAAGAAAAAAAAGTCTGGTCTAGTCTGAAACTTGAGGGAGTCTCTTGCCTCAGATTCTCATGTACTACCATTCCAAGTGTGTACCACTATGCCCAGGTACTGAGCTCTGATCATGTTATAGATTCCAGCCCTGGACCCAGGGAGAAAGACTAGATCTGCTTTGCATGCTGGTGTAGGCCTTTAATTGTAGCATTCGATGAGCTTGCTCTACATAATGTGTTCCAGACCAGCCATGGATATGTGGTGGGTCCTCTTCTCAAATAAAAATAAAAGTGAAAAGGAAGCAAAGACAGTCTCTCCCCAGGGTGTATACCCCGGCTCTGTCATCACTATAATGAGCTCCCATATATTTTTGTTACTCTGCAAATGGTGTTTATGTTGGAGATCAAAGTATAACATTAAAAGGAATTTTTAAAAAATGAAATATAAATTTTGGTAGTGGTGACATGTGCCTTTAATCTCAGCACTTGGGAAACAGAGGCAGGCAGATCTCTATGTTCAAGACCAGTCTGGTCTACAAAGTGAATTCTAGGGCTACACAGAGAAACCCTTTATCAAAAAGTCAAAAAAAAAAAAAAGATGAAATAGAAGTCAGCTGCAGACACCAATTGTTGCAGAACCTGGTTTGGTTTGGTTTTTGTTATCTCCTTCTAGGTTTATCTTTACGATGACCCAGAGTCTGCACAGCTGGCATCGTTGTTTGCACAAGATTTTCTACTGATGCCAGTTGACATATTGGTGACCCTTTTCCTGAGATACAGCTTTCTAACATTATTAGTAGTTTAGTAGCTGTTGTGATGCCTACACAGTCAAGTGGACAGGCCATAATTACTTTATATTTGAAAAAATGTCCACTGTTTACATATGGTATACAAGAACTCTTGTGATATATATATATGTATGTATAAACAATATATATAAACAATTTATTAAAAAAATAAGATAGACCAGGAGTTAGAGGCAGGAGGATCTCTGAATTTAAGGCCAGCCTGGTCTATATGGCAAGTTCTAGGACACCCAGGGCTACACAGTGAGACCCTGTCTCAAAACAAAAACTAGGCTAGACAAGTATGGTGTTCCACATCTGCAGCCCCAGCTTGTCAGGAGATGTTAAGGCACAAGGATGGCTTGAGTCCATGGATTCAGGCCATCCTGGGCACCACTGCAAGATGTTATCTCAACAGAAAGGGATGGAAAGGAATAAAGAAGCTAAAACGACTTAAGACAGGAAGAGAAAGGAGGAAGCATTTGATTGCCTAAGAGCTGTGAAGTCCTGTAATTTTAGTTTGCAATAGACTTCTATCTTAAGTGCTTTATTTAACAGTCTTATTTCTAACCTCAGGAGAAAAAGTGGTGATAGATATGCGGAGGTTCTTTACATTATTGTCTACTTTTGTGTATGTTTAAATTTTTATCTAAATCAAAGGCTTTTAAATAGAATTTACACAATAAAAAGATTCTCCAGCACTGTTGGGAACAGCACAAAATACCTCTTGTTGAGCATGCAGGGCTGTGGGAGCTTTGGAGGAGCACTGTGCCTGAGAACCTTTGCTTAGGAGGTCTGGCTGGACCCACCAGCAGGCCCACGAGGGCCCTGTTTGGGCATCCAGGCCACTGGTGAGAGCTTCTCTCTGGGAAGGACAGAGAAGGAAGGGCAGATGACTGCAGCTACATGGCTGTGTTCAGAACTAGGTGGGGTGGCCATACCTTTTGGTCCTACCAGGCCAGAGTCCTTGGATCTGTTGATGGGTCTGTGACAGTCTAGTCACCAGACTTAGATGCTCAAGTGAGCATCATGACAACATTCAGGGACCAAGGCATTTTGTTCTGGTAACCTGAAGATGCCAGTGTCCCCTCTGTTGTCCACGTGCCACACACCCGGGTCCAGCCTCTTGGTCTTGTGGTTGGGTGTCCCCTTGGTTGGCCTTGAGCTATTGTTCTTTTGAGGCAGCCAGCCTCCCTCTTCAGTCAGCGATTGGCTGTTTGTCCCATGCCTCAGACAGCACAATGGTGGTGGAAGGCCTACTCTTGCTCAAATCCCAGGATTCAAGGGGGACGAGAAACAAGATATAGTGCCGTGAGAGCCACCTGACTAAGATCCAATCAATGGAGTGCTTCCCCAACATCCATCCCTGCTTATAGTGGTTTGTGGCTTGGATAGTGTGATGGTCTCAGTATCTGCAGAACACAACAAATCAGATTGCAGAGATGACTCTGTGGTTACGAGCACTTACTTCTCTTCCAGGGAACCTGGGTTCAGTTCCCAGCACCCACATGGTGGCTTACAACTGTCTGTAGTTCCAGGGGATCTAATACCTTCTTCTAGCCTCCTTGGGCAAGGCACATGGTGTTGTATACTTTTTTGGTTCTGTTGCTCTCCTTGTGGAGTTCCTGTCCCTTCCAGGTCTTTCTATCTCCCGCTTCTTTCATAAGATTCTCTCCACTCTGCCCAAAGTTTGGCTATGAGCCTCAGCATCTGCTTTGCTACCCTACACACACACTTTAAAAAAAAAAATATATATATATATATATATATTATATATAAGTGTGCTCTATCTGTAGATCACTTAGATGACAGAAGAGGGCATCAGATTCCAGTATAGATGGTTGTGAGCCACCATGTGGTTGCTGGGAATTGAACTCAGAACCTCTGGAAGAGCCATCACTCCAGCGCCCCCCCACACACTTTTTTTTAAAGTGGAAGAAAGAAAAAGAAAACAATTGCCAAGCCACAAATTAGAAAAATAAAAAGACAGAAAACGGAATTAATGCTTAGAAACAGATCGCTGTCTTCACCATGTGAGTCTAGTCTCCCTCGTGTCTGTTGTCCTCCCATGAGTCAATGAAGTAAAATATCACTTCATGGTCCTGGGTGCTTTCGCTGACCACCAAGGAAAGACAATTACAATGAGTATTAAACCACCTGGTGTGATTTTTTTCCCCCCTACAGTGAAAACCAAATTACAAGACATTGCAAATAAATCCTTGTTGGCATTTTCTTTCTGCTTATGTCAGAGACCCAAGGCTTCTCCTGGTGAAAGAAGAGTCGTAGACACCTGCTGCTTGAGCCAGAAACCCACAAAGGGCATCAGGTAAACCCTGGTGTTCTTGTGTTCTAGGGCCTCGGGATGCTAGCCAAGAGTTCTACTACAAAGTACATACCCAATCTCAAGTAAAACCTTATATATATAGTGTAAAAAGACAAAGATATTATTGGGGATAAAATCATTATTCAGATGTCTGTGAAGGGCTTGAACCTGAAGAGAACCTACTGGAAAGAAGACATATTTGTGAGACCAGATAATTTCATAGCCAAAGTCTGTATCTTGTCATTCGTTTTTGGAGCTAAGAAGACAGGTATTGGAAGGCAGGGGATATAGAGCAGATGCTAACGTCTCCAGGAACCCAGACCAGAACCACATCCTCATTTGTGGTCATTGGAAAGATTCAATACTGTTTGTGGTTTGGAACCTGGATAAGAGTTCATCTTTTAAAAGGGACATGGTTTTGATAAAAGCCAGATAATAGGTGATTTCACTGCATAGAAGCAGAGGTTAAAGTGAGGTTTAGTGGTAGAGCATGAGGCCCTAGGTTCAATCTCCAAATGCCAATCTGTGACTCAATCAAACAACAATCTCCCTAATGTTCTAGAAAATCCCATAACTTTTTTTTTTGGTGGGGGGCTCTTTAAGACAGGATCACATATAACTCTGGGTGCCTTGGATTTGCTTTTTAGCTAAGGATGACTTTGTGTTTGTTTGTTTTTTAATGTTTATTTGTCGTTTATTTTTATGTATATGAGCGCTCTATCTGCACGTATATTCCAAGTCAGAAGAGGGCATCAGATCTTATTATAGATGGTAGCCAGCCATCATGTGGTTGCTGGGAAGTAAACTCAGGACCTCTGGAAGAATAGACAGAGCTCTTGACCTCTGAGCCATCTCTCCAACCCCTAAGGATGACTTTGAACCTATGATCCTTTTGCCTTTCATGACTAACATTCTCTGACTTCTGAGGAGAGTTTAGGTAGTCTCGCAGGATTAGAGTAGCGGGGTTATTAGGTCAAAGGTCACCAAGATGGTTCAGCCTCTACTGAGCTCTAAACCCTCCTACTCTTTTAAATGCCAATGTTAAGGGGGATAGAAAAGCACTTCCACATCCACCAGAAAGGCAGTGATGAGCCTGTGCAGAGAGAAGCACAGGGCCCCAATTCTGCCACCAAAACTGGTACAGCTTTCCAATGGGGACTCAGAAACCTGGAGGCAGATTTTGCCAGCCCTTTGTATTTTAGAGTCAGGTAACGGTGGAAGGAAATATTCTGTAGCAACGAGAGCCCTCCCACGCCCTGACCACGCCATGGGTTTATAGCTATGGACATTAACATAGGTTCTCAGTGGGTGTAGGGCTGCTCCCATGGGCCGCCGAGTTGCACACATTTACCCTAAGAGGTGATCAGGAAACAGCCGATTACAATCTTAAGAGCCTCTGATATGTCTCCACAGGTTTGCTGCAAGACCAAGTCCGAAGATCAAACGTGGGTGTGTCGCCAAAGAGGACTATTGCCAAGAGGACGAGAGCCCAAAGGGCCCCTTCCTATGCCAGAACCCCTGGAACAGCTTCCTATGCCAGAACCTACAGAACAGCTTCCCATGGAGCTTGAAGCTGGCCATCCTCGGCATTTTCATCATCGTGTTGTTTGTCTACATAACTGTGGAAAAGAAGCCGCTCTTGGGTTAAATCCTTTAGGAGCAAAGCAGCATGGACAGCGTCCCGGACCTTTAGCCGGAAACGCAGCTCTCTGCAGAAGGGCCGTGGCTACAGCCAGGCAGCGTCTCCCCGGCTATGCTAGCTCTCATGGCTGTATCTGGGTTAAGCCAGGTGGAGGAGCAAGGGCAGAACCAGGCAGCATGATGGTCTGTATGTCAAGTAAACCATCATTACAGGTGCTAATAAATCAGAGAGCTCTTCTGTAAATGAAATTGCCTGGGCCTCCCTCCCCTGATTCTTCTTGCCTCCTTTTACCCCAGGCAAAAAGGCTTCACATTGTTATGACTGAGACCATGTGCTACTACTACAGAGCATAAAAACAAAGAGAAAATGATATTCTTAATAAAATGTGTCCAAATGTCCAGACAGTGGTGACATTTCCAGTTTGGCATGATGACAGTGACCTTGACACGGCAAAAACCTGTTCCTCCTCAGCTGCAATCCAGCTTTGATTTCTCTGTTTTCTGTTGGCGCTCTGTGACTTTTCCTGGGGAGATGTACAAAAACATCTGTTTGTCCCAGAGAGGGCACAGAGGACACACACACACACCTAGGAATCCAGTCTAACTTGGCGAACCGAGTTTCTTGTGATTATTGACACAAAGGGAGTCCTTTTCCCAGCACGGGTGTGGACTCAGGAGAGCTGGCTTCTGTAGTGCCTGTCCAGCGGGGGCAGCTCTACCGGAGTCTCCTCTCTCCTGCTGTTGTTTACTGGGCTATGAACAGAGAGAAGGGCCTCAGGAACCTTGCAGGTTTCCTGTGAGTTATTGAAAATGGCTTGCAACTTTTATGAACCTTCCTCCCTTCCCTCCAGGAGGGAATGTTTCAATTTGGGGGCAGAAATAGCTATGTAATCACTTCTTGATCAGGAATCATTTGACTCTCAGAATCTGTGAGACCATTGCAAGGGACAGAGGTAAACACATGTGGTGCTGGAGAAGGAGGGTCAGCCATGGAGCACATTTTAGCCACTGCCGAGGGTACCTCAGCCATTAACAGCAGAGAATGGCCGGGGCTGGAGGTCAGAGGTAAAGCCATGCCGTGCCAATCAAGTGTTGGCTGGTTTTCCAGCCAGGCGCCAAAGAGAAAGATGTACTGTAGCGATTTTATGGCAGCTAAAACCACAATATAAGAAAACTATACAAATGTACAATAACAGGGTCTGGTTTAATAAGCAGAAATACTGTCTCTCAACGATGAAGGGATAACCAAAACATTAACGCCCAGATTATCGTAGAAAGCATTTGATTGAAGTTTTCTTTTCTATGTATCAGTGTCTGCCTGAATGCATCTATGCGTACCATGTGATGCCTTGTTCCAGTGGAGGTCAGAAGAGGGTGTTGGATCCTCTAGAGCTGGTGTTACGGATGGTTGTGAGCCACTATATAGCCACTGGGAACCCAAGCCTGGGTCTTTTGCAAGAGCAACAAGTGCTCTGAATCCCTAAACCATCTCTCCTGCCCCTAACTTGTTTGGCTTTTTGTTTGTTTTGTTTTCGTTTTTGAATGGTAATCAAAAAAGGACAGATTTATATTATCATAACTTCACAACAGCATGTTAGTACTTCATTGGTAACTAGCACTCCAACTTTTTCTGGTTTTACTTTTTCTTATTTTAAGTATTTCTACAAATACTGTGTGTCAATGTGCTAACGAAAACATAATTCTTAAAAGCTATACAAACTCAGTGTGTGTATGTTAATGCAGAACGTGTGCACGCAGCCTCAGCTACTAGGGAAACCAAAGCAGGAGATCTCAGGAGGCCAGGGGTTCTAGGTCAGCCTGGGCAACATAGTAAGATGCTGCCCTCTGTCTTAAGTGTGTTTTCTACCACTGTGATAAAACACTGACCAAAAACAAGTTGGGGAGGAGAGGGTTAATTGGGTTCACATCCCCTGCCCCTTTCTCCAGCATAATCCCTTATTGAGGGAAGTCAGGGCAGGAACTCAAGCAAGAACATGGAGGCAGGAACTGAAGCAGAGACCATTGGAGGAGTGCTGCTCATTGCCTTGCCAGGGCTTGCTTAGTCTGCTTGCTTACTTAACCCAGGACAGTGCTACTGCCTACACTGTGCTGAGCCCTCCTGCATCAATTGCTAACCAAGAAAATGTCTCACAGACATGCCCACAGGGCACTCTGATGGAGGCTATTCCTCAGCTGAGGTTCCTGCTTCACAGATGATTCTTCTCTGTGTCAAACTGACAAAAAAAAAAAAATAGCCAGCATACATCCCGACAAGAATATTACGTACCGTACAGACTGTGTGTATCGCAGGGATCACAATACTCTACTAGGGCTTGCCTAAACAGTTTTATTCTTCTCATAAAAAGTCTAGAGTTTAAAATATGTAATATTGTTTAAAGCAAGTAAATGGAATCGTATTCAAATGAGCCAACTAGAAAATATTATTGTCATGGACTAGCTAACAACTTTTGCTCTGCCTGGAGAGGGCTCTTGGGTAGGTGAGAAGAAAGCTGTTCAGATGCTGACCTCAAAAGCTGGTGTCTCCTCCAGCAGCAGCTGGCAGGAGCAGCCGATGTGCCAGCCTCAAGCATTAGGTCCCTTGGCTCTGGGCAGCAGCCAGCATTTCAGCTCAGTCTGAAACCCTTGGAGGCAGTTCTCTGGAACCCTTGTAGTTGGAGCCTGCAGGTTTTCCTCTCTGACTCCTTCACAGTTTTCTCTTTTTTTAATAATTTGTTTTTATTTTATGTACCTTGGTGTTTTGACTGCATATGTGTCTGGGCCTCTACCACCTGACTCACCTTACTGCTTCTATGTCTTGAATCTTGTGAGTTACAGTTTTTCCAGACAGTGGAGTTTGTATACTTCCTGAGGCTCATATGAGTCTCCTGGCTCCTTCCTGAAGGGACCTTTCAGCTTAGGAGTTCCTGAGCTTTAAGGAGCCTCCCTCTAGGATGATATGCTTATTTCCAGGAAACTGCTATATACCAGGAGAGGTAACCCAGGAAAATGTCTCCCAGTCAGTGCAATAGGTGAGCTTAAGGAGGAGCCTGCTTACATATCCAGAGATGGATTGTTTGGAACAGTCACAGCCATTAGTTTGGCTAATCACAGCTTGGTGTGTAGTGCCAACCAGTCTTTAAGGCTTGTGTTTGGGGCTAATCATAGGTGCCTGAGCAGTGACAGTAGACCCTCCATTGGATAAATGTTCCCCCTGAGGACAAGTTAGCAATGGTTCTTCCAGGCTTGTGATTGCACACGTCTAGCACAAACTGTCTAAATGGTGACTGAAGCACTACCCTTCAGCTGCTGTCTTTTGCTTAGTTGTCTCAAGGCATCTGTGGAGAGTTCACGATGGCTGGTGCTGGCTTAAGAATAGTCTGGGTAGCTGTTAGACGGACAATTCTTTTGCTCAAGGTAGCTTGGCAGTAAGAGAAAGTTCAGCTGCTAATTAGTGAGTCCAATAGCAACCACCCCCAACATCTTTGCTTACTTACATGAAAATTAATGTAATGTAAAGCTTTAGAACTTATCGTTGATGATGACAGTGATATTAACAATGTTCCAACAATTCTTTACTCTTGCCCAGTGCCCAGGAACATGTCTCATTGTGATTTAAAAAAAATTGAGGGACATGTAGGAATGGCTCAGAGATTAAGAGAACTTAACTGCTCTTCCAGAGGTCTGGGGTTTGATCCCTAGCACACACATGGTGGTTAACAAACATCTGTAAGTCCAGCCCCAAGGAGATCCAACACTCTCCCATTGGCCCTGCAGGCACTGCATATACCCTGCACACAGACATTCATGCAAGCAAAACACCCATGCACATAAATAAATCTTAAAAAATTAAAAGTGCATTTGAAAATAACTACATTACTGAAAATGTTGAGAGGTGCTTGATCTCATTGAGTTGCTGCAGCTGGTCTATGACCATGAAGGGAGACATAGAAAAGAGGGGCTCTTAACTCAGTGGTTAAGAGCACTGGCTCTTCCACAGGACCTGGGTTTGACTTCCATTACCCACATGGTGGCTCACAACTGTTTGCAACTCCAGTTTCAAATATGACACCGTTCTCTGGTCTCCATGGGCACTACATGCATATGGTGTACAGATACACATGCAGGCAAAACACCCGAACACATAAAAAAATAAAATTTAAAAGAAGTGTAAGCCTGGCATGTTGGTGCACACCTTTAATCCCAGCACTTGGGAGGAAGAGGCTGGAGGATCTCTGAGTTCGAGGCCAGCCTGGTCTACAGATGAAGTTCCAGGACAGCCAAGGCTACACATAGAAACCCTGTCTTGGAAAAAGAGGAGAAAGAGGAGGAGGAAGAGAAGGAGGAAGAGGAGGAGGAGGAAGACCGACTCGACACAGGCGTTGACTTGATACCTCTCTATTGCAACAAGCTCTGCTCAGCCTATCAGATCAGCATTTAAGGCAAGGCATCAAGGGATATCTGTAGCTTGTCACCGGCTCCATATTATATGTTTAATCCAGAGTGTCCAGGGAGACTGAAGAAAAGAGCTCTTGGCTTTAACAGCCTCTGTATTACACAGACAAAGGAGAAGAACACTGGACAAGGAATAAAAAGGATCTGCATGGGCTGGAGAGATGGCTCAGAGGTTAAGAACACTGCCTGTTCTTCCAAAGGTCCTGAGTTCAAATCCCAGCAACCACATGGTGACTCATAACCATCTATAGTGAGATCTGGTGTCCTCTTCTGTGGCAGGCAGAATGCTATTATAAATAATAAATCTTAAAAAAAAAAGGATCTGCACAACACCTATGCATACTCCACCTATGCATACTCAATGAGGGAAACGTGTGTGTGTGTGTGTGTGTGTGTGTGTGTGTGTGCGCACATGCCAGTTGGCTCTTACAGATCAGAATCCTTGAATCAGTTGAAAGGAAGAACACACAAGCACACATCCTAGTTGCATCAATAACCAGCAGCAGCTCAGACCCCCACCTCACCTCAACCCGCTGTCCTGAGGTCCCCCAAAATCAGGTTCAGCCACTTGCCTAAAAATGAAATAATTGGTGCAAGTTCTAAGCCAGCCACAGCCACAAAGTGAGATCATTATCTATAAAGAGAAAAAAAAGCCAAATGAAAAGTGATGGTGAAGGAACTTGAATCAGGATAGAGGGATAAGACAGAAGCAAAAGGCATATATAGCTCATCAGCCTCAGTCAGAGTGGGGTCTGGATGATTATTATCTCAGAATTGGTTAAGTGGGCATTGTTGAAAGAAGAAAGCCATGCAGATTCCTCTCCAGTCCACTCCAGTCCACTCCAGTCAC
Source organism: Pachyuromys duprasi (assembly GCA_028658305.1). Taxonomy (NCBI): domain Eukaryota; kingdom Metazoa; phylum Chordata; class Mammalia; order Rodentia; family Muridae; genus Pachyuromys; species Pachyuromys duprasi. The sequence goes on along the minus strand of CM053757.1, from coordinate 7,428,273 downwards.
AGATGTTTCTCAGACCTGTTGTTCCAAGAGCCTAAGGTGACTGCAGAACAGAAATAGCCAGAACAAAGAAGACAGGTGCAAAATGGAGGCAGAGATGCCAAACTCTTAACCTGCTTTCAGTTTCCTGTAGGCCACCTGAAGGCCCAAGTGAGGACTCAGCAAAAGCACCGTGCAAATCCTTGCTACTGGGCCAAATAGGTCAGAAGCACAGGTACCAGACATCTGGAGAGGCTGCACTCGGACTGAGCCCTCACCTGTGGGGGCTCCTCTCTCCAGGGAGGAGACTAAACTGGTGTCTGCTGGGAAGTGTGGTATCAGAACTACTTGGTATGTGATGAGGAAACCCATTTTTTAGGTGTCAGAAGAGGCATGGTTTGTGACGGAAGAAAAAGACTCTCTGGGTTTTCCCTACCTCTAATAGACACTGACAGGACTTGAGATAGAGGCAGGTTGGGGAGAAGTCTCTCAGGAGCCTGAGTAAGCTGAGACTAGCTTCCAGAGGGGGAAGAGTCTGTGCAGGACACCTAAGAGATACAAATTCAGCAAGTACGCTACACTCCTGTACTCTTGTGATCGAGTGACAAATAAAATCAATAGCAGACACAGTCCCTGCTCTCAAGGAACATGGTGTGGTGCTGGGATGGAGAAGTCAAGAGAGTAATGTCTTCGACAGTGGCACAGGCTGTCTGTCCTGGGGGTAGTCACCACGGACACTGAGTATGGGAACTTCTCAAAGAAAATGATGTCACGGCTAAGGGAAAAGACTGTTCAAAGAAGGGGGTGGAAAGGGGGTGAGGCTACAAGAAAAGTCAGCCCAGCGCGGTGCAGCTTTGCCATAGCCCTGCCAGGAATGCAATGGTGCCTGGGGGATTGGAGGGAAAAGGGTAAGGGAGGAGTGAGTGATGTCGCTCCCAAGGAAGGAAAGATTCAGATCACAGAGTTCTGAAGGCCATCATCGTCTACATCAGAGTAAACTGAGACTTGCCAAAACGTAAGAGAAGCACTTCCTAGAATCTACAGTACCAGGTGCAGTAGTTCACAGTTATAGTCTGAGAGCCCAAGTGCAGAGGCAGGAGGATTGCAGTGAACTCAAGGCCACCTAGGTTACAGTGTCTCCCCCTTTCTGGTTGTCTTAGTGTTAGTTTCCACTGCCACCCCCAAGACAGCTAGAGAGAGGAGGGCAACCCCAGGAGTTGTAGCTGAAAGTCTGAGGGATTTGGGAGTGCAGGTCAGCTCTTAGAATGTGCCCCCACCCCCAGCCCTCGGCAATGCCAGGATCCGGAAACAGCTCAGCACATATGTAAGACAACACCTCCAATCTGTGCAGAGAAGGCCTCAAGGGATTCTGCCCAGTGGCTGTGACAACTGGCGGTGAGCAGGCAGGAGGCAGATCCAGGGACCCCGGGGCCAGCAGGAAGCAGTGTTGCAGTTGAGCTGCATGAATAAAGACATGGGTGCACACCCCTAGCACCCCCAGCTTAGAGAATGCTAAGAATGTCCTTGTCTCAGATATTTACAAAGTGCCCACATCTTTTACAACCCTCTTTTTCAGGCTCTGTTTTCCCTGGTGAGTGGGAGAACTATGTAAGTATAAGGCAGATTGGCATGCTAGAATCCACGTACTTCGTCCTGGGTGCCGCCAGGCCACTCCCTCCACAGGCATCCTGTCTCTACACTTACCAGTACCAGCTATCCTTAGGGAAGTTGTTCATTTGCTTGATATTTTGAAAGGAAAAGAAAAATTCAAATGTGGTGGTGGGAAGAACTACACACGAGATGCTAAATAAGTCATGCTGAGAATCCTGGGCAGGGGAAAAGTCCCCTCCCAGATGCATAGCAGCCACCAGCCTCAGTTTCCTGTCCTGGGGATCTTCTGGAGGACATTACTTTCAGAGTGATTCCCCACAGTTGCATCTACCCCTTCTGAGGGCGCACAGTGTCACAGACTCCGGGTGGAGCCCTGTAAGAAAGAAGCATTTACCTCACCTCAAACAACAGCACACCAAGCTTCCTCCTGCTTCCAGCCTGAACAGCATGTGTTTTTAACTCTGTCCCCTTCCCTAATGCACACCTGGAGTCCAGGTGTGTACGGAATAGGACTTCAGTGCCTCTTGCTTCCAGAGAGCCATACCCGCTGCACGCCCAGTCTCAGCTTCAGCTACGCAGCAACCCTGAAGAAGCCATGGCACTGAGATTTTGAGCTTTGGCAAAGTCAAATACCAAGGCAGGCCTTCTCCCTGGTTGTTCTCAGTAATAGGAAAAAAGCAGCATGAACGTTTCTTCTCTCTGTTCAGAGCAAACTCCCAAATATAAAAGGGTCTTATTTGCCCAGTTCTGACTGCCCCACTGTCTCCTTGCAAACCTTGGGGCTCTGGGGGTGGAAAACTGTCTCAATAGTCTCTCATCTCTTTTCACACCTAGCTCCACACTCACCCCAGAAAGTGCCTGTTTCCTTCTGAGCACTATTTGAAACCACAAGACGATGACCCAGACCTTGCCTCTTACTTGCTCCTTTGAAGAGAAGTTTCTAAATGAGCAAATGGCTTCCAGGAGTCTTCTGGTAGCCTCTGCCCTGCAGCCTCAGCTTAGGACAGGCCGTTATCCCCAGGGCCTTGGTTGTGTTCACGTCTTTAAAGGTCACAGCTACCTCCTATCTCAGGGCCATAACTGCCACCCAGTTAGAGTGACTTCCATGATTGTTAACAGGTGAAGGAAATACTGGCTGAAGCAGCAGAATCCAGGTCATTGCCTGTCACACAGGAGCCCTCCACATACCGCAGAGGGGCCTGTTCTACATGGCGTGTGCTGTTTACATCTCTGTTCATCCAGCATGCATGTAGGCTGGCAGATGGAAGAAATTCTTAAAGGCTCTATTTTTGTTTTTTTGTTTTTTCTCTTTTGACACTCATGGATAGGCTGTGCTACCACCCTTGAAAATAATTGGTAAAGAACCAAGTTATTTTTGTTGCCTGTCATAAATAGAGACACGTCAGACCACATTTTCCACATCTATAGAGGTTGCTGGTGAGTCTCAAAATCAAGAGGGTTATTTGTGTTTGCAGCACTGTCTTTATTTTAATCTTCCTCTTTTTTTCTTTGCTACCTGCCACCCCCGCAGCCCCCTAAGGGGAATTCTTATTGAGTGGCTGGGCATGTGGTTCAGTGGTGGAGCGTTGCCGAGCTTGTGTAGGGCGCTTACTTCCATCCCAGCAACTGTAAGAAAAGAAAATGCAACTAAAAAAAGGAAAGTCTTGTTGATTCGAGGAACTGAAGTAAAATTAAACTTCATTCTTTTCTGAAGCCAGATCTTATCCCAAGACTAAAATAAAAATGTGCTGGGGTGGGGAGACAGCCTTGGGAGTAAGGTGAAATGCTTCCTGTGCCAGCCTGAGGACCTGAATTCCAAGTCCCAGCATCCACATAGAAAGCTGGTTGTGGTGGGCACATTGGCAACTCCAGGACTGGGGGCATGAAGGGACAGGGGATCTCAGGGCCTCACTGGTCAGCCAGTCTGGCCAAACAGCTCCAGGTTCAGTGAGAGACCCTGACTCAAAAGCATGAGATCAAGCAGTAAAAACAAAAATACATCTGAGGCTAACCTCTGACATCTTCATGCACACACTCACACACTTGCTCGCGAGCACAGACATGCACACACGCATAAACACACAAGAGTGTATACCCTACTCACGTACACAGACACATGTATACACATACACACACATGAGTGCACGCCCCACGCAAATGTACACAAACTCACATACACATCCAAACAGGGATGTATACTCCCCACATGCACATCCCGCATGTACACATACACATACACACACACACACCAAGTAAGCCCTCCTGGACAGCTGGGAGGAAGGGTCCCCACAGATACTCAAGTGAAAGAAAAGCCATCAGTCTGTGTGCAACAACACTGCCTGAGTAAGAGAAGCAGCTGTGAAGAGGGTCCTCTGAGGCTTCCCCGCCGCTGGGCACACAGCACAGGGCTGTTTCCGCCTCGGTCCTTTGCGCATGAGCAGAAAGCGGAGCAGGGGTACTGCTGCTCCTCAACAGAGAAAGACATAAAGACAGCTCCTAAGATGGTTCCTGCACACGGGGTCACCTCAACGCAGCCCAGGCTAATGCATCAATGTCTAGAGAGCCCCGGGGAAGTATTTCAGGTACTCAAGAGGCATAGGAGTGGATGAGTTCTCCATTGCCTGGCAACAGGGTTAGTGTGACAGCTTCAGTTCCTAGAGAGCGGTTCTTAAAATTCTCTTTGGAGTTAAGGGTTACCTAACGCTGAGGGGAGGGGACCGGAGAAATGGGTCTTAGGAACGGCTTATTCATAACCATTACTGTCCTTACTGGAGGATAGCTCCCTTTCACAAGAGGAATGTTGGGCAGCCCCTCAAATGAGGACACAGGGAGAAGGACATGGGGTACGTTGGTGAGCGAGGGTGACTTTCTTGCTGGGCGCACACTGCTGAAGAACAAAGACTTTTCTGCGGAGTCCGAAGAGGGCAAGGCAGGGCAGCCTGCTCTGGACAGGGATCTCCGGATCCAGGTGCCAGTCCTGGCTGCACCCTCTTGTGGGAAAAAGGGGCTTTGTTATGTGCAGGACGAGCCCTCAGTTCTCTGAGGTGACACTGAGCTCATGATAAACTCGGGAGGTGCTATGATGGGTGAAATGTGCCTGTCACAAACGAACCCACACGTTGTGAGTCCCTGAACATGAGACCTAACCTGAGTCAAAGCAGTGCACACACGTGACTCTAGAGGAGGTAGAAAGTCCAGCCTCAACAGTATGTTCTGTGGAGGAATGAACATAGGTTTTTTTCCCAAGAGATAAATTTGGGAATACTTATATAAAATACAAATTCTCAATTTTGCCTTTTTTTTTCTTTTTTTCCTCCCCTGAGACAGGGTTTTTGTGTCCTTGGTTGTCCTGAACTCACACTGTAGACCAAGATGGCCTTGAACTCACAGAGATCCTCCTGCCTCTGCCTCCCTGAGTGCTGAAATTAAAGGAGTGCACCACTGTGCCCAGCTTCGATTTTGAATTTTTTAAATTAACAGTTAACTCAAAATTTAAAAAGAAACTCTGAGCCTGGTGGTAATTGCTCAGGGTGTTGAGACAGAAGAATTACAAGTTCAGGGCCATGCTGGGCAATTTAGTGAGACCTTGTCTCAAAACAACAAAAAGAAGGTGCTGGAGAGATAGCGCAAAGGTTGAGAACACTCGTGGCTCCTGCAGAGGACCTGGGTTTGGTTCCCAGCACCATGTGGTGGCTCACAACCATCCCCAGCTCCAGAGGATCTGGTGCCCTCTTCTGAACTCTGTGGGTACCATGCACACATGGATGTTCACACATGTACCTAGGCAAGGCACACATATGCATAAAACAAAAAAAATTTAAATTTTTAAGTAAAAAGAAGATGAGTTATAACTCAGTCTGCTTGTCTAGCATATGCAAAGCCTTGGGTTTGAACCCCAGCACCTCCTAAAACAGGGTAAGATACCTCAGGGGTAAAAGGCATTTGCTGCCAAGCCTGACCACCTGAGTTCAATTCCCATGACCCACATGGGGGAAGGAGAGGAGCAACTCCTACAAGTTGTCTTCTGACTTCTACACATTTGCTAATGGCACACATGACCACACACACACACACATACACACGAGAGACATACACACATACACAGATACACACAGACAGACACACAAACACAGACATACACATACACACACTCTCTATCACACACACACAGACACACACACATAAAATTTTAAACACAAAAACATATGGTTGTATATCTGTGATCTCTGCACTTAGGAGGTAGAAGCAGGAGGAGCAGAAGCTTGAGGTGACTCCAGCTACGTACCAAGTGTGACAGCAGCTTAGGTTACAATATGTCATATGCTTTAAAAAAGAAGGAAAGATAAAAAAAAAGATAGGAAGAGAAAAGAGTAAAAGGAGGGTTGTACTCAGTTCATTGGCTGAGTACTTCACATGCATCATTCTTGCAGCCATAGTTTTCAGCCCCAGCACCTAATGTTATACTAACACTAAGCACCTAACCAACTAAACACTAACTAAGAAATCAAATAAATAAATAAAGCTGGGTAAATAAGACATATTTGCAGCTTAGAGTTTATTTGTAGGACCCAAGTTTTCTATCTATAGATAGCAAACCAGATTTCTTCCTTTTATGCCAGAACATCACTACATACTTCCCCCTAAAAGCATGTAGCCAAGGCAAACTGTACCTGGACAAGCCCTTCAAACCTCTGTTTTCTATACTGTCTAACCAGAATGTGCCATCATGGTCAGGGCTGACTTACTTGGCACTGTGGCCTCAGCCCTGTTTGTTCCAGTAGAAGCCACCAGAATCCTGGGTTGTTTGTGTGCATTTTCTAGCCTCAAGCTAATTTTCACAAGACTTCTACTAAACAGTATTCTTTTCTAGTATTTCCTCATGGAGACCCATGAAAACCCTTTGCTGTTTGTTCACGACTTTCAATGCCTCATTTGCTTGCTTTCCTCACCATATCCCATGTCTGTCCACACTACCAAGTTCAGAAGTCAGGCAAGATCCCTTTCTTCATTTTTGACAAGCGTGATGAATATATCTCAGTAGAGAGCTCCCAGGGGAGGGGGTTTCCCTTTATTTGTGTGGTGGCAGCGTGCTGATTCTAGAGGTTGCTTGGATTGTATTTCCCTCAAAAGCCTGATACTGCATCTTGGTGAAAGGACATGGGCAGCAGTGTGCATCTGTTAGCAGCTTTCCTGATAAGAGACATTATTTGGAAAAGCAGGCCACACAGAACAATGTTGGGAACACATCTTTAATCATCTATCAGTCAGCTGTAGGCTTTCCCAAACCTGGGAGCAGAAAGAAGAAACCTGGACTTTCCCCCAGGCTAGGCTTCCAACAGCTTAATCATCAGTGACAGTGTGTGACTCTTGCACATAAGAAACTGTGTACGTAAGAAACTCTTAGAGGTTCCTTTTAAATATGTTATGCACTCTCAACATAGGGACAAGTTATTCAGATGAACAGATCTGCCTTTTTGATCACCCCTGGTCTTAGTCAGTGCTCTATTGCTATGAAGATAAACCATGACCAAAGGCAACTCTTAAAAAAAAAACAATTTAATTGGGGCCAGCTTATATTTTCAGAGGATTAGTCCATTATCACATGGTGGCCGGCATGTGGGCAGAAATGTTACTGCAGGAGGAGCTGAGAGTTCTACATCTTGATCCGCAGACAGCAGGATGAGAACGTGACATAACAAGACCATACCCACCCCAACAAGGCCACAGCTTCTAATGGTGCCACTCCTTATGAGCCTGTGGAGGATATTTTCATTCAGCCCACCATACCCCTGCAGTGGTGGGAAGGTTGGGGCTGGCTTTTACTGAGCTCTGACTTACGCCTCTGTGGCCCAGCAGGGCCATTTACCTAGTGGTACCTCACACAACTGGCAATTTCTTTTTTCATAGCTCCAGTGTGTTGCTTCCAATGCTGCAGCAATTTTCTTCAATTGTATTCCATCCTGTTGCCGTTAATGGAGGACATGCAGTACCATGCTCTCTCCTAGGAGGTGGGGTATAATGACCAGTGACTGCTTCATCCAAGACTCCGGACATGGCAGGTAAACAGAGACATACACATCCATATTAGTTTCTGTGACCAAATACATGGCAAGAACTAATTTATGAGAGTCAGGATCTGCTTTGATTCATGCACAGTTGAGGAGGCATGGTCCAACATGGCAGCAGGGATGTATGGCAGGGCTCTTCTCCTCACATCTCAGGGGCACAGGAAGCAAGGGCGGGACAAAGGACAGGAAGCCAAATAAGCTATAACACCCACATGTGGCTCACAACTGTCAGTGAATACAGTTCCAGGCAATCCAATGCTCTCTTTTGACCTTTGGCCTTTGATGGTCACCAACTACACAAATGGCACACAGACATACGTGCAGGAAAAACACACATAATATAAAATAAAATAATATTTTTAAAATTTTGCTTTCTTTCTACATAATCTAAGTGGTCAAGATTACTTAGTAATTGCAGCCAGCCCTGAGGAGACATGATAAGTTGGGGTTGGATGGAAGGGAAGGAGGTCCTCCCCTGTTGGTGGACTTGGAGGGGGCGGGGAAGAAGGAGATGAGGGAGGGAGTGGGAGGGTAGGAGGGAATGGGGGAGGGGGCTACGCCTGGGATTCAAAGTACCCAACCTGTGATTGAGATAAAAATAAATTAATTA
>CM053757.1:7361580-7419508 GCA_028658305.1 Pachyuromys duprasi | reverse complement strand
ATTGCAGCCAGCCCTGAGGAGACATGATAAGTTGGGGTTGGATGGAAGGGAAGGAGGTCCTCCCCTGTTGGTGGACTTGGAGGGGGCGGGGAAGAAGGAGATGAGGGAGGGAGTGGGAGGGTAGGAGGGAATGGGGGAGGGGGCTACGCCTGGGATTCAAAGTACCCAACCTGTGATTGAGATAAAAATAAATTAATTAATTAAAAAAAGATTACTTAGTAATATGAAGTTTAAGGACAATAAGAAATAGGAAACCCCAAGGAAAAAGCCACACAAATGTTTGTCTTTGCAGCACCTATCTGTCACTCTCCTGTAATATTTTTTTTCTTTTACCCTGTGTTCTCAGATGTCCTTTCCTGTTGAAGGCCAGACAGAAGCCAGATGAGGACGCTACAAATGCTTAATCAGCTGCCCAAAGTTCAGGACACCAGGCAGGGAAGAGAGGACCAGCTTTAATCCCTCTAAGTTTAAATTCTAGAAATTGATACACTGGTACATTTTTGTCACAAACAAATTGACCCAACAACTCTGTGGCCCTTGGGTGGCTGGCTTGGAGTCCAGGTTTGCCCTCTTTATCCATGTGGTACAGGGCCCAGCATGCAAGAGGCTCCTCTGGGCTATCTCAGGCTTCCTGTGGGAGTCCTCCTTCTACGACATCAAGGTCCAGCTCCTAAGAAGATCTGGTCTGGCCCAAGCCCACCGGTGGTAGTCTCTCCCCTGAGTCCTTCCAGGCACTGGTTAGAACAGAGGTCACCAGTGCACTGCCACACTGTCCTTGTCCCAAAGCCTCGCTGCCTTTGAGGGTCATCCATCTGGGGGCCTTTGATGTGCTCTCTGATGCCTAGGCTGCACCCCAGACTGATCGCACCAGCATATCTGGGATATGAAGGACACGGGCATCAGTGTGCCACCAAGGTCAGCAATGAATTCTGCTCTAGCAAGGATGAGCAGATTTCATATAACTGGGCAGGAGAGACCATGACCTCAAGGTTCTTTTTCATTGGTTAGCCAGGCCAAGCATAACCGTGGCCCTGAGATGAGGAAGCTTCCTATCTGACTCCAGCTCTGCTTTGCCATTTTTTATCTCTGTGATTTTGAGAACGTCGATGTGGGCTTTCACTTGCTCGTTTGTACAATACAGATTAAAATATCTCCCTGCCCTGGATTTTGTTCATGGAAGATATGTTTAGAATGGGTATTCAAATGTTGACACTGTTAATAATAATAAGCAATTATTATTTAAATTTTAATAAGTTTTTATTTTTATTTTATTTATTCATCCATCCATTCATTGTTTGTTTGTTTGTTTGAGACAGGGTTTCTCTGTGTAACCTTGGCTGTCCTGGACTCACCTTGTAGACCAGGTTGGCCTCAAACTCGCAGCTATCTGCCTGCCTCTGCCTCACCGAGTGCTGGGATTAAGGGCATGCACCACCACTCCTGGCTGCAAAGTTCTTATCTTATTTTTTTAAATATAGATAGGTGCTTGTCTGAATGCACACCTGTGCACTACATTCATGCCCCGTCTGCAGAGGTCAGAAGAGGGCATCAGATCCCTTGGGGCTGGAGTTACAGAGAGTTGTGACCCAGCACCATAGGGGTGCTGGGGCTTGAACCCAAGTCCTCTAGAAGAGCAGCTAGCACCCTTAACTGCTCTGTACCTCTCCAGCCACACTGCTGTATAGCTCTGGCTGTCCTGGAGTGGAACTCAGTATGTAAATGAGGCTGGCCTCAAACTCATAGAGATACTCCTTCTTCTGCCTCCCCGGCTCCCTGAAGTTATTCTCAGCACTGGCGTTCCCCCTCTCTGAGAGACAGGCTCCTTTGCTTGTTTGCATTCTCTGTGCTTGTCTTTCCTCACTTAAACTGATGTAAGGATTCAGAGGGCTGGGCATGGAGGTGCTTGCCTGTCATCCCAGCGCTTGGACAACTGAGGCAACAGAATCACCAGTTGAGGACAGCCTGAGCTACATAGTAAGATCCCCATCTCAAAAAATAAAAGACTGGGTACAGAAGACACCCAGAGCCCATCCCCACACTCGGTGCAGGGCAGTGGGCACCACTGTGATGAACAAATATGTGATGGAGAGGTGAGGAAGATAGAAAAAAAAATGGAGTGGTGTGTGCGCTCTGGAAAGAAGTGGAACTGGAGACAGGCTGGCGTGACAGCTGAGAGAGAGGGCTACGGCCGGCAGGCTGTCATTGCCCAGTAGGGGTCAACAGGATGGTGTGCACCAGCCTGAAGTTTATGCAGACACAGACTCAGCTCCTGAGTCCACCCAGCCACCCAGCTGTAGGATCGCCCTGGTTCTGGGCAACCCAGAGGTCCGAGATGAGGAAGGGTCCACTTTCTGGATTGGACCTCCTTGAAGAACCACCATGGTCTGTGATGCCACCAGAGTTCATGTTGGTATCTGTGGTCCATGCTGCTGCCGCAGGCCCCAACAAAACCTGAAATGCACGTGGACCTATGAGGTCTGTGCAGCTGCTTGATGCCTTGGTGATGTCCTCTGGCTTTGCTGCAGGGGGGGCCATGTTGATGTGTAGCCATCTGAGGCCACATGGCCTATGCAGTAGCTGAGGATAGTGAGTGGGTCAGTGGTCCAGATACAGCCAGGGCACTTGCTGGTACCTGAGGTCCATGTTACCACCAAAGGCCAGGTGGAGGTTTGTGATCTGGGCTGCCACTTTCAGCCATATTGATGTCTGTGGGCCAGGAGAGCTGGCTCTGCGTCTCGCAAGCAACTGCAAGTCTCTCCACAGTTGATGGCTTCTGGCGGGGGTGCAGGTAGAGAAAACTCACCTTCCCTTGTGGGGCTGGCCACTAGGAGTTTGACCATGCTCCAGTGTGCATACGGACAAAACAAAATGGACTTAGTGTTTTTCTTTTTTTCTTTTGGAGGGGGTCACAAGGGAAGGGGCCCACATGGGAGGACTGGGAGGCGAGCATGATCAGGGTGCATGATGTGAGATCCCCAACGAATCAATCACTCAGCCAATCAATCAACCAACCAACCAATCAATAAAAGATGGGGACTAGCAGAAAAAATGGAAACTGTGAAAGCCGTTACTTATGATCTCCTCTTCTACTGTTAGATTTTTCACATTAACTTCCAATCCAACCAGGTTAGCAAGTCTTCTCACAGGTTCACAAGGAGCTGTGCTTGCTCAGCCTGAGCCGCATATGTAAATATAAGTATTGAGCTTCCACGGTCACATTTAAACAGAAGAGGAATAAACAAAATAGAAGTGGTAGAAACCTTGACATCTCCTGGCTGCTCTGACCCAGACCACGAAGCCTGAAGTAAGTCACACTTCTATCTAAACACCTCCATGGACATTTACCAGAAAAATAGATAGAGTCTTTGTACATATACCGCTACTGAGAGTTCCACAGAGCTCCAAGGATGTTAGCGTCTGGCTATTTCCTGCTTGGGGTTTGTCACTCTGAAGCATGTGTTTGTACATCTGACAGGTGTACTTCTGGAAACACTATGTACTTGCTCACTTCCAGCTCCAGGGGCTCTCCGTGTAACTGAAGGTGCTGGAAGTAAGCATGATCTGTGATTACATGCAAAAGCTGGAACTTGTCCAACCTCAGCAGGGTAAACAACCTCAGTTAAGAACTTATAATACAGAGGCTGGAGAGATGGCTGAGAGGTTAAGAGCACTGGCTGTTCTTCCAAAGGTCCTGAGTTCAATTCCCAGAAACCACATCGTGGCTCATAACCATATAATGAGATGTGGTACCTTCTTCTGGTGAGCAGGCACACATGCAAGCAGAATGCTACATAAATTATAAATAAATAAATCTTTTAAAAGAAAAAGAACTTGCAATATGCCTGGGGTTATGCTAAGTACTTCACATGGATTATTTCATTTACTCCTCTCAGCAATTTTGTGAAATGGGCATTACAATGATACTGATTTTATATATAAGGAAATATATAAGGTTGGTTTGTTATTAAGTGAGGATACAGGCCTCTATCTAGAAAATGCTAAAGCCTTCGTTCTTTCAAAAACAACAACACAAAAAGAACACTTTATTTATATTTATTTATTTACTTACTTTACATCCCAATTGTAACCACCCCCTTCTCTCCTCCTAGTCTCACCCTCACTTCCTCTTCCCCCTCCTCCTCCCCTATTCCTTAGAAAAGAGGAGCCTTCTCCACCAACCCACCTCAGCGTTTTGAGTCTCTTCAGAACTGAGTGCATCCTCTTCCCTTGTGGTCTGGTCAGGCAGCCCTGCAAAGGGGAAGTGACCAAAAAGCATGCAATAGAGTCTGTGTTGGCGACAGCCCCTGCTCCCCTTACTAGGAAACCCACTTGAAGCCTGAGCTGCCTGTCAGCATCATATGTGTAGGGGGCCTAGTTCCAGTCCATGCACGGTCCTTGGTTGGGTGCTTCATTCTCTGCAAGCCCCTCTGGGTCCTGGTTAGTTGGCTCTGTTGGTCTTCTTGTGGGGCTCCTGTCCCCTCCAGGTCCTTCTAACCTTCCCCCCAGTTTTCCACAAGACTCCCTACGCTTCGCCCAATGTTTGGCTGTGAATCTCAGCACCTGTTTCGATCTGCTGCTGGGTGGAGCCTCTCAAAGAACAGCTATGCTAGGCCCCTGTCTGTGACCATTAACACTGGCAGGGGTTGGCTCTCTTCCATAGGGTGGGTCTCAGGTTGGCCCCTGGGCCCTGACTGTCTTGAGTGAGAACGACTTTCACTTACTTTTCCAGTATAGTATGACCCACTTCTGGGAGCAGGAGCACATGGCAATCACGGGCAAATGAGTTCACTTTTAAGAGTCTTGATCTTCCAATTTAGGAGAAAGACAGAGAACCTTAATCTCTCTCTGGACAAGAAAATGAGAGTCTATTAAAATGAGAAAGTGAAAGAAAAGGCTTAGCCTTGGCAAGTACTGTATATAAAATTAAATAATTATTAGTGCCTGTGTGACTCAACCTTGCAGTCGGAGTAGCTTCACAGGGAAAACAGAATGAAATCTCCCAGCACTGTCTTCAGAGGGTCACTCCCTTTTCGGTGCGGTCTGATTCATTCCCAACACTCCACCCACCAAGTGGCTGAAAGCTGCCCATTTGCGTACGGGTTCAAACAAAAGGGAGAAGCCCCTCCACAAGATAGCCTGGCTCCCTGAGTCAGGATCTGAGAGAGCCAAGGAAGGGTGTGTGGCCTGGGTGCCTCCTTATGTGGAAGGCATCTGCCAGCTCCCGTCATTTGCACACCCTATGGTAATCCTCTATTGATCACTTTCTCTGTTCCTCCCCTGCTGTGCCGGGTCCTGTTCCGTTCCTCTTTTACTGTGCTAATTCAATAGTTTCTAATTGGATCCTCTGCCTGGCTAATGGCTTCTGACCAACTGTAAGGGCTGACATTTACTTACTTGATTTCCACCCCTCCCTCTGTTCTCTGGCTTCTTTGTGAGCGGAGTTTAAATTAGGCAAGATGTCAGCTCCAGCCCTGTTCTTTATGTCTACTCTGGCCTCTTGTGATTTGGGTGGGGAGGGAGGAGCCTGAAACCTGCACTGCACTAATCAGTACCCCCACCCCCCCACCCCCACATACACACAGCCGAGCCCACTTGCCCATCTCTCTGTGTCTTGTCACCAGACCTCTCTTTGCATTTTAGCCTGGCCCCAACCCTTTGAGTTTCAGCTGGAATCGATTTTATTTTGTCCCCAAGCATTCAGCCACTCAGTTCTTACTGCAAAGGTTCTGAGCTGAGCATTAGACAGCTCATCATTGTGATGTTATGGGGGAATTGTGATCAGAGCTGCAGTTATCTTGAAGATTTATTTTATTTTCATCTGTATATGTGCACGCTCCTGTGTGTGTGTGTGTGTGTGTGCGCAGATGCTTGAAGAGAACAGAAGGGAGCTTCAGATCCCTCAGAGCTGGAGTTATCAGCTATTGTGAACTGCCCACCATCTCTCTAGCCCCAGCTGTTTTAGTGGCTAAAGTCATAGCTTTAGCCCATCCCCTCCTCTTCCCTGTTTCTAGATGGGAGCATCTTTGGAGCTGAGGGAAGGAATTCTGAAAGGATGCCACATTGGAAACGTCATCACCTTTGTGCTGGCCTCACACCCTGTCTTCTTTTTCTCCAGGGCTGGCAGGGAGGGGGGGCCGTCCATCTTAGGGCCTTGTGTGTGATACTTGAGAGTCCTGCCCCTGACCTCCATCCCTGCCCCTCTCATTAAATCTTATACCCTCAAATAAAGCTAAAAAGTTGGCACCCTGAACTATTTTTATTAGACCGGATAGTCCCAAATTGAGTTAAAATTATCCTCATACATGGCTTATTAAATTTATATTCATTGTTCCATAGAACGAGACAAATGGCAACCTGCAAGCTTTCCCAGGTTTGGGGGCCACTTGGCAGCAAGAGTCAAATCTCTAATGTGTCCCAGGAAGCTGACATTCATGCAAGCTGCTAGCTTCTGGCCAGTCCTCTGGGAGCATTTTTACTTGATTTAGTTGATTCTTACACTCTACTCTCCAGCCTCCAGTGTGTAAGTGCGCATGCACACCCCTCACGCATGCACACACACTTCTCTTTAATTGAGCTGTAGCCCATCCTTGTCAGGCATTTCTAACATGCCGCTCACGGATCGTCCTGAGGCCGCTGTGATAGACGGTTGTCTCTCTGGGCCAACACTTCATTACGAGTGACAGTCTGCAGCCAATAGCCACCAGGCCACTCTGCTCAAGGACCAAACCACAGCTCAGTAGGAAGGCTGGGTGACATAAGGGTGGTGGTGGTAGACACGACAGTGAGGAAGGGTCTCCTGGGACAAGGAGCAACTAGCCTGCAGGTCACAGTCTCACACTGCGTATGACGATGTTAGAGCGAGGCTGATGCAGGCAACTCACACAGCTGACAGGCCAGTGGGCAAGCCCAGGAAACATCCAGAATGCCTGAGTCTCCATAGGAGGTCCGTTGCTTGTGAAATCAACACAGCTTGTGACCATATGTCCTCTCTGCTCCTAGAACTGCATTCTCTTTCCTCTCTTTCTAGGCAGAAAACCAGGGACTAAGAAAGGAACAAATGCTCCTATGCTGTAGGGCTGATTTACTTAGTTACATAAACTCACATTAAAAAAAAAAAATCAGGATGGAGAGGCTGGGGTATTTTCAGGGGTAGAGCGCTTGCCTAGCACTTACGGGGTCTTGAGTCCCACCTGCAGCACTGTAAAGATACACTGAGCTATAATGTACATACAATAAAGGCTTGAATAAATATCAGATGGTTTTGACATATACCCTGTGACCGCTAGCCCATCAAATACAATTGCTTAAGGAAGCCTCCAGTTCAGTGCCCTTGGGAGACCTGATCAGTTTATAGCTACAGAAATTGGGGGAAGAAAGGGTTAAGGACAACAGCCATAAAGATAACAAACACTCTAAACCTGCCTGGTCTGAGAGCTTAGTCATGTCACTTCATGTACTCCTCAGCGATGCCCCCTGGTCCCTTTCACAGAGGAAGACTTCCCACCATCACACCACTCAGTTAGTTGGACAGGGATTTCCAGTGTGCAGGCTTTTTTTTTCTCTCCCTGACCTTTTTTCTCCTCAGAGATTCACTCCAGAGAGAGAGAAAAAGAAATCCCCTGAAACAGAACTAAAAGTCTTCAGGAAAGGTCAGTGAGAAGAAAAGACAGATGAGGGAAGAGGTGACTTCAGACAGGCTTTTATTTGGGGAACTCCCACAGAGGGATCCTTGTAAGAATCGGCAGGCCAGCCATGTACAAGCTGGGTAGTTGCAGGGCAGAGAGGGAGAAAATTGAAAGTCTCCTTTTTGGCCAGTGAGTTGTTACAGGATGTCAGGTGGCCCATAAATGTCTTTCCTGTGTGGACATTACTTGGAGGCCCACAGGGCAGGGCATCAAGGATCTATAAACTAATTTAGAAACCAATTAGTTGCTGAAATTGTCACAATTTGGCCAAAATGGAGGGTGTGGCCCTGGCTCACACTCGGAAGACACGGCCCTCTGCCTCACTCTCATGTTAGCTGTGTTCATCCACTCTGAAGCCTTTGGTAGAAAAGGCAGGCTTAAGGAGCAACCTGTTGAAGCTGAGCACACCTTTAATTCCAGCACTCAGGAGGCAGAGGCAGGCAGATCTCTGAGTTCAAGTCCAGCCTGGTCTACAGAGCAAGTTCCAGGACAGCCAGGGCTACACAGAGAAACCCTGTCTCACAAAACAAGCAAACAGAAAAGGAGCAACCTGTTGCTCACCCACTGAGGAACTGGCCTTCTCATCTGAGACCCCCTGACGTCCCTGAGCTTCACTGGACCAGAAGGCAGGAGCTCAAAAGATGACCCATTGCTCTGGAAAGTTCAGGGTGACCTGGTGAAACTGCCACTTTATGGATGAATCTAGCCTTGTCACATTTCCTCACCACTGAGGACCATTTGTACACAGAACACAAAGACGCAAGGAACACCTTCCCCTCACTCTCATGAGATGAGGAGAATGGTCCTTGCTGGATTAGCACTGAGGCGGAGATATTCACCTTGGCTCTCTGGCAGCGTTACTGAAGATAACCCCTTCTTTCTTCCTGCATTCTTTTGTATGTGAGGAGCCTAGCTCCCTGTCTTTGTTGTTAGTTTCCGCGACCATTGCTGTCTGTGTTAGCATGTCCACCCCTCGCCATCTCTGTAAAGAGCATACACTGGCAGCTGGGTTCAGAGAGACACTCAGCTGTTTGAATAGGGCGAGGCCCGAGGGCTTCCCTCTTGTCCCGAGGGGCACATGTGGGGCATGCGTGGCTTCTTCTCAAACCATCAGAGGGAAACTGCAGTAGGAGATTGTTTATTGGCAGAGAAAACCCTGGGGACCCTGCTCATACCACAGTAGGAGCAAGACTGTGAGCCAGCCCACCCAGAGACCCTCTGCAGCCCCTCCTCCTTTGTCTTCTACGGTGGACTCTGGATGTCCTTTGCTCCTCAGCCGGGTAAGCTTTCTTCACAGCCATTTGTGCACAGGCATACCCTGGCATGCTGAGAGCCTGCTGCTGGCAGAGGTGGGAGGTGGTGTTAGTGAGCAGAGGAGAACCCAGGCCAGGCGACTGGCATGGGGCAGGAAGGAGTAAGGATCTTCGGGGGCCCTACAAGATTGACATTTCTGCTCCGGTGTGCATCCTCACTAACTGCATTCAAAGATCATTGTGCAGACTCACTGGCAGATAGCCAACATTTGGAACGGGCTTCTGGTCCAATTCAGCTTGCCTTTTGGATAACCTACTATGCATAGGTGCTGGCCTAAGTTTGAAAGGGGCATGCTTGATAAGAATGACAGACACATCACATGGTTCCTGCCCTAAATGTGCCACTGCTGGTCATCCAGATAGACAGGTATGTAGACTCTGGGGCCAGACAAACTGGATTTCACACACCATTCTAGCTCTATGACCTTGAAGCAAGTTGTTTTCCCTCTGGAAGACTCAGTAGGATGGCAGTAATAACAGGGCCTAGCTTACCGGCTAAGTTACTCACAGTATTTGGGGCCAGCTCTTTACATACAATGAGTAATATATACTTATTCACTACCATGAATATGCAGTAGGAGATTAAGTAGAATATACTTATTCTAGGGTTCTTATGAATACAAAATTATATAGACTATAAAAAGTTTCCTCCATGTACTTCGGGGGTAGTTATTACTGTGAGATGCTATTATATACACTTACCAGTCCCAGGGCACATCCCACAGAAACACAGAAAAGGTTACTCTTGTCTGTAGGACTCACACCAGCCTTGAGAAAGTGGTATTCGGGCTGAGCACTGAAGAGGTTTTTAACAAGCAGGGATGAGCATGTGAGGCTACAGCACACAGCCATGAAACGGAAAGGCCTTGACCACCATCAGCGCTAAGCCTGGCAGGAAGCTCAGCTGTATTTTGGGCTCCGTGCGTCATTTGGATGCCTTGCACATGAAGGCCAGGGCCAGTTTCAAGGTAAGATGTTACTAACCAGCCCAGGACAGGGACAAGGGGGAGTGTGACAATCAAGAGCAGAGTTTGGGTCCTCGCTGAGCTTCACATTGAACCTGGTGTCACAAGGCTCATCTCTTCACCTCTCTGCTTTTGTGTTCTTACTTTTGAATGGAGCGTAATAAAACCAGACTTACCTCCCAGCTGTAACTACAATTATCAAATACACATTCAGCACGCAGATGTGAAACTGTTAAGCCAGCTTGTTCAATGCCAAAGCACTATTCTTCAAGACCAAGAAGTTTTAGCATAGCGTCTGCAAAGCTCTGGGGGAAACACAGAGGCGAAAACAGGAAGACTCAAATAAACTATTGGGATGTCTGACTCCTTCCAGAAGAGGGCCAAAGAGCTCCTTCATAACTTATTAATTAACTCTATTCATTCATGCAGCAAATATTCCTCCTGTGCCTACTGACTGGCAGACTTGGGCAAGTGGTAAAAGAGATGACTGGGGAGCCTGCTTTCGGTTATCTTTAAACAATTCGAAAAACTGGCAATCTGAAGACATCTACCCTAACTGGCCACCTTCCAGTTTTTCTCCAGGACTGTTGCTGTTCTTTCTGAGTTGAGCCGGGCTACCAAGACCTCTCCAAAAATACATGAACACCCCTCTGCCCTCTGCTGTGAGCAGCTGAAAACACTCTGCCATCAAGAGCTCCAAAAGCCTCACTCAGACATCCCAAACATCCCTGGTGCCTTCTCTGACCCCAGGATGAATGGAAGTGGCTTAATATTTAAAGAGGAATGAATTTCTTATTAGCACCCAAACACTCTAGTCTGACTCTTCCTGGCCTTTCCTATTTAAATGCAAATTAATCTTCCCGGAGGACTGCTGATAAGTAAGGGGAGGCTCAGAGGGTAAGGAAGCAGGCTGGAGGCAGGGTGCTGATCCCAAGTGTCACTTAAGTCGCTGCTAGGACTTCGCTGCCTGCGACCTCTACTTCTCTCACCGCAGCACCAGGCTTTGAGGCTGAGAGGTTTTGAGGCAGGGCCTTGTCCCCAGCACCCAAATTCCATGTCTGTTCAGGAGGTTGTCTACCTGAAGGAGGTCATCTTAGATTGGTGGCCTGGAGAAGGCATAGGCACTATTCAGGTACACCTGGCTTGGAATTTAGGGTGCTCTGTCTCCCCCTTCAAAACACACACATACACATGCACCCACACACACACACCACATGCACGCACACTGATCCTCGCACGTATGTGGAAGTCAGAAGATAGCTTACAGGAGTTGTCCAGGTCTCTACTTCCTCCGTGTGGGTCCCAGGGGTATAAATCAGGTGATCAGGACTGCTGGGCAAACACTTTTATCTGCTGGGCCATCCCACCTGCCCAGGATGCTCTTTTCAAAAATGTTTTTGGTGCTCAAGGCCTTGCACATGCTGTGCTAGCAAGCTATACCTTCAGCCCCGGGGCATTCTTCTAAGGGGCTGCCAGTGAGGGTGAGTTCCTGCTATGTCACCATGCCTTCCTCATGAGCTAGTATTTATTTCTTTCAAGACAGTTGCGAAAATTATATGACAATGAGAAAGGGTGTCCATATAATGACCGAAAATTAGCACTGGCACTGCTCGTTAGCCTTCTGCTGCCCCTTTTAAGTGCCAGCCTACCATAAGGTAAGTGTAGGACAAGTTGTCAGAAAAAAAGGGGCATCCTTCATGTCCCCCTAAAATAGCTGAGGGGGAGGAGAAGGTTCGTAAAAGGCCAGAGGTGGAATATTTTCTGCCTGTGTGCCCTCATGCCGCTAGACTTCTTCACGCTGTTGTAGTGAGAAGGCTGTGGCAGATCACACGTGGGGCCGTGTTCCAACATAACTTATAACTGTATTTATAGAAATGTGAATGTCGTGTCATTTCCACATACCCTGAAACGTCATTTCTTTTGTTTCTTTTTCCTATAAAGACTGCTGTATGGTCCCAGGCCAGCACAGACCAAGTCCTTGTTCACTGAGTGCTGGCCACCATGGCCTGGGGAAATTGTGCTAAGCAACTTCTAAGAATGTTGGGTTCTCAGCTGAGGTTGGGACTGTGGGGAAGGGATGTCACCCAAGGAAAGAAGCGGTAGGAACTAGAACTTTAGAGGAACAAAGAGCACGCAGGATCTTCGATGATAATGTCTAGAACACCAGCCATGAAGAGGGGCGACTCCGCTCCCTTCTAAGCAACATCCAGGATAAGGACAGAGGACTCACAGGCTCTGAGCAGGAAGCCCCATGCTTCTAGCCTTGCTCTCTCTCCATCTGAGAAGCAATGCAGGTCCCTTGGGCTTCCTCAAATCCCTCAGCTGCACACCTGCCGGGCCTGGGAGTGCCCGCTAATGAAGAGATCCACCTACACTCCAGCCTGCTGCTCACCTTTCTGGATGCCCATCTATTTTTAGGCTCACACAGCCCACGTACAGCCTGCCAATGATGCATCGCCCCCCTACCCCTTCCTCTCTGTGTAGCATGGAGGAAACATGGGTCAGCGTACCAGATGGCAGCCTTGCTGTAGCAGCAGATTGTCTGTCTCCCGTGGGATTGGGTTAAAACAGGGCGTTGGGTAAGGCTCTCCAGCCCCGCCCCTCCACAACTGTGCCTCTGTGCTGCTTTTTCTTTTCTTCTGGGAAAGGAACGGAGCGTGACGAGAGAGAGTAGCATGTGTGTGTGTGTAAGGAACGGAGCGTGAAGAGAGAGAGTAGCGTGTGTGTGTGTGTGTGTGTGTGTGTGTGTGTGTTGTAAAGGGAAGAGGTAAGAAGAGAGCAAAAGCGCCCCCTTCCTCTGTTCACCCAGTGAGCAGTCTGCTAGTTCCTGCCTTGCTGGTGGCGTGAAGGGTAGTGGGCTCTTGGAGGGCAGTGGAGACATGCAAAGAACAACAGTCCTCAAAGCCCCTGTCATGGAGAAGCATAAGAGTGTGGATGCCTCAGAGAGTGACCACTTTCATTTCCAGGCCTCACTTAGAGGCCTAGGGTTGAATGTCATCTCACACTAGTTAAAACTGTTAGCTATTGTCATTCCCTTCCTAGCCCAGTCCAGTCTTGGACCTCAACCGTGAGCGGGTGGCAAAGAATTAAGTAAGAAAGCTGCTCTCTCTCCTTCTCCCTCCCCTTCCATTTCCCCCTCTCCCTCTTCTCCTTCTCCCCATGCTTTCTCTTTTTGAGACAGGGCCTCCTGTAGCTCAAAATAGCCTCAAACTCACCAAGTAGCCAGGGATACCTTTAAACTTCTGATTCTCCTGCCTCCATCTGTTAAGTGCTGGGATTACAGGCCTGTGATACCCAGTTTTAAGCAGTGCTGGGCACAGAACACAGGGATTCACTCAAATTAGACAAGCACCTTACCAACTGTGGAACCAGCCCCAGAAAGCCTCCTCTTACAGTTTCAAAATAAACAGTGGGGATGCCATCCCAGGAATGAGCAGTATCTCCGGATAGTAGCCCCTCTCTTCTACATGAAGACAACAGCCTTCAGGTCCGAGCTTTTGTCTTTCAGACAAGACCGTTCTGCTGGGACCAGGAAGCCCTAGTGGGAGCTGAGCAGGCCTGTGGCCTAATGCCTGGCAGCTTCTCCTCTGGCCTTACTAACTTGAGCTCTCTGGGACTGGGTGATAGATCTGAGGCACCTGCCAGTAGGAAGGCTGATCCCCCTGCCCCTGCACACATATACAAGCACGCATGCACACTTTCACACTAGCTAGATAGGCAGGCTGGCCCATCTGCCAATCAATCCTACTTGCTGATTTCCCAGCCGGCCTCAGTGGGGCTGATGTGTAAATCATTCCAAGCCCCTCTCAGCTCTTTTTAATTAAGAAGAATGGAGGATGCTGCGTGCTCTGGAAATGGCAATATTAACTTACTAATGAGTCTTTAAAGAGACGTGTCTGAGTAGGCTGTGCCCCCTGCCTGTGCACAGCCTCTGATGCTCTGTAGAGCAGACTGAATCCCAGGGAAGGCTGTGTAGAGTCCATGGTTGGGGGGAGGCATCAGGGGAAAGGGGGGAGGGACTCTGCATTGGAGGTGGAGAAGAAAGGACCTTTCTCAGTTCTAGAGCTAATACGGCCCAGCCCAGTGAGCCGAGACCAACTGGTACAGTTTCCTCTCTAAAGAAAGGGATGGATTGCTGAGTGAGTTGAATCCTTGAGTCCTGCCAGATATCTGTGGGACACAAGAGGCACCCCAGAAAGGTCACAATACAATAGGAATCATGCTTACACTTCCAGACAGGTACTCAAACACCACAAGGAATAGACCATTAACCAGGTAGGCAGTAGCAGCCACAGGCGAGAGCCAGGCTCCCTATAGGCCCCTGTGTTGACTGGGCCTTGGGCAACCGATACAGTGAGGATGAATCAAGGGAGTTAGATCTCTGTGCATATGTAGCTACTGGAAGAGCAAAAAGATGCTCACTCCAGAATCTGTCCCTTTTCTACCGTGACTACACAATTATTCTTCTAGGGCTTCCATCCTGTGCCGTGTCCCTGGAAACAAAGGATGCTAAAGAGGGGAGACTCCTCCCAGCCGCTCTCAGCCCCAATTTCCTTCTAGAAGGACAGCCACCTGCGGTGGCTATGGTTGCACAGCCCACGTAGGCATGAAAACTGTGTGTCCTGTGTCCTTCCTGCTCCTGGTGTCCTCCAGACACGGCAGTGGAAAGTGGCAGCATGGCCTCTGGCCCCACTCCATGCTGGTGTGCTCAGTGTCTTACACTGCTGGCCAGGAAATTCCTCCTGGTTTATAACTAACGCTAAAGCTTTATTACAAGCCCCATTTCCTCTTCAATGCCCGCAATCAACACGGGAAACTAGCTCAGGTCTTTTATGGCTTTTGTGCTGTCTCTCTCATCCGGTGTGCTCAGTGAGAGAGGAATGCATGGCTCCCACCCCTGCATCTCAATTTCAAGGAGTCGGAAATCTGAGATGATCCTGTCCCCACCCTGTGGGCAGAGACATTCCTTAATTGGTACCCATTAAGCCCCTCTAGGTTCCGGAATCATGGTATACACTGGGGTAGGGGTGGGAGCAGAGAAGAAATTGGGGGAAGTAAGGAGAAGGTCCTGAAGGAATGTACTCAATCCTTTCGACCAAGACTGTATTCCAGAGACTAGGTACTTCCACATTCTCCCTCAGGTAGAGGAGCCACGGGAACAGGTCATGGCTCTGACTACCACTTCTGCTCTGCTGTCTCCCCGTCCAGTTTGGTTGAGCCTTAATCTTTCATTGGGCTGACTTCCAGACTGACGGGGTGGGGGCTGGGAACTCACAGAGCTTGTCTTGCTGGTGATGAGTGAGCCAGCTTCACCCCTATCGCAGGCCAAGCTTCAGCTCCAGAATGCCATCTGGCTGGTGATCACCCAGAGAAGGCCACCAGCTGTTCTCCAGGTTGGCCAGCAGTTTCTGCCTCTGTGGAGCAATCTCAGTTAGCTGAGAAGAAAGACATCCTCTGTAAGATAACTCCAATGTGATGGGCTGTAGGAAGGTTTGCATCTATAGCCCCTCTATGCCCCCCTGTGGAGCTGGGCCAATTTTCTGGGTACACTGGCCCAAATATAGCAAGCCAGAGGTAGAGACACTCAGGGCCTCAGAAAGAAGGAAGAAATGCTCCTTCACTTGGTACCTACAATGTCCCCAACAACTCTGCCTGGGGGATGGTAATGTGTATGGCTGGGGAAGAAGTTAGGGAGTCTCCTCAAAATGATGGACCCTTGGAATCCATCAGTCCCACCACAGAACAGTGGGTCACCACTCTGAGAAAGTACTTGGTATTCTAAACTATATCTACCCACCGCTTCCTCATAACAGACCTAGGTTCAGGCAGTCTGGATTCCACGGGAAACTGAATAGGCTCTTTGTAGTTGCTCAGCCAAACTGCATCTGCTTATTGTATCCCAGTTGACCTTGACAAATGCATTTTTTTTTCACAAAGTAACCAACCGGCTGTCTGGGGCTGAGCATCTCCAAGTTTGATTAAGACTTTGGTATCCAGGCTGGAGAGATGGCTCAGCAATTAAGAGTACTGGCTGGTCTTCCAGAGGTCTTGAGTTCAATTCCCAGGAACCACATGATGGCACACAACCATCTATATTAGGATATGATGCTCTCTTCTGTCATGTAGGCATACATACAAATAGAATGCTCATATGTAGAAATAAATAAATATTTTTTAAAAAAGACTTTGGTGTCACAATAGCACAGGTTCACAGTACCTCAGAGTTATTCTGTGGGAGCATTTGTGACAGTTCTCTTCCCCCCCTTCCCCCGTTGCCTTTTCCCAAAACATCTAAAAGTCAAGCTCCTTTATTTGTTTTGATACTGGGAAGGTGGCCCAGGGAGTTGGTTATGTTAAGGACACCCTCTAACATAACATCCCAATCAAAAACTTTACAAGTAATTAACTAACTTGTTTTATTTATTTATTTGTTTGTTCGTTTGTTTGTTTATTATTTAGTGTGGTGGTGATGGTGGTGGAGTGTGTGTGCACGCATATGTGCCTGTGTGTCTGTATGTGCATGTGTGCATGGCATGGCATATATGTAGAAAACCTGTGAGAGTTAGCTCTCTTCTTGCATCACGTGGCTCCTGAGGTGGAACTTGGGTAGGTAAGTGCCTTTACTAGCTGAAGCACTTTGTCTCCCAGCCCCCAATAAATACTCTTAAAGAGACAACAGAAACCCATACCAGCTTCTATGGAAGATCTTAGAGCAAGAATGATTTAGGTTTGACATAAGGAAGAAGTTCTGAATGGGAAAGTAACTTGGTGGTGAAGAATCAAAGGACACAGCGGACTCCCTCTGGGCTTGGCCCTTCTCAAGGCTTGATACAGTCAGCCCAGGCATGGGAACTGCAGGTGACTCAGGGAATCTTAAGTGGTGGTTGCTAGGTTACAAGCTTCTTTAATGTGCCTCAATGTAAAGACTAAAGGATGTTAACCTGGCTTGGAGGAAGAGCAATGGGGAAAAGAGAGAGGGGAGAGAAATAAGCCAGACTTTTAGAATTAGCAAATGGGCATAGCCTGGAGACAAACTGTTTTTGTCTACTTTTTCAAGGCTGAGTTTCTTGACCCCTGGGGTCTGCAGCAGAGTAAACCCTACGGGTGTAAGCACTGAGTGAAGGGAGGGCCTGTCCAGGGCTAAACTCTGATGTCTCCCTAGGTGAGACATTCAACAATTACTGGGATTCCTTTGGGCTCTAGGGACCTTCCCTTGATGCAGTTGGGCAAATGACCAGAGGCCATATGGAAACACGCAGTCTCCTTACTAATGCATAATTTGTTCATTTGTAACTTGTAACCTCAACCCAGAGTCGCCAGCTCTAAGTGTCAGACTCCTCCTCTGTAAAACACAGATGCTCATAGATGCCAATGTCCCTGCAGTTGCAGACTATGAAAAAGTGGATGTGCAAGGGCTGAGCTCTGGGAACTCTGCCCATCTGCTGGGAGGCGTGTGAGAAGTTAGTTGGCTTTGCTGCTTTGGTGAAGGCGGATAGGCAAGTGAGGCTGACGACAGACAGCTCCCAACAAACCCATTTGAGAAGGTTGTGGCTTCCATTCATCCTGGTCACCACAAGCTAGATCTGTGAAACTGATTCGGTTTGAGGTAAGAGTCTATTCCATACCTCTCTGGGCAGGCGAGGTCCCTGAGTCTGTTGTAAGGCATCAACCAGAGAAGACTACTTACTCATGGCTTCGTGCTAATAGAAAGTCTTTATTAGCCAGCTGGCAACTACAGTGGGTATTCGGGACCTGAGCATTTCTTGGGGTGAACTTTTAAGCACAAAATCTACATCCTGAGTTGACATGCCTCATTAAGCAAGAGCAGTTATTCAGAAGCTGAGCTACAGAAGGCAAAAAGTGAGGTTAGTACATTTAGGGACTTTCCCAGAACTATGGAGTTTGACTGATAGCAGATGGTACTGTCTACATGCCGAGTTTCAAGGCATGAAATCAGTTGTGCTAAGGTCTGGGGCCTATTACAAGAACAGGAAATAGTTGGTATTGTCTGAAACTTCATTAGTTTAGACTACACTCTCAGAACTTGTGAGTTCTTACTGAGCAGCGAAAATACCACACAGCCTGTTGTGGATAATATAGGTGCTGATTTTGCAAATGCAAGAAGCTAAGGTTTAAAAATAAGTAGAATTGTTAGGTTAAGAGCTCAAGATATTAAAATAGGCCTATTTTGAGTTAGGGCTTCTATTTTTCACAGAAGTCATAGTTGCAGTATGAGCACTGACAGAAATGTACCCGGCCCTTGCTCTGTGTCAGAAGAAAAGGTGAACGCTTGATAAATATTACCCATATTACCTCACTTAACCTTCACAAAACTTACAAGGATACATCCATACCATAGAACGCTACAAAGAAATAAAGGAGAAAAAATTGATGAATAGGCACACACCTTCAATACTGGCACTTAGGAGGCAAAGGCCCGCCTAGTCTACAAAGAGATTCATTCTCTCTCTCTCTCTCTCTCTCTCTCTCTCTCTCTCTCAAAAAAAAAAAAAGGCAGGAGAACGGGGTTTGGTGGCTCGGGCCTGCAATCCAATCCCAGCACTTGGAGGCTATAGCAGGAAAACCATGAGTTCCAGGCACAGTGAAACCATGTTTCAGAAAAACAGAATGGGGGAGGGATGGAGGGAGAGAGAGAGAGAGAAACTATTTCAACATCTTGGATAATCATACTCCAGAAGTGAGTTTGGGGACGGGGGTAGCCTAAAAGGTTACATACTGTATGATTTTATCCATATAATATTCTTTTCATTTTTGAGAAGGTCCAACTAATCCAGAACGGCCTGGAACACAATATGTAGCAAGGATGACTTTGAACTTCTGATCCTTCTGTCTCCATCTCCCGCTTGCCGTGATTAGGGGGGTGCATCGCTGGGCATTAGGTCACTGTGTCAGACAACCGATTTTATGCAGTGCTGGGTACAGAATGCAGGCTTTTGCTCTTGTTAGGGGAACATTCCACCAAATGAGCTACAGTCCCGTCTCCTTGTACAGCATGGCTGAAGTGATAAGATTTCAGGAATGGATTGTCAGGGGCTGGGAAGGGAAGAACAAAGAGGAATTATGGAGTCCTCCTACCAGATATCAAAAGGTGACATGGGACCCTTGTAGTGAACTGCCCTTGCAGCATTGTACTACAGCGTGGTAGGATATCAGTTCTGGGGGAAGCTGAATAAAGAGTTCTTTCTTACAACCACGTGTGAATCTGCAGTTTATCACAAATTAAAGTTTAGTGCCTAGCATGTGCACAGCCCTGAGTTCCACCCCTAAGAGTGGAGGGAAATAAGTACCAACACACACACACACACAGTAGAAACTGAAGCTCAGTTTTTCAGAGTGAACATTTCAACAGCAGTCTGTCAGGTCCCAAGCTTGAGTGTTTCCAGGTGGAAGGAAGCCAGATAGGAAGAGCCCCAGGGCTTGGAGAGACACACTGCTAGGTCTGGTGTGTCGTAGGCACTTGAATTACTGGGGACTACAGTTCTGAAGGGTCTGTTGCTATGTGGTTTAAAGAGATCTTCCATCCAGTCCTGTGGCTGGTGCCAAAGGCCAGGATTTGCTAATCAGGTTTTCCCTTCTAGAGATGCGTGAGGTTTTGGGGGAGATCCTCCCGGCTTGTCTATTGTTGTGTTCAGTTGTGGTTCCCCTGTCTGACTTTATCTGCGGCTTTGTGGAAGTGTGGAAGTGAATTACACACACACACACACACACACACACACACACACACACACAAATACACACACGTGAGGATTGTTAGGTCTGCGGGTCCTGCCACATATACGTGTCCTAACTTGCTTCTGAGGTTAGACCGTGTGAGAACACCTCCCCCAAAACAAAGCCAGCCTGTCACGAACTGGGTCTGTGTACTGTAGACAAACTGGGTAATTGGCCTCTCCGCCTCCTCATCCAAAACAAACACTCGCAAACGCCCGCCCCCACGCTGGCAGGATCTGCCTGTCATCTGGGCACCGGCTCCGGCTCCAGCTGCCTCCGACCCTGTAGACACTGCAGGCCCTGCCCTCGCTCCGGCCGCCGGGCTGACGCACAGGCCACAGCCTCCGCCTCGGGGCGCGTGGACACTCGCCCAGGGGTGACAGCTGCGGGAGGCGGTGCGGGGAGCCGGCGGCCTCCCGCTCGGGCTCGGCTCCTGGAGGCCTCTCGCCTGCGCGGGTGACGGCGGCGTGCGGGCCGGGAAGCGCAGGGCACGCTGTCCTCCGCTCCGGGGCTGCCGGGCGCGCGGTGAAAGCCTCGCGCAGTTGCGGGCGCCGCCCGGGAGCTAGGGGGCGAGCGCGGCGCCCACGCGCGAAGGGGTGGGCTCGGCGCTCCCGGGGGCCGGGCGGGGCGGGGGGGCATCCAGCAAAGTTGACCCAGGGCGGGCTACCTCCGGCGCCCCGCTGCCCTAGATTCGCCCGGTTCTTCCCGCGGAGCCAGGCGTGGACCTCGCCGCCCCGCTGACACCCGAGGGATCGGGAGAAGCCATCGGGCGTCGGCTGGAGCCCGCGCGGAGCGAGATGGAGGCTGCGAGAAGGGACGTGCCGGCCGGCGCCGTGTAGCCCGCTGGCCCCGGGGCTGGACCTTGCCGGGACGCTGTTGGGGGCGCGCGAGCAGGGCCCTCCCCCGGGCTGCCATGGAGGTGCCCAATGTCAAGGACTTCCAGTGGAAGCGCCTTGCCCCGCTGCCTAGCCGCCGGGTCTACTGCTCACTGCTGGAGACCGGCGGGCAGGTCTATGCCATCGGGGGATGTGATGACAATGGTGTCCCCATGGACTGCTTCGAGGTCTACTCCCCCGAGGCCGACCAGTGGACCTCCCTGCCCTCCTTGCCCACAGCCCGGGCTGGGGTAGCAGTGACTGCCCTAGGAAAGCGGATTATGGTGATCGGGGGTGTGGGCACCAATCAACTGCCTGTGAAGGTCGTGGAAATGTACAATATCGATGAGGGCAAGTGGAAGAAGAGGAGCGTCCTGCGCGAGGCTGCCATGGGCATTTCTGTCACAGCTAAAGGCAAGTGGGGCCAGGGTTGAGGGTGGGCATAGAGAAGAAAGTAAAAGGTCATGGGGGAAACAGGTGGAAGGCAACATGATTTGGGGGGGCCAATACACAGTCCCCATAACATCCGTGCCTTACATTAAGCACTAAAACTAGGGACCCACTGCCCTTACTTCACAGATTGGAATTCTGAGCAGGTGAAATGTCTAGGAATTCCAACTGATGCCAGGAGTCAGCTCCAGCGGGTTCCTCCCAGCAGGCTGGGCAGGCCACTGCAGAGAAAGAGCCAAGGTGTGAGCTATGATGTTATCTGCAATGACTCTGCAGACCCTGGCATTCAGCCGAATGACCATATTTGCCATTGGCCACTTGCCCCGCCCCCAACCTACCTATGTGGGTCCTTGAGGATGCTTGCCCCATCCTTTTACCATGACCAGGCCCACCAAGGAGGCTTTGGGACCCAATCCCAGGATCTTCACTGACTCCTGACTGCAGTTTTAGACATACTAAGTGGAGGTCAGAATGTTCCCAAAGGTTGTTTCGCATTGGGTATCACCCAGGTTTACCAAGTTCTCCGGCTTGCATGTGGTTTTAAAATCCTCATTTCACTTTCTCATAGCCCTCATTTCACTCCTCTTAGGCCTAATACAGCCTGTAGTAAAGAGGGAGTTCAGCCACAGTTTTGCTAAAAACACAGTTTTGTGAGAATGGGAGTTAAGAGACCCCAAGTTCATACATATTTTCCTCCACACTGTAGGCTTGGTGGGGTGACCTTCTTCTTTTCCATCCTTCCCTGTCTTACTATACCACCCCAGCTGACTGCCTGGCATATGGGCAGATCAGAAACCCACCTAAGCACCTGCTCTATCCCTGGCACAGTGTTAGGCCCCAGAGAGAAAGGAAAAGGGTAGAAAATCTGGGCCCTTGAAAGTGATTGGCAAGAACGTGGAGCCCAGAACCCCCTCAGGCAGGGTAGGAAATAGGGTTCTCATGATCTTCGAGTTGAGTTGGGGGAATGAAGTCAGGCCTGGTGTTAAAGGCCTGTATTCCTAACCACTCTGGAGGCTAAGGCAGAGGAGTGGCAAATGCAAGACTTGCCTAGCAGCAGGGTGTGGTGGCACACACCTTTAATCCCAGCGCTCAGGAGACAGAGGCAGGCAGATCTCTTGAGTTCGAGGCCAGCCTGGTCTACAAAGTTATAGGACAGCCAGGGCCACACAGAGGAACCCTGTCTTGAAAAACAAAACAACAACAACAACAATAAAAACTTCAGAAAAACAAGAAAACACTTGCCTAGGTTGAGGCAGAAGGATTATGAGTTCATGGGCAGTTTAAACTACATAGTAAGAGCCTTTTTTTTTTTTTTTTTTAATGGAAGGCCCAGAGGCCCATCGGGACACTGAGAATAATGAATATGAACTACATTCCATCCTTAGCTTCAATAAATTATGCTGAAAGTTAAGAATTAAAGCTTATTCTTGAAGCTTTATTCCTTTGAACTTTCAATATGTCCAGTGAGATAAGAGCTATTTTTGTCTTATTTTATTCTTATTTTAGAAGCAGCAGCAAGGGGCCCAGAAAAGTTAATTCACCAAGGTTAAGTAGATAGTAAGTGATGACCATGCCTGCACTCCAAACTATAAAGTCAGATGGGTTCAACAGTTGGGTTGGCAAAGGTTTACATGCCAGCCATTGTACTGGGCTCATAGATTACCAGATTCTCAAGGACCTTCCGTGTACTGGGAGAAACAGATCAAGCTGGTATCAGTTCCATGTGGCAACCAAGCAGTAGAGATACCATCGCTCAGGAGGCACCCAGCCAAGTCCTCTGGGCCCCTTATTTTGCAGCTCAGGGAATCCCAGTTGAAGCTGGGTCAGAACTGAGCACAGGGCAGATTGCTGTGGAATGTTTAGTTTTTCCCAGGAGAAAGTATTTCCAGAAGGGAAGGAGGAATTGGTACTAATCAGGTGCTTATCATCATCAGGTCCTTCTCCAGCCTTAGGCTTAGGGCTAGGATCCCCTCACAGCAAGGCTAGAAAGTAAAGGGAAATAGGGCTCACTTCCTGCAGAGGTAACCTCAAAAAGTCAAGGCATCATCGAGGAAGGGCTGCTGGGAGCGAGGACTGCATGCAAGAATAGAAGATCTTTGAGAAAGGACCCATCCAGGCAAGGCCTGGGGGAACACAAATGTTAGTCCATGCTCTCTGGTACAGTGTGCTGAGTCTCTAAAAAGCTACCTACTGCCAAGAGCAGAGGAGAGAAGAGGAGACCCCCCTGCCTAGAGAAACCTAGCTCTCAGGTCAGTTTCCCAAAGCCTCCTCCTCATTCAGACCTGGCTTTATCCCATTCAGCACATACCTCCTGGAACCTGCAGGCCTGTGTTTGTGAAGAGTAATGTCATTTCCCCAACCAAATAGCAGATAGAACCACGGACAGCTCAGTGTATAGAAGAGTGACCTGACCGGTGGGGCTGACTGTAGACAGTTCTAAAGGACCTCAGCGTGTCTGTAGAATTGCCTGAGAATTCCTAGGGGACAGGTCACTACTGGAGGTCATTACAAAGCCTCTTCTCTGGGCTTCCTTTCTGGCTGCCTAGAAAGGAGGACAGTGGAAGGACAAACCTGTGAAGGGTTATCTAGCCCTAGACGTCACTGCCATCTGTCTCCGTGCACCAGGCTATGCCAAGGACTTGGCATAAGCTGTGGCACACAGTCCAGCCACAGCTTCAGAAAGATTAATCGCAACAGGGACTGTAGATGGTGCTACTCACCCTACCAAAAGAGCTGTGATCCACTGACAGACCAATGGCTGGGAACTTGGTGAGGCCTTTGGAAGGTGATGCATGCTGTCGGGCCAGTCTCTGGGTGCCTGAGCTGAACCATGTCTGTGCGTGGCCTTTTTCTTAGATTACCGAGTGTATGCCGCAGGTGGGATGGGCCTGGACCTTCGTCCACACAACTACTTGCAACACTATGACATGCTAAAGGATATGTGGGTGTCATTAGCACCCATGCCCACCCCAAGATATGCTGCTACCTCCTTCCTCCGGGGCTCCAAGATCTATGTGCTGGGTAAGGACAAGCTACATGCTCATTTCCTCTTACTTCCTTGGGTAAGTTCCCTGGGAAGTGATACCCACAGCCTGAGAATTTCCTTGGCCCTGGGGGATAATCACACTGCCCCAACCCTTGAGGAGTCTTTCAAATGACTGAATAATGGAAGGGAAACCCCAGCCCTATCTGTTCTCAGGGACTTCTCTCTCTCTCTCTCTCTCTCTCTCTCTCTCTCTCTCTTTTGTCCTCCCTGCACCCCACTCCCACCTCCAGGGGGACGACAATCTAAGTATGCAGTCAACGCCTTTGAGGTCTTTGACATAGAGTCTCGGTCCTGGACCAAGTTCCCCAACATTCCCTGTAAGCGAGCCTTCTCCAGCTTTGTGAGCCTGGACAACCACTTGTACAGCCTGGGAGGCCTGCGACAAGGTCGTCTCTACCGGCAGCCCAAGTTCCTCCGGACAATGGATGTGTTTGACATGGAACAGGGTGAGCTGGGTTACCACCCACTTGATTACTTGCCTCTCTTCTGACTGATCCCCACTTTTCCCATTCTGGCAATCTTCCAGGGGCTGCTTACATATCCCAACAGGCCTCTCTGGAGCCTGAGTACCCTTCCTAACTCATGGACATGCTTGGAGTCAAATTCTATTTAAAGCTCCTTTTGGCCTGCTTGGCTGTTTTCGATATGGTCTTTCCTCCTCCAGCCCCAGTATCTGTGCAGGACCAGGTTAGGAATGGACTCCCCCTTTGCCAGTGGAAAAATCAGAGGGATCCTGATTACTCCACTCACCACCTGTAATCGGATTCCTCTCCATTTTAGAGCTGTGGAAAATCTAAATAGAACAGGAGGCTCATGGGAACTATGTACTATGACAAGGACCAGAGAAGGCCGAGGCGGTTGAGGGTGTTATTTCTATCAGCAGGGGATGCTCTCTGCCCCCTGAATCCAAGGATGAATGGAAAGGAGTGGCCACCAGGGTAAGCTTCCTCTGTATCTGTTAAGGGACATCTGCACCTAATCGTCCTTCTCTGTCCTGTCGTTATGCATGGCTTGCAGGGGGGTGGCTGAAGATGGAGCGCTCATTCTTCCTCAAGAAGCGCCGGGCAGACTTTGTGGCTGGTGGTCTGAGTGGACGAGTCATAGTGGCTGGCGGACTTGGTAAGGATGGGTCATCTCAGCTGTGCCTTGTTGTATGTGTGAAAAGTTGAGAAGGGGGCAGCAGTACTCTGGAAACTCCTGATAACCAAGAGCGGAGAGGACAATCCTAGTCATAAGATGAACAGGCGGAGAGAGAGAAGGGACATGGGGCAAAGTTGCTTGACAGGCGTTCCTGACCCAGGATGGTAAAGAGAGAGCTATCCTGTAGCCAAAGGCAATGAAGTTCTTCTGGATTGGGACATGGTCACCATGGGATGTAGCTTGGTGGCTGGGCTCCTCCAGTCTATAGTCTAATTCCCCTGTTGTTTCAGGAAACCAGCCCACTGTCCTGGAGACAGCAGAGGCATTCCACCCAGAGAAGAACAAATGGGAGGCCCTCCCACCCATGCCCACGCCCCGCTGCGCCTGCTCCAGCATTGTCTTCAAGAACTGCCTCCTGGCTGTGGGGGGTGTCAGCCAGGGTCTGAGCGATGCAGTAGAGGCGCTGTATGTCTCTGACTCCTAGCTGGCCCGAGCGGTGCCTTCAGCTGGACAGTGTCACTCCTCTCCTGACATGAGGAATGGTCTCATCGAAAACAGTTTGGACTACTTCCTCAGTCTCCAACTCTTGTTATGAGCCAATGGGGTCAAGCCCTGGGGCTCTCAGTGAACCCCCTCTCAACCCCCAATCCCAGAGAGCTGAAGAAAGCATAGCAGACTCCACCAGTCTGTTAGAGCTGGGCTGTGGACTGGGGACATGTCTCACACAGTGCTCAGACACAGAAAGACACAAGAATGTGTCCCCCTCTCACCTGCCTCCTGGGGTGGAGGGCAGTTGCCACACAGAAGGGGAGCTATTGTCCTTCCAGTCTCTGAGGTACTTTGAGAGTCATGAGAAAAACTAATGAAGAGCAGGACACCCCCAACCCCTTGTATCTCTTTGGTTAACGTCTGTTCCCCATATAGAAGTCAGCTGTGGGCCTGACCAGATCTCACCTACTTATCAGGGACTGGACTTGAAGCTAGGGCAGTTGTGTAGGATGGAAGCTGGGGGTCGCACACCAGGCCAGGCCAATCGCCTTGACAGAGAGGACACTTCCTCTTGGGTTCCTGCTGGGCATGTGATGATGGAGTGTCAATATCTTCTGCAGTTTGCCTTCTGCCTCTCCCAACCCAAGGCCTGCCTATTCTGTGCCCAACAGCCCTCAGAGTGTTTCCGGGTGCAACCTTCTCATTTACACTGTGGCTTCCAATCCACAAAGGGTGGATTAAGAATTGCACTCTGATTAATAACAGCAGCACAATGATTGGCATCTTTATTCCTGTCTTCTTTGGACTCCGGAGACAAGACAAGGAGTGTCTGGTTAGTCAACAGAAAACTTCATGAGACCACTTCCTGCTTTGTTCTCAGGCTAAATAGAGACCAACTGGCCACCTGTTCTTGACCATTCCTGTTAAAGAGTCCTACCATCTCTCGGCCACAGATGCCTCACTCTCAAAGACACAGCCAATTTTTCTTCCCTCGGTGCATACACATATGTTTGGCCGACATACATCCAATCTTTGCTAGGTTACACCCATGTCTAACCTCAATCAATTCAGCCAAAGCTCATTTTTCACCATGCTCAAAGGATGAAAGTACTGTTCATTGACATACAAGCAATCGAGGGAGGAAAAAGCCAGAAGGATGCCTGTGCCTTCCCTCTAGCCTGCACAGCAGTTCTTTGTACTTCCACTTTCCAGCCATGTGTACTGGCTTAGGACCTACCATGGGGACGAACACTAACCCAGCATGCTCAGGGACCTGAGTCCCATCCCCAGCACAGAAACCAAATGAACTAGCTCTGAGTTATCGCTGTGGACACAAAGAATAAAACCCCTCCTGAGCCTGGGGAGGAGCCAGGGAGCCTGCTTAGCTCTTCACAGAGCTCAGGTGATTAATTACCTCCTAAGGAGCCTGAGCTGGAGGGTGGCCTATCAGTGTCTGAGGGGTCATAAGGACCTCTTTCTAATGTGGGGATAAGAGTGACACTTCCAGGAGGATCTTCAGGGATGTAGTGAAACCCGGGTTTTTAAAGAATTATTGTTCCCTTTCTTCTTTGGGTACTAGGAGGACACTGCCACCTGCTGGCCTAGTGCTTTCTTTCTCACTGAGGTGAAGAGACAAATTGTGGCCTAATGAAAAGACCACAAAGAAGCCTGCATTGCTTATGGATCCAATACTGTTCGGTTCCCCTGAACTAACCATTAGGAAAAGAGAGACAGGGAGCTACAGAGGATACGTGGTTTCACACTCGACTCCATCTTCCTAGCCTGTTCACTTCTGTCCTGCCCCACATCATCCCCAACCCAAGAGGAGCCAAGCTATATTCACTCCAAGGGACTCACTCCAGGCATAAGGGCCCCATATCTGTAGATATAACTGAATCCTCTTAAGATAGTTGGAATCTTAGGGGACCAGCCAGTTCTATGAGGTTGAACCAGACATTGGAATTATCAAAGCAATTCAGAGTTGGAGCTGGTATCTGCTAGGGTCACCCCTGCTGGAGTTCCATTGTGGGAAGACTAGGGATACCTCAGTGAGGAGTGAGGGAAGAAGCCCTTGTTAGCTGTGGTAAAACATGCAGTTCTGCACCACTTGCACCTCAGAGATAACACAGCCAAAAGCCTGTCTCCAGGCCTCACACATCCAACTACCCCAGGCCTCCCCACACTGCCCATCTCATCTGAACTGCCCAGAGTGTCTCACAAGGTGGCAAAGTCCTTATTCAGTCCCCTGGTCTGCTCTGAGGCAAGTCCCTTGAGCATAGGAGGGGGCTGATGCCAGCTGAACAACATAATGAGACTCTGAGTCAGAAACTGGAGAGGGTGGCACATACCTTTAATGCCAACACCCAGGAGGCAGAAGCAGATGAGCATGAGACCAGCGTGGTCTACAGAGAGATTTCCAGGATAGACAGGGCTACATGGAGAGGCCCAGCCTCACTCCTTCCCTCCCCTCAAAGTCAGAATTACTGAAAGGGCTTGGTCATTGGGGAGGGCATATAAGAGAATGCAGAGGCATTTCCCAGGATGTGGGACTGTAATGCAGGCCAACAGATCCAGAAAGGACCTCTGCATGCCTTGTTGAGGAGTCTGGACTTCATGCCTGTGGGAAATTAAGAGCAAATGAAGGTCACCTCAATCGAATGGGATGGCCAGAGTTTCTCTTCTGAGGACAGTGAAGGAGGTAGAGACACCAAGGTATCATCCAGGATTAGGAGGAAGCCCAGGGTGGTACGCCAGCTGCATTTTCAAGACTTGTCTCAAGACTTGTCTGTGGAAAAATCAGTGCCAGGAATCAGAGGAGAAAAGACTAGCCCATGACATGAGGCCTCTTTCTAACAGGGTCTTGCATTTGTATAATCTTATGGGACTTCCCCCATCCCCAACCACCCATCAGCCCCAGCTCCAGCCCAGGAGAAGGGGTGTGGTCATTTTTCCAGCCCTCTTCCCGACTTTAAAGAATAAACTGACATCTCGGGACCCTAAAGTCCTAACCCAGATGGTACAGCTGATACATGTTAGTGTACAGCTACTAACAGTACAGTGAACACCTACTCTATAACCCCCCCAAACATATTTAAATACACACACATTGCTGTCTCTTAGGGACATCAGAATAGGGAGAACAGCAAGGGGCTTCATGCATAAATCCAAACACGCTGTGACCCATGTGAATAGGCTCAACGCCTTCTCCAGGGGCTCAGGGGACATTCCAGTGCTGGCTTCAGTGTGGGGGAGTCACACATCTGGAGGCTAAAAGTCTGAAATCAAGGTATTTTGAGGGGCTGTGCTCTGGCTGATGGCTCTTGAAGGGATTGGTTATGTGGGGCTGACCTCGATGAGGCTCTTCCTAGCTTCCCTGACATCTGGAAACCTTTGGTTTACTTTAGCTTTGGCAGTATTGATTCAGTTGTACCTGTCTTCACACAGCCACTCCGGCATGACTGTGTCCAAGTTTCCCTGACTTTATAAGGATTCCAGTCATTGGACAGAGGCCCATCCATATCCAATGTGACTTCATTTTAAGGTGGTTATATCTGTTTCCAAGTAGAGTCTCATACTCATATACTAAAACAGAGGTTCTCAACCCACAATTCACAATAGTAGCAAAATTGCAGTTATGAAGGAGCAATGAAAATAGTTTTATGGTTGAGGTCACCACATCAGGAGGAACTACATTAAAGGGTCACAGTATTAGGAAGGTTGAGAGCCACTGTCCTAGAGGTTTTGGTACACACATCAACTCACCACCATACCAAACATGAGAAGCAGAGCAGAGAGCAAGGATTTCCTGAGTCCTGAACTTCCTGCATTAGCCCACTGTTAGGGCTGGGTCTCCAGAGAAGAGCAGAGCCCTAAAAGCACACATTTCCTGCACACAGCTGGAAGAGGCCAAGGCAAGGCAAGGGCAGACCCCAAGGGGAGCTGAGACTTAGAGAGGAACTCTTGGAGCATGTTCCAGTAGAGTTTTTCCGACCTCATCTCTCCCCAGCCACAGTGCCAGTGGATAGAGACATAGTCCCTGGGGCAAAGGGAGAACCAGCTAGCTGCCAGAGCCAGGTGTCCCCAGGGCCCTACCTCAGTGTCAAGGAGAGTTGTGTTCTTCCCTGTACCATGATCCTCTTTGTCTCAATGGCTTGAACTATGGTCTCTTTTCTCAAACGCTAAAGTTACTTGGGCTCCATAGGTGGCCTTTCAGAAGCCCTGGGGCCCTCATTTGCTCTATGAACAAAGTGCTTAGAGTTCACTTT
The DNA here is from genome assembly GCA_028658305.1 of Pachyuromys duprasi. Taxonomy (NCBI): domain Eukaryota; kingdom Metazoa; phylum Chordata; class Mammalia; order Rodentia; family Muridae; genus Pachyuromys; species Pachyuromys duprasi. The sequence goes on along the minus strand of CM053757.1, from coordinate 7,389,548 downwards.
CCTCAGTCCAGAGTGCGTGACTCTTAAGGGTAAACATTGCAGACGTGCAGACTGTGCCTTAACTGCCCTAAACCAGCTCTATACACTGCCTCCAGCCCCCCACTGCCCACCAACCTCACACCTGTACTCCCCGGACCCTACTCTTCTTTCTCTTTCACATTCTCAGTCTGCTCACACATGTACTTCTCATCCACCGTCTTATTCAGATGCACCTCCTCCCTGGGCACAGGCTTCATGCAAATGCCTGCCCACACTCACTGTCACAGTCACACACAATCTTTACAAACACACACATACACACCCCCTTATGGACATCTGTCATGCACATAGCTTTGATCTCACACTCATATACACACACTCTCAATTGTAGGTGGTGGCTGGTCTTAGAATCCACACACCACACACCCCCCCCCCACACACACACACACTTTTTGAGGCATTACTGTATAGCTCCTGCTGGCCTGGAACTTGCTATGTAGACCAGGTTAACTTTGAACTCATGGAGATCCACTTGCTTCTGCCTTCTGAGTTACTGAGATTAAAGGCATAGACCTCCGCGCCTAGTTCAGATCTTTTCAATTCAGTCATTCAGCCATGCCTCCAAGCTCAGAATCTTTATCATTTGAAGGATGAACTGCTAGACCATTCTGCAGCTCCTGGTACAGCAGAGTCATCTGTTGACCTGGAGTATACCCCCCAAGCAGTTTCGTGCCACAATTTGCCACTATGGCTAGAGGAACTTTTTGAACCAAGCTTGGGCTGGGCTCTGTCTGTTTTACAGGGGCGGGGGGGGGGGGGAAGACAGGCCTAAAGGTATTTTGTATTCTGACTCCTGACAAAGCTGTTGAGCCCATCAAGAAGGGAGTACCTGGCCTTCCGCACTCATGCCCCTTGCTCAGTACCTTGCTAGTACCTGGCACTGTGCCAGCACAGACTGCCACCCTGTACTGATAAGTGAACAACAGATTGTTCTTTCCAATGGTTTTCCCTAGGGAGGAGCCAGAAAGTCCCAGTGCCTAAGCCCTATCCCTAATTTGATCAGACCTCTCCTCTTGCTCCAGATTCAGCTTTTTTTTTTTTAATGCAAATCTTGGGAGCCACTTCCTTCCCCCAAAGAGTAAATAATTCACAGATGACTCAGAGAGTGTTTGAAAGGATGGATGGGGACAGAAGTGTCTGAACATTTGCTGTGTGATGGGACACCCCAGAGTCTATGGACCTGAGGGCTGTGGGGAGTTAAAATTTGCCTTCTTATTTGCCTATCCCATGCGGGAACAGTCAGGTTAGACTCCAGCTGGCAGCTAGTGGCCTATAGCTTCTCAGGACTTCCACTGGGCTCCTGGAGCTTTTCTTCCGGTTAGAATTTGTGGCGGTGCCAGAGGGACTGGGGTCAGTTTCAGAGTACTCTACCTTGCCCTTATCTGGACAAGATAAGGACTTGGAATCATCACACCTACCACTCAGCAGGGAATAGGCACTGGGCCTCTTCTTAACAAATCAGTTTCAAAAACAATATATTAAAATATATTAAATATATTAAAAAGCAATGATATATTTCTTAGATTCTCAGAATCCCCTGCTCCATATCCCCACTTGTAGAAGGGGGCTGACCGGGAGCTTCCCCACCACATTACTCTTGTTCTAGGTGAGACATGAGCTTTTAGAGCCTTAGGCAGCAGGCTCTACCCTGGACAACCTCTCCCTCACACTGTGACTATCTTCCTTCAGACCCTCATCAGCACACAAAAACATCTTGGTACCCTCTCTGCCCAGGTTTGCCCTGGACTCCCTTTATCCTTCCAAAGATCTTGCCTATAAATCTGACTTCATGCTATGGAACTCAAACCTCCCTTCAGCATCCCAACCCTCATAAAATTCCCAGTCTCAGCTTCCCACAAAGGCCACCCTTCCGGCCTGCCTCCTTCTACTCAGTATTCCAGCCATCCCTTCTCTGCTTAGCCCCTCCCCATACACCTGTCCCGTCCCCCCCTGAACACCCCTCTGTATGTGGCCAACATGAGCCACAGTCTCCCCACATTTTTGAGGTCAGGCTGTGATGGTGTCACTAACCAGTGTGACCTAGGACATCCCAGAGAACCTGTCAGGTGGGAACTAAATGCATAGCACAGTCAAATTAAAGTCAGAAATTAAAAGCCTAGAGACAGCACTGACTGTGAGAGAAGTTCTTACACTGCCTGCTTTCCCTCTCAAGTTCTTCCCCAGCCTCTGTGGACACAGGACCAGGCCAGAAACTGGGCAGAATTTCAAATCCCCTTGTTTATGGATGGGCTCCCTCAGATCTTTGTTGTGGACTTTAGTAGGAGTTCTAGGTCAGAGTTTTATGACCTCTGGTGACAGTAGCTTGCTAATCCACCTTGCAGCAGCCCCCTCATACCGGACTGTACCGGTGTTATTCAGGGCCATGAAGAATGCTGGCTCTCCCCTTCCTTTACCCAGGGCCAGGAGATGCTGACCTGGCTAAAGAATGTGCTTTGCTTGGGGTTAACATTCCAGGATCAGCTGGGGATGCCAAGAACTGGTGTTGGCAGCAGAAGCCAAGCACAAGGCGGGGGGGGGGATTAGACACACCACCACCAACCTGGGTACTTATCCCTTCTCTGTATTTCCTAGTCATTCATGTCGCTCCCCTGAATGGAGGCAGGACAAGCAGGAAGAAAATATTTTCTTATTTTCTCAAGGGGGACATTTATGTGAAGTGAAGTTACCAGGTCCTGAGCCACCGTGCCCCCTACCATATTCCTCACCTGCTGGGGAGCCCAGTACTCTATATAAAACCACCTCCAAGGTCAGGGTTTCATTAGACCAGTTAGACCTAGGGAGACTCAGTCACCTGGTCCAGGTCATGTGGTCAGCAGACAGAAAAGCTCTGTCTCTGACTCCTGCTCAGGCTATCACGCTCCGGGCCTCATTTGCATCAACTACCTATGCACCCAGCATTGAAGCCAAGGCTCAGTGAAGGGGTGCTAAGGTTGTGTGCACTGGAGTGTCGACACCTAGAGAGACAGAGGTTAACTTTATGGACTTGCACTCCGTCTCCACACATCAACAGCCCTGGGTGATTTACTGCAGTGAAACCACAGAGGGAGTCAGTGGAAAGTTCTCAGAATCTCAGGGGCCCGCTAAAGGAATCCAGTAACTTTTAACACCTCCTTAAGCACAAACACCCCAGTTTTGTGATACCGCAGAAGGGGAGCTACAGAACCTCAGAGGTCAGGAAGACGTGAGACAAGGGACAGAAAAGGAGGAAGATCTTTGTGAGCTTCCCTTCAGAAAACACTGACTGGAGCCTCCAAAACTAAGACCTCACATGCCATCTCCCAGCACCCTTGTTTAGGAGCTTAAACATTAGCATATGGGACCTTTAGTCCCAGCAAAAGCAGGGACTAACTCTGTGAGTTCGAGGCCAGCCTGGTCTACAAAGCATAGCTAGGAGAGTCTCCATTTTGAAAACAAAACAATTGAGCATGGGTGGTAGCTAAGAGAACCTTCCTTTCCCTCCTCCACAGCCTCCCAGGTCCTCCTGTGTCTACCGGAATAGCTCTCAAGCCTCAGGCAGTTTCAACAATCACTCGCTAGCTCTGAGCTTATCTTCACTGTCCTCTGGCCTGGGTCAGATCACATGCAGCTCAAGTGTCTGTTAAGTCCTTGTTGTACAGCCCTCCCCGCGGCTCTCCGCCAGGACCGGCGAGAGGACCTAGCAGCCGGATAGGGCACATCCACCTGGTAGCTGCACATCTCATCTGGTCCCAAAGCAAGCTCATGAAAGAGACATAGGACATGCTTCACACATGAGCACAGAGCATCAGGAGACTGGGCAAACCACACCCCTTACCCAGCCAAAGCAGGATGGCAAACACTGCCACTTCTGGTGCTGCCTGTGTGACCCTGTAGGGACAGGTGCTTCGTTTCTCTGTGTCTTAGGTTACTCATCTGCACACATGCTAGTCCCTGCTGAGGCATGAATTCATCAGGACAAGCCAGTTAAGGCCAGCTAAGGCTGTCAGCAACCCTTGTAGGACTTGCTGGAATTCTGGATTGTAGCTTACTAGCTTTATCTTGTATTTCCAGAACTCATTTGGGCCCCACAAAGTAATGTATGGAGCATAGCCATGAGGTGGGGCTGATCATGTTTATTTACCCCCAACTATACTACTTTCTTGCTGGTGACCTATATCTAGGATGCTTAGAACTCAGGCCAGCTCAACAGATAAATAGACATTATACCACGGAGAGTCATGGCTTCAATCAGGCCACAAGCCCTGCTACACTCAGTAAGGCCAGAAGAGGGCAGCTTTGAGCCATACATCTCAATTTCCTAGACTACAGGGTTGAATCCAGCTCTCTGGATTCACACCTCCTAGTTTTGGAGAACCAGTTCTAACAGGCTGGCTCCTGTTCGCAGAATCCCACCAGCTCCTGAGAGGGCAAGGTCCACATATCCAGACCTTAGTGTCCGCCGCAGAGTGGGGCTAAAAGGTGACTGGGACATAACTCCTCTGAGCTTTTAATGACCAACATCTCTGGCTGGAAGTAGGTGGTGAGCTGGGCTCTTCTCCCTGAGAAAAAAGAACAGTTCGAGCATCTGCTGACAGTCCCAGGGACTAGACACTCTGGGGTCCTGGAGACTCCTTATGGCTCTAGATACACAGAGAACAAGTCAGTTGGCTCTCTCTGCTCCTTTTCCCTATGCCTGAAACTAATCTATGTCTTATCTACCCCTCAAACCCAAGTGGCTTCCTTTGAGTACCCACCCCTGAACTCCTGAGCCAGATAAGACCCTCAACTTTTCTGCCACAGATTATAGGGAAAATTGTGTTTTTATCTTATTTCTCTTGTTAAGCAAAAAACTTCCTAAGAGTGAGGAACTATTTATTAGACATCCCCCAAGATGTGCCTGACACCTGCCTTACCCACCCCTACCCTGTTTCCTCCACTGCCTTGCTGCCTTTCACATGTGCTCCTGCATATAACACATGTCATGTTATCTCACTCTGAGATGCTTGCACACCCCTGCCAGTCTCCCAGCATGCAACACATTCAGACTGGAGTGCAGGAGGACAGGAATGGGTACTTATTCCCAGTGAGCACATAGAAGGCTTATTTGAGAGCCTTTAAATCAGTTGTTCTCAACCTGTGGGTTGTGACCCCTTTGGCGGTCAAAAGACCGTTTCTTCAAGGGGGGTGTGTGTGAATATCAGATATTTACATTATGGTTCATAGCAGTAGCAAAACTACGGTTATTAAAAAAAACCTACGGTTATGAAGTAACAACGAAGTACAAGGGTGAGAAAGAGTCTCCTCCACAGACTGAAGCATGAGGCAGACAGGACTGAGCGAGAGCGGTTCAGCTCAGCGTAGGCATCCCAGAGATCCCATCCAAACACCTAAGCCCAATATTTAAGTCGCTGAGCCACCTCCCAAGTCTCCCTATACAGAATGAAAGTTGAGTTCCAGCACTTGGTTGTTCTATTCAGTAGTTCTTTAAACAACTGTTGTTGATTTATTTATTTTATGTGTATGGGCATTTTGCCTGTACGTATGTCTGTCCAACACATGCATGTCTGGTGTCCTTCGAGGTCAGAAGAGGGCACCAGATCCCCTGGAACTGGAGTTACAGCTGTTGTGGGTCATCTTGTGGGGTGCTGGGAATCAAACTCTGGTCCTTTGGAAGAGCAGCCAGTGCTCTTACGTGCTGAGTCATCTCTCAGTAGTTATGATGGTGTAATCTTCTGGGGTCTGCTTATTTGCCTCCACGGAACATCCACCTCTTTGGCCTGTATGAATCCACTGGGTACCTTTACCTGCTCACCAGTGCACTGGGTGTTGGGGATGTTTAAAAATGGTGATAAGTGTCTGGACTAAATCTTAAAGGAAATCTTGGGTTCTTCTGAACAATTCTTTATCTTACAAGGAAATGTCAGTGCAGCTAGCTAATGGCCAGGGGTCCTTCAGGAAGCTTTAAAAGCTGTGTCTTTAGGAGGCACCAAGCTAGCCTTCCTCTCATCTGGGCTAGGAGCTCCTTCCTGTTCTGTCAGTCAGGATAGCCGGCTGGTTGAAATGTCTTTCTGGGCCTTTTCTGTTTTCACAGACTACTCAGAACGGGAAGGGAGGCTGGCAGAAAATAGATAGCCAAACAAGCTATATAATTCATAAAGCATCCAGACTTAGAGAAGTCTGGTTCTTGGTGGGTCTTCTCTGGCTACAGATAGCTCCACGGCAGCATGGAGCTACCGGTTATTTCCCCTGGAAAGATTCAAAAGGTGAGCAGACATGGGAAAGAGGGCAGATACCTCTTTGTTTGATAACTGAGGATGTAGACCTCTTTGATCCTCTGCAAGTCCTGGAGACGCTGGAGATGAGGTTCTGCAGAGAAGGGAAGGCTGCCTGCCCAAAACAGCTGGAATCTTGAAGTCCTGTTGTCCTATGTTCTCTTCTCTAAAGGCCAGCATCTGAATCCTAGGTCTGAGGCTTTCTTACCAGCTGTGTGGCCTTTCACAGAAGTATACTCACTTTCTATAACAGAAAAAGGGCGTCTGGACCTAGCCTTCCAGACCTCTCAAATGCAGCCAAATCTCATGTCCTGTTCTTTTGACTAAAAATCACTAGGACCAGGGAGCTCCTTCCTGATTTAGGGACACAGGGGAGCAGATCCATGAAATGAGATGAGCTTTTTAAACAAATGAATGAAAATCCACAAAGGCCACCACATCTTGAGGGAATCCACTCAACTCTATATGCCCTTTTGGCAGAGCAAGTAAGGACTTTACAAGCCAGTCAGATTCCAGAATCCAATTACAGTTGACAGAACTCGAGTGAACTCGGAGGCAGGGCAGCTCTCTAGCGATGCTTAACTGGAGTCAGCCTCCATCCTGTTCCATCTCCTTTTTCACTTTCTCCTTTATGGACCTGAAGAAGTTAATGGCTTTCCAGATTTTCAGCTTGGAAGAAGCAATTTGCTGCGTGTGGTGGAATACTTCAGGGCCTCCTTGTGCCCTCATAGTGTCCCTTGCCGACCGAGAACACAGCAAAATAGAACAGGTTGGCGCCTCTCCGAGGCAAAAGCAATTCGGAGAGCCTTCAAACATAAGGACCTGCACTTCAGTAGTAATTCGGTTCTTGCAGTCCTGGCCCTCGGGTCCCGGTGGGCGGGGCTCCATTCACACCTTTCCGCGCCTAGCCAAGGGGAGGAGGAGGAGCAGAAGACAATGAGCCAATGCGAGAGGCCTTGGTCACGAGTCGCCGGCAAGCAGGCCAATGAGACTCGGGGGCGTGGCCAGCTCCCCCCCCCCCCAACAACTAAACGTTTTATAGCAATTGGGAACGCGGGGCTTTCTAGCGCGCTCGGGTGCGGCTGTGACCACAGAGACCGCGTCTCTCCGCGCGCTGCTGCCTCCCGACCCCCTCCGTCTCGCCGTCCCCGCACCATGGAGTCGATGGCCTTACCCCGGAGCGCGGGCCAGGCTACCTCGGCCTCCGCCCTGGCCACGGAGCGCGCCCGGCCGCTGGCGGATGGGCTCCTCAAGTCACCCAAACCCCTGATGAAGAAGCAGGCAGTGAAGCGGCACCATCACAAGCACAACCTACGGCACCGCTACGAGTTCCTGGAGACCCTGGGCAAGGGCACCTATGGGAAGGTGAAGAAGGCCCGGGAGAGCTCGGGACGCTTGGTGAGTGTCCCTCGCGGCACCCGGCTCCCCGGAGCTCACTGCGGTGTCCTCAGCTGAGTTGCCAGGGGCGCGCACTTTCTGTGTGTCTGTCCATGGTTTGCAGGGACAATGCTCGTGGACCTGAAAACCTTAGCTGCACTAGATGCCTGTCGTTGGAGAAGATAGGGCTTAACTTGACTTCTGACTGGAACAAACTTCAACGGAGTAGGAATGGGAGGAGGAAGTTGAAAGCACCAGATCTCAGTAGATGGATGATGTGTGGAGATCGATGTTAATTGACTTGACACTTAGGGCCTTCCCAGCCCGAGCGAACCGCTGAATCAGTTTCATTGTGACAGGCGTTGATTCTGGGAAATGTAAAACAGGCTCTGGTGCCAGGTCCACTGTCTCTCACCGTGTCTTTGGATGTGAGGCCTTTTAGGGAACTTGGCCTTTTGATTTATTTCATGCATGTGTGATCGTCATAGTAATCTGTAACTTTGAGCCAGTTTCTTCTTCATTTCTGTTTTCTGTTTCCCCTTCTGCAAAAATAGAACACAGCCTGTCTCACAAGCTGCTTGAAGAGTGAACAAGATATAAATGTGAACGCACATAGGTCCTGACCGTAGATAGCTATTGCTTCTCTCTGGAAAGGCCGCCTTGAAAGAATAGCCAATTTACCAAAAATTACAGAGCGGTGCTTCTCCCAGTGCAGTGGGCCCGGGCACCGGCAGGGTTCTTGTGTAAAATGCTCATTCTTTCATTTCCCACCAAAGGGAGTGTACTATGAAGGTCAATAATTCACATTTTAGCAAGCCTCAGAGCAGGTGGTTTAGGGATTATCTTTTGCCAGATTCAGTGTATGCTGGTTGTGTGTGTGTGGCAATAGTTTGCCGTATTGACTATGGCAATGGTCCCTCCCCTAATTGTTTGCTTTTGCAGCTAGTAGCTGGTTTGAAATTCAAGAAGTCATTTCATTGGTAAAGGAGAGTGGATGTTGGAGAAAGGAGTGGATTATGGCCTCATCAATAGAAGCAAGTATGTTCTTCCTGCTAAGGCCTGGCACAGTCCCCAGTTGCCTGCTGCCAGGTTACAGCTCTTGGGCAATCGTGTACTTCCTGGCTTTCTTTTCTTTCTCTTTCTATAAAGTGCCAGGGCCCCAGAGGCTTCAGGCTTGAGACTGCTGGACCCAGGCTTTGTCAGGGGCTTAGCTAGAAAATAGTTGCTCGTGGCTTGTGTCTCTTATTGTGGGAAGAGTGGGTTGAGGGAACTAAGAGTGGCTGAGAAACTGAGATCAAAGTTCAGAGTTCCCATCAGCTCTTAACTGAGGTCACTGTCTTACACACACACATACAGATCACATTTGATTCTGAAGTGAAGTAAATCAGTGGCTCTTACATCACAACAGAGAGAATTCAGAAGGAACTCCCGGGTTCATGTGTCTTTCTGTGTGCAAGGAGCCAAGATCAGCAAATGTGGAGAATCTGCTCTGAAACAACCCAACCAGACCACCCAGGATTGCTGTTGGGAGCTTTCTCAGGGTACCCCCTCTTTCTTGGAGAGCAGCTCTCTGCTGTGCTAATGATTTCTCAGTCCTGGAGCAGTGCCCTCATTCCCTGCCCCCATTCTACATCTTAACTGTGGGGCAGAGGGTCTTGGAGCTATTTAGGCCTTCCCCCATGAACGACGGTCAGCAGGAGCTCAGTTCACAGGGGAGCCTCCTGAGTGACTGCCATCTGGAATTTCTCACCACATTTCCAGCTCATTTCTCACCCTCTACTTGGAGAGATGGTTAAGCAGGGTCCCATCGGATTATCTGCAGGGAGGGACAGATAGGTGGGACTAATGGCTGCTCCATGAGGGCAGGCATCGGAGGAAAAACAAATATTTGCACTGGATCTCAGATGCATTCCTGGTATCCAAATGACATTTCCTCCTGTGAATCTCCTTGCTCCCCTGACCAGCCCCTCTCCCTAAAGAGAAAAACACATGCCTGGGTCTCACCAAAGCCTTTGGTCTGCTCACTCACCCCTGTCAAGGGGTGTCATGACAGGCAGGAAGGGGGCATGGGTGGGTAGTTCTGGGGGGGTTCCTACCACTTCTGCTCCCTTTTTTCCAATTGCTTAGTGGGCTTCAAACATTGGGGAGTGATGGAGATAATCTGCTTCCATCATTGGTAGATGAGGGAGTGAGACCGAGAGAGGGAATGTGGCTGGGTAATGGCAGACGTGCAGCATAACCGCCAGACTTGTCCACCATAGGCCTTGGATGACCAAGTGCTGAATCTTGGTCTAGCAGTTAGTTTTGAGATGAGCCTGGGCTTGCCTCTGAGTGCTTTGCTGCCCCATTGGCTAGCTCCAGCTGTCTTCCCAGCACTCCAGGCAATGTTTAGAGTGGGAGAAGTCACTGGGAGCCTTCCCCCACTCCCCCTTCTCAATACTGTGTTGAAGGATCCTCAGTGAAGGAACGATACTTTATTCCTGCAAAGTGTCCACGTGTACTTCTTGTTGCTTACCAGATGCATTGATTGACACTCTGTTCCTTGGAGTGTTTATCTGTAAAATGGGGATTATAAATCCTGTGTCGTGGGTTTCCCCTAGGATGAAATAAAATAATATCTGTGAAATCTTAGCAGTGTCTAAGACACATGGGGCTTACTGCTGCACTAAGGGTGGCTTTGACCTGGGGATGGCTCTTATCCTAGGCCTCTCCTGCCACAATAAGGAGCATGGGTTGTGCTCAGTCTTCATGAGTTGAACCACTATGGTGTCTGCTTTGTTCAAAGCCCTCATCTCTCATTCAGCCAACTTCAGAGAAGGACTCCTGTTGGCCAGCTGCCAAAGGCTTGTTGGGCAAGATGCTGCCCTCCCAGCTCCTCCTGCACCTGCCTGCTCAGCAGCAAGGAGGGAGGCTGCAGGCGACTCTTGTCCTTGGGCTCCAGCCAAACCACACAAAAGGGCTGGGCAGAGAAGCTCCTTGCTCAGGAACCTGGCAGAGTGGGCTAGAAGGAGGCAGGGAGGAGGTGGCAGTATATGGGGCTGGGGGAGATGGCTCGTTACCCACAGAGCCTTATTCCTCTCTAGTGCTTGGTAGAATGGCAGATACATCCTCACTGCTCAGCCAGGGATGCCTGGCCTGACCTCTCCTGCACTATCTAAGTGGGTCATCCTCCAGCTCCTTCCCTGCTTCCCATGAAGGGCCAGGGAGGAGTCGAGGATCTTGGCTGTGACCAGAGAGGCCCAACTTGTACCATCTCTCCCAGCACCCAAAGTCAGCATCTCTGCCCCTCCCCCTTTTCCTTCTTTTTCCTTCTAAAGCTTTTGATCACCTAAATACAGATCATTCCTAATCCAAGCTCTGGGAGAGAGGAGGTGTTTACCTATGTAACCTCAGCACCAGTTCCTCAGGGTGTTGGCAAAGAATGGGCATGTTTTAAGTGGGAAGGAATGGCACACACAATGTGGCCCATGGCAAGATATGGGCAGCCCCTTCTCCAGGGATGGGAGGCAGGACACCTCCAAGGGATTTTTGTCTTCTGCGGTACTAGCTTCTCCTCCATTGTAGTCCTGCCCTGTGCATAGAGGAACTTTGGAGAAGTCAGCTTTCCTTTCTGAAGTGTTCACTGCTGGTTGGGGAATTAGCTTTGCTGCCTTTATGAGCTCACTCTGGCAGTTAATATGGTCAAGCATGCTGGCCTTGACAGTCCTTAGATGGTACCTTCCTGACAATGCAGTGACCCATTTCTGAAGAAGCTCTACACAGAATGCTGGAGTGTGGAAGGACACTTATAAATCCATCCTGATCTGCTTGGAATATTCTTTCTGCCCCTCTTAGCCCACTGTCTTAGCTGAAAACCTCGCCTTCCATACCTGAAACAGTTTTCTCCTGGGGTGGTTTCCCGTGCTCTTCCAAGTAAAGAAAGCCACTCCCAGTGTCCCCAAGGCCTTCCACAAGGATGTTAAAACTCGACTGCCCAGGAGCGGAGAGATGGCTCAGTAGTTAAGAGCACTTTTGCTGCTCTTGCAGAGGACCTAGGTTTGATTCCCAGCACCCATGTGGCTGACCACTCAGAACCATCTGTAACTCCAATTTCAGGGAATCCAATGCCCTTTTTTGACCTCCATGGGCATCATATACATGACACAAAGGCAAAATAGCTGTATGTGTAAAATAAAAATAAATAAATATGATCCAACAAACAAACTAGACAACCCAGTTGGCCAGATTGTCCTAGCTTTATGTGCCTTGAGTTGCATGGCTTGAGATAGACAAGTGTGAATCAGGTTCACCAGGCCCCACTCAGCTGGCCATGTGTTCATATACACAGATTCATCCTTGGGCTGGTTTTCCTTCTCCTTCCTCAGAGTGTGCTAGTCATATAATAAATTGATTAAATGTGGGTAATCTGAAGAGTAAAAAAGACAGTATTAATCAGGGAGCTGAAGTGGTTAAGGGCACTTGCTACTCTTCCGGAGGACCCAGTTTTGATTCTCAGTACCCATACCGTGGTTCATAACCATCCATAGAGGATCAGGGGATCTGATGGCCTCTTCTGATCTCCCTGGGCTCAAGGCACACACATGGTGTACATACTTATACATGCAAACAAAGCACACATACACATAAAATTAAAAAATTTGCAGAAATTTTAAAAAGTTGTATCAGGACAAAGACCTTGCCCTGTTGCCATCCTCCCTTTGGGTTTGGGTACCTGTCTGTTGTTAGTACCTTCTTCCTAGGCTTCAGTCAAGCTTATTTTCATCCTAAAGCACAGTTGCCAATTACCTTGAAGGTGAGAACAAAGGTCTCGAGAGATTATTTCTTGTAACTGAGGTAGACTCCACCCAGGCCTGGGAGGGAATGGAGCGGGGAAAACCTTATCTGGTCGCTGGTTCCTTCAGGCAAAGATCATCCATGGATTTAACCAATAGATACCTGTAATGAGTGTTCACTGGTGTACAGGTGGTAAAGGCTTTCTGTATGGAGGGTGCTTTGTAGTCTTGAGTGGTACTATATCTAAGTTACTTTGACATACTAGGGCTGGGAGTTTGGGAAAAGTGGCCCAGCCCTACCATGGCAGTGAAAAATCAGTCTTTTGGGGACTGATGGAGGACTGATAACATGCCTTGTTTCCTTCCTGGGAAGTGCTAGACAGATAGCTGGGGGCTCATCAACCTACCCTCACCCCTCTGTCGCCTAGCAGGAGAATGAAACCGGGGATGGGGAAATTAGAATTCCAGCGTTCAAGGTTAGAAGAAATGGATCTTAAGGTTTTACTTGTGTGTCCACTAGCCATACCAAATATTCCAAGCACCCTCAAAATCTGTTTTGGAAACTCATTTCTTTGGCCTTTATGCCTTTAGAGCTGTCCCCAAGCCTGTGACATCATCTTGGCATTCTATACAAGTGTGCATACACGACTATGTCTAACTTCTGCCTAGACTTTGCCCAGGTGCATTTTAAGCTCTCTGGTATTTTTAGTTGTCCAGATAGTGATGTGTGTTTACATATGGCTGTTTTTACTACCTACTAATATATGTTTACAGACCTTTGTCTCTAAAGAGTTCACAGCCCTTTACTCATTGTCTGGTTTTATGAACAAAGAGTTACAGAGAAGAGAGCAGGCCATGCATTCTCCCCTTGAGGGTGAGAAAAGTAGCATGGAGAAGAGGTGTGTGGGAGTATTACTGTGTTGAATGCAGGAGAGAGAGGTATTTCCTAGCTGAATGAATGTTCAAGGCCTGTGCCCTGGTCCCCTGGCCTGCACCCAGTCCTAAGCCCAGGGAGTTTTTTGTTTGTTTGTTTTTGTTTTTGTTTTTCTGCCTATCTGCGGGGTGGGGGGAGATGAGTGGGCAAAGTCTAGAGCAGAATGTTGAAGCGGACAGATTCTCCCATCTGCAGCATCCCTCTGCCCCTGCTTTGGGCCTCTCAGGGATGAGGCTCCATGGTGACCATCTGCCATTGTCCTCCCTGCCCTGTTCTGGGGAGGGCTGAGAATGGGGCCTGCCCCCTTTCAGCAATGCAGCTTTAGGGCACGATGGGGTGGAGGGCACGCCATCCCTGGCCTGTTGCCGGGGTGACCGGGCTGTGGGCATTGTGAGCAACTCCTCTGTCAGGATTAGGGCTATTCCGCATTCTTGTCAGATGGGGTGCACAAGCCGAAAGAGCCTGCTGTCCAGAGAGCAGAAGCCATTGTCTACCTCCAGAGCCCGTGAAAGGGTGGATTAGAGGCCCCACCCCTTGAGCTAGGGTTTTCTTTCTGTCTCCTTTTGAATCCAGAGGGGAGGCCAGCCCTCCTGGGAAATTGAATGAGGAGCTGTTTACCTCAGTCTGGGCCTTCATATTTCTCATTACTTGTGTGAAGAGGAAGTCTTGTGTTTACCATTCTGTTGGTGTCCTTGACCAGAACTTGCCAGGAACTCACTGGCCTGGGACACTCAACCCTCACGGCCTCTAGGGGCCCCTGCACAGACTCAGAGAGGGAAATCCCCTCAGACTATTTAGTTCAATCTGTTTATTTCACAGAAAGGCAACTGAGGATCTAACAAGGGCAGGACTAGCCACTAGGACAGAACCTGACAACCAGGGGTACTGGGTCCTGGCTTTATGGTTTCCTATCAGTCCCTTTTCACAGAGCCACTAGAGAATGCTATGGAGAAGAGTTGGAGGCTCTTAGGTGTTGAGCTGTGGCTCCTGTGTTTCCTCTGTACCCACCCTTCCTGAGCCCACCACACGCCAGCTGGAGGGCTTAATCCTTGTATGTTCTACCTTTACAGAGACGTCTCAGAAGACTGTTCATATACCAGGACTTCTAAGACTGCTCTGTGGAGGATGTTGTTGCTTTTTGTTGGTTGGTGATTTTTTTACTATGGCAAATAACTCACTAGCATATTAAACATATCCGCAATGTGTGTAAGTCATCCCAATGTAAAAAAAAAAACCAAAACTTTTTTTATTTAGTGTATATGGTGTCTTCTCTGGATATATGTTTGTGCATCTGCAGAGGGCATCTGGTCCTTTGGAACTAGAGTTACAGACAGTTGTGAGCTACCATGTGTGTGCTGGGACCCAAACTCAGGTCCTTTGGAAGAGCAGGCAGTGCTGCTAACTGCTGAGACATCTCTCCAGCCTTCTAAAACCTTTTTATCATCCCAAATAGAAGCACTGGACCCAGTCAGTAATAACATCCCCCATGCCACTCTTTAATACTATATTCTTGGTAGCTTCCCCCCACACCATAGCTTTTTAATCTATTTTTTGTCTGTAGAGTTGTTTATTTTAGTACCTCATAAAATCACATAATAGTCACACACTGTGACTAGCTTATTTCATTGAGCATATTTTCTAAGTTTAGCCTTGTTATAGTATTTATCAGAATTCCATTCCTTTTCTGATGAATTAATACCAGATTGTCTATCCATTCACCTGTTGGTAGGAATTTGGGTTCTAATTTTTGTCTAGCAAGTGGTTATAGCAAATTGGAGCATGGGACAGAAAAAGGACTAACCTCAGAATCAAGCTGCCAGTTGTGCTAGTCAATGACTGTGACTTTAAGGAAACCATTCAGCCTGTTGGGTTTCCAGTTTCTTCACCCGTGAATGAGAGTGAGGATGCTTTTTTAATCTACTTCCCAGAATTGTTGTGAGGACTGCATTTACTGATGCACTAAGTTGCTAGTCACTGTCTAATGTGTGCCAGGCCCTTGTCCTTGGGGTGCACTGTGCGTGTTCGATGTGTAAATCCTGGTGTATCAAGCCCCACAATTGGTTGTTACCTTTATTGTCCATCTGGAGACTGAAAATGAGGCCATTGGTCAGTGCTGCTTCCTTGCTGGATGGACTGCACTAGACCCACTCGAGAACCTTTTCTAGACAAGGCAATCTCCAGATTTTTATTACCTGCCCTGGTGAAGGGAGGTGGCTTCTGTTGGTCCATTCTGTGCTTTGTGCTAGAGCTGCCAGCAGAGCACCAGGGCCAGAGCCCATGCAGCATCCTCAGGGATGCCTGGATCTCGGTAGACCTTTCTTTATCCTTAATCTCCTGCATCCTCTGTTCCCAGGTGGCCATCAAGTCAATCCGGAAAGACAAAATCAAAGATGAGCAGGATCTGTTGCATATAAGGAGGGAGATTGAGATCATGTCATCACTCAACCACCCCCACATCATCGCCATCCATGAAGGTACAGTAGTAGGGTATGTGGAGTTTGGGAGCCAGGAATCTGTGTGTGTGTCTGTCTATCTCTGTGTGTGTATACATCAGAACTGCCAACACAAAGATGAAAAATGAGCCCAATGGTGCATGCCTAAAATCCCAACTGTCATGCCTGTAACTCCAGCCCCAGAGGGGTTGGGACAGGAGGAATATAAATTCAAGGCCAGCCTAAGCTGCATAACAGGCCCATTCCTTTAAATAAATACATAACTTAAACAAATAAAGTTCTATTTAAAAAAAAGAAGAATGATAAAGGCTTTAGAGTTGCAAAAGCTTGAGCCAAAACCCTGCCACAGGACACAGGACAACTCAATAATACAGTCTTCTGCCCTTAGTTCCTCCTTTACAAAATGACGTAATCCCATGTATACCACAGGAAGGTTGCAAAACTCCAACTGGATAATGCCCTCTGTAAGCGGAAAAGCTGTAAGTTTGTTTGTATGTTTGTAGCATGGCTGGGGTCCTACCTAGAATCCCACACTTGCTAGGTAAATGTAAATTGAGCAGCATCCTCATCCCAGACTGAGTTTTTCCCTAATAGCACTGCCTCCCAACCCCATGAGATCCTTAGCAAGCCAGGGAAGGCTGAAACGTGAGAGTCTGTACCTGTCTCAGGTGTGTGGGTGTTGTTCATCTCTGTTAGCCAGGCTTCTTGTGCCTCTGAATCTCTCCTGCATGAGTTTATCCTGCCTCTTGTCTCCCAACCTCCTTTCCTCTGACACCAGTTCTGGCTTGATCACTCTGGCTGCCCACCTCCCTGTGACCCAGACAACAAAGTGAACAGGAGAGGGTGATGAGGGAAGAAGGAAGAACTCCCTCCCACATACCCTTGTCTGTTTCAAGTCTTTATGTAACATCAGCTACATGGGATCTCAGTGACAGAAGGAGGAGGGAGAGGAGAGGAGGCAGGGAGCCTGTGGCTTTGTCTGGAGTGTTTCTCTGTCTGGAGAATCCTGGTGGGAAGAACAGAGACGTCTCTACTTTCAGGTTCATAGGAAGATAAAGGGCAAAGCTACTGTTATGACCCTGTGGCTTGAGTCTGTCCCATGAGGAGCCTAGACAAGTGGCTGAGAAGGCTAATTGTATTTCTCTTTTCTTCCCTCTGGGAATAGAGGGCAGGCCAAGCGTGGTGATTGGCAGTGTGTGTGCGTGCCCCCACAGGCATGTGCACGAACGAATTATCTCTATACGTATATGGATTCTCTCTATACATAGTTTCTACTTGGGGCTGAGAATTGAACCCTCATGCTCAGGGGGTTTGTTTGTTTTTGTTTTGTGGTAGGTTGGTTTGGTTGGGATTTTTTTTGTTTTGTTTTGTTTTTTGTTAGTTTGTTGTTTTTTCTTTGGTTTTGTTTTTTGTTTTTGTTTTTTTTGTTTTTTGTTTTTTTTGGTGTGTATGTGTTGATGGTGCAGACACAGGACTTTACTGTTACTGGGTGTCTAAAGGCTTCCTCCATATTCATCTTCATCTTGGTATAAGCTTTAGATGTTTTGGGCTGCAGGAGTGCTGGGACTGTAATGTAAATGTTCCCCCAATGCACCATGCTGGCTCTTTCTCTTTAGTTTCCTAGTATAAAGGTTGCATATAAACCAAGAAATATATTTGAAGAGTCTCAGTCAGGCACCCTTAAGAGTCTGAGCCTTGGTCACCTGGAAACACCACCACAAACCCTCTTCTGGCCTTGCAGCTGACATCTGGAAGTGGGAATTCATCCCTTAGCTTCTTCTCAGAGGCTAGACAACAGTGGCTCTGGGGTCGGCTAAGCTGGCCAAACTCATAGGAGCCATTTAACACAAAGATGCAATGCCATAGACAAGCGTGTTCTGACAGCAGCTGAAGGGCCAGTTTGCTGAGCCAGTTATTTTCTGCTTTTCTAGAGGACTGAAGCCAGGACATGGCCTGGAGTGGCGAGAGGGCCCCTCCTACACATGGAGATGAGCTGACTGGGTGGGCTGACTGCTAAGAAGCCAGCCAATTAATTACCACATATTTATTGATTGCCTCCGTGTCTGAGGCCATATGCACTCCGGCTGTAGCCTGGGTACTCTGAATGGGAAGTCAGCTCTCACAGTCACAAGGCAGGTCTTAGTTATTAGAATTATACGCAAGGACACTGAGCACATTAATAGGACCCATGGCGGGGTGGTGGGGGGGAGAGTATTGTTGTTTTGACCACTTTCTGGTTCGTCAGATATGGTGCCAGACCAAGAGCACCATACCTGATTTTTTACCTGTTCCTCACGGGAGTCCTGTGAGGTTGCTGTTATCATCTACTCTCAAAGGAGGAAACAGTGGTTTGATGACTTATCCGAGCTCATCCGGCAACTCTGCATTGTCCCTGACAGATCTAGTAGAGATTTGATCAAGGTTCATAAAATGTAGAAGTGTAGGGTCTCAACCAAAGAGCCCTGCCTTTTGTTTCTGTGAGTGATATCTCTGCCTTCCTGGGCGTGTGCGGAGGCTTCAAAGGCCTAAACTTAGCCACTGACCTCAGATCTTGATTTGCTGCTCCTAAAAGGCGCTGAGCCTTCAAAAGCTCTTCTCCTGCCCTTGTTTGCTGCCCTGTGGTCCTGTAGCAGAAATTCCAGAGGAAGGCTCTGGTTTGAGGCTATGGAAGAGATTGTGTGCTCTAGGAAGCCTTACATGCTCGCTTGCCCTCTCCAGTGTTTGAGAATAGCAGCAAGATCGTGATTGTCATGGAGTATGCCAGTCGTGGCGATCTGTACGATTACATCAGTGAACGGCCACGGCTGAGTGAGCGGGATGCCAGGCACTTCTTCCGACAGATCGTCTCTGCCCTGCACTACTGCCACCAGGTGAGTGCCCAGACTTAGCTGTGTTCTCTGTGTGTGCATGGTGGCGCTCTGAGACTGGTTTAGACCAGAAAGGCTTCTGGACTCTCAGACCAAGGAATGCCAGTATCTCTGGCTTTGTTCTCTTGACCATGGAAAGGCCTGTGATTCCTTGAACTCTGTTACTGGGTTTAGGTATTCCAGCGTGCCTGTGCTCAGACCTCAGTGCTCACACCTTTTTGTTAATTCCGTTTCTCCCTCCCCTTTCCTGGTGATACTCCCTGACTCAGTGCCCTTCCTCTTCTAGAATGGGATTGTTCACCGCGACCTCAAGCTGGAGAACATCCTTCTAGACTCCAGTGGGAATATCAAGGTGAGCCTCACTTCCGGTTTCCAAAAGCTTCCCTAGTGCACCGTAGGTTTTCTGTACTGTCTCCAGTCAAGTAGCTCTAAGTGCTTAGTGGGTCCCATTCAGCCATCTTGCATCCCACACTTCCTTTATGGATGAGGCCCTGGGCCATCAAGAAGAATATCACCCCACTAGTGACTGGCAGAGGTTGGGCTGGAATAGAGATCTGCCTGTCAGGTCAGTGACATCACAAGTATGGCAACGGCCTAATCTAGGGTCAATTTTTACTCATAACTTTGGGACCAACAGGTACTGAGCCTCATTCTTCTTGTGTGCTTGCACACGAACCTGCACACCCAGTTTAATCTGCTACAGTTAAGATGCCCTAATAGCTTCTTTCCTCGTTGGTATCACTTTCAGTTTCCTGCAACCATTGGATTCTCATGTCAATCAGAAGTTCACGCCAAGGAGATAACCTAGAACCTCAGGGCTGGGAGGGCAAGATGGCAAGAGCTGGCTGAGGTGACAGGCTGGTCTGGAAAACAACCAGGAGGGTGGCATAGTCTGGCCTTCCTCAGATCTACCCGACACAGGACAAGGGTCACCTTGCGGTACCAGTCAGTGGCCCTTATCCAGCCAATTCCTGAAGCAGGTGGGGTTTCTTTGATGCTGACAGGAAAGGGAGGCCAGAGCCAGTAAGCTCACACAAACTAGAGAAGCACACAGACTTTGTTAGGACCAGTCATCCACGTCATTATATGTTCACCTGGCAACTGCTTGATAAAGACGCCAATAAAGCTATAAACAAAGGATCCAGGGTTTCATAAATAGCCCTTCCCACCCTGCACAGATGACCCTTTGATGGGGTGAAGGGTCAGGTAGCCCCACGGTCTTGACCTCCATTTCTAGCTGAGAATAGGTGGGAAAGAAAAGAATGGTCTTGGAACCTCTCTGGCCCCTAAAATCAAACAGCTCAGAGAGTCCTTTGAGAAGATCCCATCTCCTCGGCTGCAAACAGCCCTGACCTTTGTCCTCTCCTCTCCTGGTCCCTTAGCCATGCGGGTCCACCCTGGCCTCCTGCCTAGGTGTGGGCAGAAATGAACCATTTGCCCAGACAGGCAGCTCAGGCTTCACACGGTTACTGGGTCAGGGGCCTTGCTTGCCTGTTGAGAGCCCTAGGGCACCGTCTTTCAGGACCTGAGCTTTGAGATATAGGTTGGGAGTCCCTTTCCTTCCACCAGGGCTTGGCTTTCCCCAGGTTCTAGAGAAAAGATGGCCAAGAGCTGTAGAACAACGCAGACTTTGGCATGACCCATGTTTGTCTCAACCCCATAGATTGCTGACTTTGGACTCTCCAACCTGTACCACAAAGGCAAATTCCTCCAGACATTCTGTGGGAGCCCTCTCTATGCCTCACCTGAGATTGTCAATGGGAAGCCCTATGTGGGCCCAGAGGTAAGAGCTCTTCCCCTCCTGCCAGCGACCCTGAGTCCAGGGCATGCAGGGTAGATGAACTAGTTTGCTAGTTGTTTCCTTCTTCAGAGCACAAAACTCAGGCCCTTACAAAGCAGCGACTTGCCAAGCCTTGAGGCAGAAATAGCAAAACTGTCAAAGAACTGAAGTCTCCTGGTATCATGGGTCATTCTTGTCCCCTAGTTCACATAACCTTCTGGCACTCAGTCCAGCCACTCCACCTTGACCAAGAATGATGGCAATGGCGTGGCCACTGCTCCTATGCTTTTGGCTGTTCTTCCCAGGGAATAACTGGCAGTATCTTGTCCTGTGAGCCCCTGACCCTTCTGCTGTGCCCTCTCTCCTAGTTACAAGAGGGGGTAAGAGGAAGCCTTCAGATGTGACCTTCTCTTCTTCCATTGTGGTGGAGATACAGAGGGCTTCTCTGCAGTCTGAGGCACATGTTTTCCTGAGCACCCTCCCTCCCAACTCTTTCTCAGGTGGACAGCTGGTCTCTGGGCGTTCTCCTATACATCCTGGTGCACGGCACCATGCCCTTTGATGGGCAGGACCATAAAACACTGGTGAAGCAAATCAGCAATGGGGCTTACCGTGAACCATCCAAGCCGTCTGGTGAGTGGGAACTGTGGCCAGGCTGGATGTACTCCTCACTGTCATTGATCCCTGAGACAGTGAAGGGACAATGGTGATAAAGAAGATGGCAGTCTGCAATGGCTCAGGGGAGACTAGGATACACCCCACTGTTCTCTCCAGTCTGAGACCTCTGAAGAAGCGGGTAGCCTTCTTCATTGTGAGCATGCTGCAGAAGTGTTCCCTGAGGTCCAGCTTAGTCCTCTTTGCTATGGTTGTATTGTTTCTTATTGTCTTTTCCCCTCATCCTAAGAAATCTGACCTTTCACCTGTGATATAGAGAGCAGGAAGAAGTATGTGAGAGCCTCACTTTATCCTCAAACACAGTCCCTGTCCTCAGAGGACTGAATTTCAGCGGAGAGGGAAAATACTGACATAGAAACAAGGATTGAGAGGGAGGGCTTGTGGGGCAGGGGTAGTTGGCTGAATCTGTCTGGTGAGTAGGCCTGGACCTGTGTGGAGCCCAGGGAGGGAATGCATGCACTAGTCTCACCCAGAAGCATGAGCAGTGTTGGTGCTAGGGCGGGACAGGCCTGCACCAGAGGCCTCCAGTGCCCGTTCTTGCAGCTGTCAAACAGAGCCCCCTACCTTTGCTTTCCAGATGCCTGTGGTCTGATCCGGTGGCTGCTGATGGTGAATCCCACCCGTCGGGCCACACTGGAGGATGTAGCCAGTCACTGGTGGGTCAACTGGGGCTACACCACCCGAATTGGGGAACAGGAAGCTCTGCGTGAGGGTGGACACCCCGCTGGTGACTCTGGCCGGGCCTCCATGGCCGACTGGCTACGGCGCTCCTCCCGGCCCCTCCTGGAAAATGGGGCCAAGGTGTGTAGCTTCTTCAAGCAGCATGTGCCGGGAGGTGGAGGCACTGTGCCTGGGCTGGAACGACAGCATTCTCTTAAGAAGTCCCGGAAGGAGAACGACATGGCTCAGACTCTGCAGGGTGACCCAACTGAGGATACCTCCCCTCGCGCCGGCAAGAGCAGCCTCAAGCTTCCAAAAGGCATTCTCAAGAAAAAGGCCTCTGCCTCCTCAGGGGTGGAACAGGAGGACCCCCAGGAGCCCAGTCCAGTGCCTGATACCCCAGGGCAGCCTGTCCCTGCTGTATCTCTGCTCCCTAGGAAGGGCATCCTCAAGAAGTCTCGGCAGCGTGAGTCTGGTTACTATTCTTCTCCAGAGCCCAGTGAGTCCGGGGAACTCTTGGACGCTGGTGATGTGTTTGTGAGTGGGGACCCCGTGGAGCAAAAGTCTCCAGAAGCTTCAGGGCTTCTCCTCCATCGAAAGGGCATTCTCAAACTCAACGGCAAGTTCTCACGCACAGCCTTAGAAGGCAACACCCCTAACACCTTTGGCTCCCT
Source organism: Pachyuromys duprasi (assembly GCA_028658305.1). Lineage (NCBI taxonomy): Eukaryota > Metazoa > Chordata > Mammalia > Rodentia > Muridae > Pachyuromys > Pachyuromys duprasi. The sequence goes on along the minus strand of CM053757.1, from coordinate 7,367,066 downwards.
GGACCAATTGGCCTCCCCTCATCCTGCCGCCCGGGCCAGCCGCCCCTCAGGGGCTGTGAGCGAGGACAGCATCCTGTCCTCTGAGTCCTTTGACCAGTTGGACTTGCCTGAGCGGCTTCCTGAAACCCCACTGAGGGGATGCGTGTCTGTGGACAACCTCAGGCGGCTTGAGCAGCCACCCTCACAAGGCCTGAGGCGATGGTGGCAGGAACCCCTCGGGGAGAGCTGCTTTTCTCTGACAGACTGCCAGGAGGTGACGGCAGCCTACAGGCAAGCCCTGGGAATCTGCTCAAAGCTGAGCTGAGGGCTGCTATGCCCCAGTATGGGGTAGGCTCTGAAAGGGTTTGCAGAGGAACCCTGGGTAGGGTTCCTCAGGCACTGGGGGAGTGCAGTGCATCAAGGGCTCTATGTCTAAAGCCTGATTGAACCAGGAAGATGAGGAGGGAAATAGCACAGATGTGGAAAGGAATGTGAAGGACCCATGGACTCCAGGCTGCCAGAAGTTTGTAGTGGGGCCACAGAGTCCTGAAGAGCACCCAATCCGCGCTACCTCCTTTACCGTGAGTGTTACCCATGGCACGTTTTCCCACCTGTTCTCTGCCAGTGTCGGGGTGCATCTTCACACAGGTTCCTGTTCCCATCCACCACCAGAGTGTGCGCCCTGACATGTCTGGGGGGGTGACTGGAATAACCTCTCCTCCCTTATTCAAAGAGGAAGCGGCCTCTGGCTTCTGTCTCCTGGACCTGAGCCACCCAGAGTCAGTCACTGTGCATCTCAAAGACCTATAAAGCCTCTTCCGGCTGCTGTTTGGCTTCATCTCGGTGGGCCTGATGCCTCTGAACCCACCTTAGACCTCAGAGACTCAAGCCTGAAGCTGCTCCTGCTATCTAGACTACGGATGTCTCTGTTTCTTGGGCCAGCAGGACCTAGAATGTGCAGATGTATTTATTTTTTGTGATTCTCAATTCTGCTGTGTTCTGAGGAAAGCCACTGTGTCACTGAAGTTTATGTACAGAAGTGTTTGGCCATGATGTCCCTTCTAATCAAGACGGGAGGCTTTTTCAAATTTATGTCTTGAGCACTGTCTGGATTGGGTAACCAGTCACTTCACAGCAGAAGCGTCCACTCTCCCTCATCTGTGGCCAAAAAAACCTCATTAAAACTAGCATGGTGAGTGGAAAAAAAGAGTCTCTTGTTCTCTTTGGGAACCTCTGTTCACAGGTTTGAGCCTTCTGATACTTTTCTCTTGGGCTGCCACAGATGGGACACAGGTTCTGTTCAATCAAATAGAACAAAGGAATTTGGAGGTGTGACTCTCAGTCCCCAGCACTGAAAAAGAATACAACAAAATGAAAACCTCCAAAACACCCCATTCACCTGCAGCAGCCGTTTGGCCTTGACCCAAGCCCATTCTGGAAGAAAAGCCTTGGCCCGGGGTTCTGGATTTCTTTATTCTTCCCTAGTACTCAAGGAAGAAATGGGTCAGGTGGATTTGTCCGCTTCATTCCCTTCCCCAGCGTCTCCCGCCTCATTTGGCTCCCCTCCCCCATTGGCCTGTGCCCTGCCCCTTGCTGCCTGAACACTCTCCCACAGCCTTTATTCTCTCTAAAGAAATTCCCTTTCCTCTGCACAACTTCTAGCCGGGCCATAGCTCCCGACTCTGGGAGAAAGTAAAGAATGCTTGGAATGTCCACCTCCCTGGCCAGCCCCTCAGCCCCCTGCAGAGCTGTCCCTGCAGCCTGTTCCATTGAGAAACTGCTGGACTCTGGGACTGGATGAGCGGGAGGGCAGAGGACAAAGTGCCGGCAAGCAGCTAGTTGGCTTTGGTTCTGAGCAGGCCCTCCTGCCACCCCCGCCCCTGACCTATACTGGTATTCACCCCCTAATCTCCCAGTTCTGGCTCACTCCAGTTTTCTAGCTATGTAACCCACCTGTCCTCCCAGCATGGGGCACTGCCAGATGACGACTTGGGCCTCCCTCACCCTCATTATACTTAGAGACTTAGAGAGGTCACAACCTAGAGACAACACAGGAGGGCTGGGCCAGTATGGGGTTAAGACAGGACAGTTTACATAAAAAAAAAAATTGCCTGAGTAACAGCAGATGTGCCTGAGGTCTCAGGACTGGGCTAAACTTGAGTAAACACCAGAAAAACACAAGCTTGGACCCCATCCCCAGGAAGGGGACACCCCACATTTGAGTGTGCAGTCATGGTTGTTTTCTTCCCGTTGGGCCTGCAGCAAGTGCTGGGTGTGCTGAACTGTGGCGACAATTTGGCTTGCAGTCAGGCTGGGGACAGGCAGCCCATGGGAGCACAAAAGAATTAAACTCAGTGAAAATTGTTCAGGAAACTGATAGGACGTTTAGGTGAAGGGGGGAAAAAAGTGCATTTTAGGAGATAATAGAGGCTACCATTTCTTTTCATTTACTTTAGATGTTTGGGATCAAACTTGGAGCCCTGCTAGGCAAACATTACATCACTGAGCTGCAAACCCCAAATCTTTATGGGGATAAAGTCTCTATGACTCCTTACCCTCCTGTACCAGGGCCAGCATCCCAGGCTTGTAGCACCCTCCTGCCTCAGGTACTCCATGCATAGTGCCTGGTTCCATGCTCTCAATAGCTTTGTTACGTGCATCTGAGTTCGGTATTATTTACTCTCATTTTGTGGGAGAAACACACATTCGAAACATTAATTTGCATTGTGGGAACACAAACCTGAAACCAAGGTCTGTGAAAATTCACAGCTGGTGGGGTAGGTAAGCTCATTGGAGCTAGAGAGTGGCTGAACAGAGCTCTGAACACACACCAGGGAATATCCGTTACATGCTATGCTTTTAGCCAGGCACCAGAGCTGGAGAATTTTCCTCTCCTGGAAATGCCCTTGGTCTCCACAAGGCCCAAGAAGGGAATGGAGAAGAAGAGGGAGGGGGTAGCTGTTGAGGGGTAGAAGGAAATGGGGAGAACAAGGAGAAGGCTGAGCCTAGTGGAAAATCTAGGTATGAGATGACGGACAGAGGGGACACAAGCACCTCACTATCTGTGCAGGAGCTGGGCCTCTTGGGTTTCTGGGGTGGTTGGGTTCCTGTGGTCTGTTTAATAACCTGGGAGCTAAGTCATGGATAGGATGAGGGGTGAATGTGGGGAGGCCCCCACAAACCTAGACTTGGGCTGTGGTTTTCATCTGCACAGGCCTTCTTCCCCTCACCTGCCAAGACAATTCATGCCAAAAGCATTCCAGAAAGCAGGCTCAGCGATGACGCCGGGGGCCCCAAGGGACAAGGCTGGAGCTGCAGGAATCTTTAGTGCCACATCAGTGCTTCCGGAATGTGAACAACCTAGACAAAGATGGGGGAGGTGCCTAGAGATCAGAAAGGCTTTCTGAATGCTCCGTGTTCCTGGCTCCTTCCTGAGGCCCAGGCAAGATCATGATGTCCTTGAGTGGACACCTCATGGTGTAGGGCCGTGGGTGGGAAACTCCCATGACACATTGGCCTGGCTCCCTGGCTGGAGACCCAGATGACCCTTCAGTCTCCCTCTGCCCCATCCAACTAGCTGCCTTGGGCCCTCCCAAAGGGGGAGAGTTGGAGGGGAAACAATAGAGCTAGATATGTGGGAAGCAGCAGACCCCACTCCCACAGAACTTGTGCAGACTTCAGCCTCCGGGAGTGAGAAGCTGAACTCTGACTGCCAGCCAGATTGTGTCTTAAAGGAATAGAATGGATCGAGGACAAAGATTTGGCTGAATAGCATGAGCCTTTTTGTTTGTTTCGGGGTTTTGTTGTTGTAGTCGTTTTTTGTTTGAGACAGGGTTTCTCATTGTAGCCCTGGCTGTCCTGAAACTTGCTCTGTAGACCAGGATGGCCTGGAACTCAGGGAAATCCGCCCACCTCTACCTCTACTTCTGCTGGGATTAGGGGTGTGTGTCACCACTGCCCACCTGGCATGAGCATTTTTTAAAGTAGAAGAGGGGAAAGGTTAGAAACCACATAATAGACAACAGGCTGATTTTCTGGAAAACAGGATGGATGCACAGGCTAGGATGGGAAATCAGCGCAGAGCCAAAGCCAATGGCTAAACCTCTGAATGCAAGGGTTAGCTTGACAGTCTTATATAGTGTGTCCCATTTACTTATTTAATTGACTACCAAATAGTTATTGGAACTGGGGCTGTAGAACAGTCATACAGGGCATGCCAGACATGAGCAAGGCCTTTGGTTCCATCTCCAGGACTTAAATGAAAATGTTTTTTTTTTCTTTTTTTAATTACTGAGTGCTTTCTAAGAGTACATTTGTGTTTTCTTTTATATTGTTTCTCGTTTTGTTTCTAAGACAGGGTATCACTCTGTAGCCCAGGTTAGCTGGCATACAGAGCAGTCCTCTACCTGCCCAGCACTGGGGATACATTTTTGAACAAAACTGAAAATAATATATGTCCTTGTGGAAGCACACTTCAGAACAGCCGGTGAAGCTGGACACAAAGGGAAATGAAAAACTAGCAGAAAGAGGAGGGAAGACATGGTACCCTGTGGACCACTTTGCAGCTGCGGCTCTTCTTTCTGGGGTAAACTGAGGGTCATTGGGAGGTGCTGGGAAAAAGAGTAAAATGACCTAACAGGCTTTCTTTAGAGAGTCTTTTCAGCAGGCAAGATGGCTTAGCAAGTAAAAGGTGCCTGTCACTGAGCCTGACCACCTGAGTAGGATCTCCAGAGTCCACATGGTAGAAAGGAGAGAAATGGCTCTCACAAGTTGTGCTCTGATCTGCACCACACACACACACACACCCCAATAAAAATAGTTCACAAGAGTCTAGCTGCTTGCTGAGGACAGCGGCGGCAGGTTTGATGGCGACCCGGCAGAAGGCCAGCCTGAGAGGAGGTAGTCGGTCTCCAGAGTTACAGCAGTACATGCACAGGAGTATAGAGTGATTTGGGTGTATAGAATAAAAGGAGAACCAACAAGTTTCTCTGGCAGATGACATACGGGATGTGAAAGAGAGTAGCCAAGCGTAGGGGCAGACCGTCTGTTAGCTTGGGTGGGGAAGGCTTGCAGGTGGAGGAGGAGTGGAATAGATTCTGGCTGGGGTGAGGACCTATAGACGGCTCAGGACAGGAAGCAAGAAACTAGACTATGGTTGTCTGATGCCCCTTCCCACTCTAAAATTTGGGAATTATATTAAGCTGGAAGACACATCTTTCCAAAGCTGATAAGCTGCCTCCCAAGCTTGCCTGAGCAGATTGCGGGGAGGCTAGCTGAAGACAAGGGGAGTGTGAGCATTGTCCTGATAAACCTTGACAGGCTCTCTCTGAAAGGCAGGGGGATAAAGTTGGGGAGTGTATGGCCCTTTGTGTATTTTAACTTTCCTGAGTCTTGGTTTCCTTGTCTGTACAATGAGGGCCACACTAACACTTTCTCACTTTCAAGGACTTTCCCTAAGAACTTTAGAAATGTCATCCTGGCTCTGCCTCTAACCTCGGTCTTTACAG
>CM053757.1:6978957-7361480 GCA_028658305.1 Pachyuromys duprasi | reverse complement strand
GGCTTTTAGGACAAGCTAGCAGAATGAGTCACCTTAATGGGAGAGGGGGCTTCAGAGTCCATAAATGGACACTAATGTTTTCAGTTTTAGTCTTCAAAAAGGGCAGTCTCTGTCTACTGCTCTCTGCCTGCCAGGGATTTCCTGGGAAGAGGAAAGAGTCCGTTTTGATGATATGAGATTCTAGAAATAGCTGAATGTTTTAGAAGATAGACAGGTCTGACTCAGCTTCCCTTGTAAACACATGAGGCTAGCCAGGGTTTTCCCAGCTCCACAGGCTAAGCCCACATTTACTGATGGAAGAGCTCAGCTGTGTGTCTGTGGAGGTCGGGACCCAGCCAGCAGAGTCCCCCTGCTTCCTCCCACCCTTCTTCCTCCTCTCTCTTGGATGCACGGCCTGGACTCTGGACTGTGGATGCTCAGCTCCTGCAGCAGAGCTGACCAAACAGGTGGAGAAAGATGTCGTCCTTCAAATCTCCCAGGCTGGAGCCTGAACTTGGCCCACACAGCTCAGGTTGGGATTTCTGTTTGCAATTGCTCACCACTATCTCTGCTTGGAACAGTCCAGACTCTATCAGGAGGCCCTCTTTGCAAAGGGACCCCAGCTTGCCCTGTCTCCCAAACTGGTGTCCAGTCCTTTGTGGATTTGGCAGTTATGGATAGATGATACAAGGTGGTGCCCAGAAAGAGCTGGCTTTGCATTGTGTCTGGGCTCACCTTGAAGTTTTGCTAATCAAAAACCTGGTTTGCCAATAGGCCTTGGAGACAGACTTGGGCCTAATCAGAGAACACTAGGTCATTAGTGGATGCACCAAGAAGCCAGTCCACTGATTTATTGTGAACAACATAACAGCAGCCAAAACAACTAGATACTTAAAGCTATTGACAAGCATGCCCACTACCAGGAACACTCATTCAAAGGAAACCCAAATTCAATGGGAAGGACTCACCTTGACAGCAAGAAGCTGGGGGACAAGAGCTAGCCCTTGGTGGGGGTACCAGCCCGGTCCCAGTGGGTCACTCAAATCACCAGCACAGCACTAAGTTTCACCCCACACTGTTAAATGCCACCATGACAACTTCTTTGTTAGCACATCCTTTCTTCCACAAAGCATGTCACAATGACTCAGAGTCACTTTCATAGTCCCCTCACACCCATCATGTTGTTGCAAGGATTAAAGGACACAGCACATGAGAGTTCTTTGTAAGCAAGAAATCATAGCAGCCAGCCTAAGGAGTGAGAACAGGTACTCAGTAAGTGAGCAGTGAAGGGCCTCCTCCACCAGCCAGCCCAGCCCCTTATAAAAGGGAATCTGATAGCGAAACAAGTGACAACATGTTACCTAATAAATCCATCACCATTTATTAAAACCGGACTATTGTTCTTGATGCCATAGAAAATACAGAAGCGGTCCCCTCCCTCCATGAATTTATATAGGCTAGGACTGAAACTATAAACCAACTCCTACAAGATGAGGTTAAAAATACAGAGGTGGGGGTGCTAAGGGCAGGATCAGGGACAGAGCTTACAAGGAGACCACCATGTAGATGAAATAAGTACTCCATAGGTCAGCTGACGAATGAGCTGCCCCATCTGGATGCTAGGCCCCACAGCCTGACAGGCGGCAGGTGACTCCTAATAGTCCTGTACCCTTCCTCACAACCATGTCACCTTCTTTCCTTTGGCTACTGCCACTATAGGACACACCCATGAAGGCTGACATAAGCAGAGACAAGTCAGATAGGGTGAGCAGAGTAGGCTGATTCCTTCTTTGCAGCTAGCTCTGTTGGCCCTGGCTATTGTACCCGTTCTCTTTTGTTCTTGCTTCTTAGAGGAGCTGACTATCTTCAGTGCCTCTGAAATCTTCCACAAAGCATGCTACAATTACTTTAGAGTCACTTTCCTAGTCCCCTCACATCCTTGTGTTGCTGCAAGACTTAAAGGGCACAGCACGTGACAATGCTTGGCAGGCAATGCATCTTCACTCCCTCCGCCCCCTCAGCTGAGCCAAATTGGGCCACCTTACCACCTGTGCCCCATGATCAGGCCTCTAGAGATAATTTGTCTCCATAGATCAGTTTCTCCTTCCCCACTGTGGCTCCAGGCAAGATTCAGCCTCAGCTTCCTCACATCTTCACCGGCTACCTCAGAAATAAAAACACTTTTGTATATCTGTTAAATTATGTGCATGGAATCATGCCATCCCTGTTCCAGATTAATTTAAGGAAAAAAATATTGATCAGCAAGGAAGTCACTGGCTTTGTGTGACTATTGCTTTCCAAGTGTGTCTCAGGTAATTGTGTCACAGTACACACACATCAGAGCTTCTTTACCTAAGATATAAAAAAATCACCGGGCGGTGGTGGCACATGCCTTTAATCCCAGGACTCAGGAGGCAGAGGCAGGAGGATCTCTGTGAGTTCCAGGACAGCCTGGTCTACAGAGTGAGTTCCAGAACAGCCAGGGCTACACAGAGAAACTCTGTCTTCAAAACACTAAACCAAAACAACAACAAAAGTCACTGTTTTCAGGTCTAGGTATACAGCTCAGTGGTAGGACACTTACCTAGCTTGTGTAAGGCCCTGAGTTCAACCCTTAGCACCACAATAAACAAGGAAAAGAGGAGGGCAAGGAGGAAGAGGAGGAGGAAAGGCAAGGAAAGAAAGGAAGAGAAAGCAAGTCGCTTCTTGTTTTCATTCTCATTCCCTTATGAGTATGTCACAGAGTGTTCCAGAAGCCTAATCACACGTGATATTACAGTCTACTCTAAATGCAGGAGATACACATCTTCAACTCTGCACAATAATGTAAACATACTTAACGCCGATGAAGTGTGAACTCACAAATGGTCACAATGGGGCTGATAGTGGAGACTGCCTGCCTATACACAAGGCCCTGGGTTCCAACCCAAGAAACAAGTAAAGAGAAAAGGCCATTCAGAACACATTTTTCAAGAAACATACCTACAGTCCCAGCACTAGGGAAGGAGAAGCAGGAAGACAGGAAATTCAAGGTCGTCCTTGGTACATAATAAATTCAAGACCAGACTGGATCACATGAGACTCTGCCTTAAAAAAAAAAAAAGTGCACACATTTAATCCCAGCATTCAAGAGGCAGAAGCAGGCAGGTTTCTGAGTTCAAAGACAGCCTGGTCTACAGAGTGAGTTCCAGAACAACCAGGGCTACACAGAGAAACCCTGTCTCAAAATACAACAACAACAAAAGACAAAAACAATTAAAAATGGAGCCTGACATGATGGTACACGCTTGTAATCCTAGTATTTGGGAGGGACAGGCAGGAAGATCACAAGTTTGAAGCCAAGTTGGCTTACAGAGTGAGAGCCTGCTTATAAAGAGAGAGAGAGAGAGAGAGAGAGAGAGAGAGAGAGAGAGAGAGAGAGAGAGAGAGGAGTCACGTAATCGTGCAGATTATGGGACTGGAAGCATGGCTCAGCCATTAAGAGCCCTTTTTGTTCTTGCAGAGGATCCAGGTTCAGTTCCCAGCATCCACATGATGGCTCACAACTATCTACAATTCTAGCTGCAGGCAATTTGACACTCTCCCCTGTCCTCCAAGGGTACCAGGCACTCACATGGTGCATATACATGCACACAGACAAATATTCACACACACACAAACACACACACTCTCTCTCACACACAAATACATGAGAGAGAGAGAGAATAACAACTCCGCTCATCTCACTAATGTCTTGGTGCGGGTGTGGGTGGGTGTGTGCATAGGTACTCACGTGTGTGGGTGGATGTACATGTCCATAAGCACTATGTGGAGAGGAGAGAAGGACACTGGTGTTTTGACTATTACTCTCTGCCCTATTCCCTTGGCTCCCAGTGAACCTGAAGCCGGGCTAGCCGCCAGCAAGCACCAGTGATTCTCCGGTCTGCCTCCCACAGTGCTGGTACTACAGGGCCACATAGGCACACTCAACATTTTACATGAGTGCTTGGCATTTGAAGTCAAACCCTCATGCTTGAAAAACACGCACTCTCAGTGGCTGAGCAGTCTCCCCAGAGAGAGAGAGAGAGAGAGAGAGAGAGAGAGATTTTTTTTTGATGGGTAGCAGTCTCCCCAGAGAGAGAGAGAGAGATTTTTTTTTTTTTTTGATAGGTATGGGATCCAACCGACATGCTAAACATGTGCTCTCCCAGCTGGCTACACTTTTAAGTCAAAATGACTTTTGTTCTGAGATGTTTAACTAGAATGTTTACTCAGTGTCTCCCTAAAACTCAAAGCTGAGAAAGTGTCCTGTATTTTTGGTTTTAAATCTGGAAATCCTAACAGGAGGAAGGTTGAAGTTACACAAAAGGAAGATCTTGGACCAGACATTGGGCTTCTAATCCACGTGAAGACAGAGAATCTCCTGTTCTGGACAGCTTTAAAAAGGTAAGTGTGCAAACCAGATGGTGGTGGCACACGCTGCCTTTAATCCCAGAACTCAGAAGGCAGAGGCAGGTAGATCTCTGTGAGTTCAAGGCCAGCCTGGTCTACAGAGCAAGTTCCAGGATAGTCTGGGCTACACAGAGAAACACTGTCTTGAGAACAAACAAACAAAAGAAGTGAGTGTATTCTAGGACCTTGTGAGTAATCTTTAGACATTCAGGGCTATCTTTACTGCCAAGAGAATCATCTTCCGTGGCTGGGCTCAGGAAGATTCACACAAGACACAGGAAATGGTGGAAAGCCAAACAGATAGTCAGAGGAGTTTCTGCCAAAATCAGGAAGTGACACCAGGTGGGGGCAGGGAAGACTGAGGTCCCCAGGGAGGATGTCAGACTGGGTGGAGCTGAGATCATCTGGCTCCCCCACCCCTCACTTGGGGTGCAGCAGGAGGGGAGGGTTGAGGGCGTGGAGCTCTGGAGGACTGGGTGAGGCTCTGCAAGTGTAGCTGGGACAGGGGGTTCAAAGCTCTGGAGCAGAGAGAGCTACCGAATGAGGAGCTGATGTGGGTCTCTTTATAGGTGTGCCCTAGAAATCAGGTGACTGGTAAGGCTGTCAGGCATGCTTTGTTTTCTTCCTAGTTTAGTGCGTGTTGGGTGTGGCCCCGAACCCTGGGAGCCCTGAACAAAACAGAATCTGGTCACTGCCCTGCAAAGCCTACAAGTCCAGGCTAGGAGAGATATGTAAACCCTGTGAGTTCCTAACTTTTAAGAGGAAAGACTTCTTGTTGTTATTTCTCTTCTTTCATTCTTTTTTAGATAGGCTTATAGCTTGGGCCGGCATTGACTTTATTCTTCCCAAGAATGAACTTGAACTCCTGATCCTCCCCAGCTCCGCCTCCCAAAAGCTAGGTGGGATTATATGCATTCAGCAATCATGCAAGGTTTAATACAGTGCTGAGAATCAAATCCAGGGCTTTGTGTCAATAGGCGAGCATTCTAACTGCTGAGTAACAGCCCCGGCCCAGGCTGGACTTGAATTTACCACCATCCTCTCCCCTCTGCCTCCAGAGTGCTGTGCCAGAAGCCTAGGCCAGACTACACATGAGTCAAGAAAGATAGCCACCACCTGTCTCCAATGTACCTCTCCAGCTGCTGGCTCTGCCGCTTGCCTCCCCCTCCCCCCCCAACTCCCAAGACAGCTTGCTTGGTCTGTGGGGTAAAGTAAAATTAACTGCCTTGAGCTGGGCATGATGTCACTCACTGGCTTGTGAAATGACTTAAAAATGATAGCTTTCATATCTTTGTTGCTGTTGTTTTTGAGATAGGGTTTCTCTGTGTAGTCCTGACTGTCCTGGAACTCACTCTGTAGACCAGGCTGGCCTGGAACTCAGGGACCTGCCTGCCTCTGCCTCCTGAGTGCTGGGATTAAAGACATGCACCACCGTGCCTGGCTTAGTTTCTCTACCTAATCTCCTTTTTTTTTTTACCTACCACAAGTTGGAAGAAGCTGCTGGGTACTGCCCAGGATGGCCTGGAACTCTGGACCTTCCTGAACAGGGGTTATATGTGTTCCCTACCATATCGGGGTCCTCAGGTGATTCCTAGGAGCCGGTGTTGATTTGACCTCACTGGGAATAGAGGTGCAGGGAACAGACACTAGGGGTTACATGGATTCCTTGATAGGTAGGAGGACAGACAGAAAGAAGAACCCAAAAGAAAAGTGATAAAGCTGGCAAATTTTGACTTCCTGACCTTTGTCTCTAATAAGACCTAAATGCCTGGTGAGCAGAGACCAGGATATGTTTTCCCACAGCCATGGGCCTCTCAGCTTCCCTATCTGTTCAAACTGATCTCCTTAGCAGAGAACAACCTCTCAAAGATCCTTAAAAATCTCCCAGCTCTCATGGACAGACCCAGTTTCAGCTTCCAAGTCCCTCCTAAACTAAGCAGAGGGTATTTGAGTGCCTAGCTCTGTGTGTGTTCTCACCCCTAATAAAAGGCTTTCTTTACTGGTTGGCTCTTTCTGCTGCGTCTGAGATTTCCTGATGTGTTACGTTCAAGATGTTTCTTGCCTGTCACTGGCAGGGAAAATAAACCCAATCAAGACCCCTATATGGTAACAGGAGTGTTGGACTCCCTTTGGCCACAGAGGTTTGGGATGGTAGGATGTTGTGAAACCACAGAATTGGAGGCAAGAACACTTGTGGTTTCTGGTGTGTTGACCTCGTATTAAGGAAGGATGGATATCAGTGAGCTGAGTTCAGGGTTCCAGTCAGCGTCTCCCACAGTCATGGGAGTCCACTGAGAAGTAGATGGTACGCAGTAGGGTCTAAACACAGAGCCTGGGGGAGGGAGGCTGCAGGAATGACATCTGGACTCTCTCTAGGAAAAGCTTCACCAAGGAAAGACGTCAGTGACCCAAAACAAGTAGAGAGGCTTTCAGAGAGCAGGAATTCCTTGGAAACTTTAAAACTGACAAGTATAAGCCTGTGTGTAATGGCCACTCCCACAGATGGGCTCCACACCTGCTACCCTCCACCCCAGGCAACATGCTGTCCTTGGGTGTTTGCTCCCGACAAGAATGGAGTCTGCATCCTTTGGCCAGGCCTGGTCAGAAACTTCTCTCTTTTCCCTGAGAATCTAGGCATTAGGCTCCACACTCAGGCTTTTTGGAGGCCCAAGGGGGGGTGGGGGGAAGAATCTATGTAGCTGTCCAGACTGGCTGTATGACCCTGGGGAAGTCCCTGACCTTTTCTGGGTCTTGGCCTGGTGCTTGTTTGCCGACGGTCCCTGCTCCAGGATGTGTCTCAGGTGAGGACATGAACCTGGGTGATGGGCATGAGCCCCTTAATGGGTATGAAGAACCATTTGATCAGGAAGGTGGTCTAGGTTGATTTCCTAACAGCTTTCAGATGGTCTGGCCTGTGGCTCTCGGACCGTTGTCAGGGATGCTAGCGTCACACAAGATGAAGGAATAGATGCGTGTTTCAGAGGAGAGAGAGTGCAGTTTCCACAGACCTTCTAGGGACGTGGGGACTGAACCCTGAGTTTTAGGTTCCTGCCAAGGGAAGCCTGTACCCTACAGGCTGGTAACCTGGGCATGTCTCTTCACCAGGGACGGCTTTCACCTCGTGTTCAGGTGGCAAGATGACTAAGCCTTCAGGGTGAGTTCTCATGGTGTCATCTTCCTGCTAGTCTGGCTTCCCTTCTAGACGCCGTACATAAGAACGGAGAGATGGGGACGTTTGCAGAAGTCACCAGCCTAGCTGTTAAAGGACGATTGTTTTTTGATGCATGAACTCCTGAGGATAAGCCCAATGTCCTGCCCACAGAACACTCTGACACTGAACTACTCCTCCAGCTTGTCAACAAGCCTTGCTGCATGAAGAGAACCTAGAGTTGGTGGGCACTGGGAGTCCATTATTCTTGAAGTACTGCCTTCTATAGGAAGATAGATAACTGAGCAAAAAGAATTAAGCCCTGGCCCATATGGAGTTGAATGAGGGTTGCCATTGCCTCACATAGTTAGTCTTTGTAGGAGTGAATAATTGCTGGCTGGATTCAAACTCTCCCAGAAGAAGATGAAAACATGATAGGGCTGTTTCCCTGGGGCTGGGAGAGAGCAGGTGCAGCCTTGTGAACAAGAGAGAGTGAGCTCTGGTTCCCTGCATGCAGGCTGTCTGCCTTCAGGATGGGCGCTGCCCTCTCCTCCAGGCCCACTCTATAAAGACAGGCTTGTGACCTGCCAGGGAGCAGACGACTGGAGGAGGGCTTGGGAAAGGAAGCTGAGACCCCTCCCTCCCGTGCACGAAAGGCCGGTCATTAGCCTGTAGTATAGGAGTTGGACTGGGCTGGGCCAGGCCTGGGGGTGGGATGGGAGGATGGCTCCTGAGTGAGTCATCAGGCCACTGTCTGCCCCTTCTTCCTTGGGGGAGGGAAGTTGGGGAGACAAGTTCTGGCCAGCTGGGTTTGTGAAGGCAGATTTATCTACCCTGTCCTCCCAGTTCTATGGACAACTGGGCTCTGGCTTCTTTGCCCTCCTTGCCCGCCACCCAGAACATAGAGCTGGTGAGCTACCAGCATAGGTTGAAGGGTCCATCCAAAGCCTAATTGCCTACTCACACTGCTCTAAAAACTAAGATGGAGAGACTGTCCTTCCCCCGACTGGTCCCACTGCAGAAGCTGCTGGTGACATGCTTCCTGTATGATCACAAAGGAGCTTCAGAGGCCCACCCTCCCTCACACCCTTCCTGAGCCTCCTTCCAAATCTGCTCTCACCCAGCAGGCCTGGCCACACCGCACCCTCTCCTGGGCTGTCAGGGAAGCCTGGAGACAGTAGGAGTAACTCTGGGTTGAGGCCCAACCTATCCTCCATCTTGCCCCAGTCAGCCTGATGTTGTGCCTTCCCCGCATGTCTTCTGGAGTAGAGGTCACAGAAGCACAGGTTATTATACATCTGGGGAAACTGAGTCCTGATATGACACATTTAACATGAGTGCCCAGTATGCACTCAGCAAGTGAAGAGGGACAGCACAGCAGGGGTGTGTTGCCAAACCCTGGCAGGCCTCCTCTTTGGAGACAGTTTGGGACCAGCAGTCCTCCTTTTTGAGTACATGTAGGGACTACCTTATGGCTCTTCTAGGGTGCCCTCTCTTGCCTCTTTTTGTTTGAGAATGATATAGGTATGTAGAGGCTAGGGACAGCCGCCCTGGGCAGGCAGCAGCTTGGCTTGGGAGCCAAGGCAAAGGAGACTTAGAACTCCAGTTCCTGATGCTCCTGCCAGCAGGAGCTGCAGATGTGCCTAGCTCCCTCTGAGCCTCAGTTTCCCCATCTGTAAAATGACAGCAATAACTATCCCCTAAAGCAAGGCATATTATCTCGTTTAACCAAGGGGGGTGGGGCAGAACCAGCCAGCCCCAAATACACCACTTTGGCTGAGGGTTTTGTGTAACAAAAGACACTTGAGAGCCGACAGCTAAGGAAGGACATCTGAGGTCACCTTTTCTCCTTATATGGAAGAGAAGAAACATTCTTGTTACACAAAACAGGCTTGAGGCCGGGAACTATCTCTCCAAACCGACCTTGTCCAGACCACTCCCCCTATCTGGCTGCGGTACGCATGTCTGTGTTTGGAACACTTTGGAGAAAGGGGCAGGAGGGTCACAAATCCAAGGCCAGTCTGGTCTCTGTAGTGACTTTCCGATCAGCTTGGGTTATATTGAAAAGAACCCTCACCCACCCACCCGGGACCTCCAGGTACATTTTAATTATCAATACATATCACCACTACGTGAAGATTTGGAGTGGGTCACTTTGGGTTCTTATTTTCTTGGTGTTTTCCCATGTCCATGTGAAAGAAAATCTGGCATGGTGCTAGCCTCACCTCCAAATCCAGCTGACATCGGGGTCTCCTTACCAGTCACCGCAGGATTTGGAGGTGGATCCTACAGTGCAATTCTTAATGGGGAAAACAAAGGTGAAGTTGTTGAACCCCTTCCTGCCCCCCCCCCCTCCAAAGACAGGGTTTCTCTGTGTAGCCCTGGCTGTCCTGGAACTAGCTCTGTAGACCAAGCTGGCCTCAAACTCAGAGATCTGCCTGCTTCTGCCTCTCCAGTGCTGGGATTAAAGGTGTGCACCACCATGCCAGGCCAGAGGTGAAGTTGTTAACAGGCTGTCTTTGGGACTGATCCCACGAACAGCTCTTGGAGAGACTGCTGCTGTCATGGTCCGCTGTGAGAATACAGACGTGAGCCGAAAGGTCACAGTGCCTGCTGTGATTTGCGTACAGTGTCCCCTGAAAGGCTCCCATGCTGAAGGCGGGCCTCCTTAGGGGCAATCAGTCACTGCGGCATCCTGTTAGGATCATCTGTCTCCTGTTACGGTAACCCCCCTCTCTGTGCGCTTTGCAGCCTCCCCCAGCCACATGCTCAGGACACCAAAATGCTGCTCTGTCTCAGCATCTCAGGCTGGCCAGCCCGGTGGAGCAGCCCACCCCTGACAGAAAAACCCTGACACCTTGAGCTAAAAGTGCCTTCCTCAGTTCAACGTCCAGTGTCCGTCACAGTGGCAAAGCTTACACACTACCCTTCCCTGGAGCCTGATACCCCATGATCGAGGGAGCACAGCTGCATGGAGCCAGGGCAGGAGAGCTTCCAGAGCAGTAAGGGTCCTAAGGAGAGGCGGCTGAGGGACCAGCGTAAGGACCCGAAGCAGTGCAACAAGTGTGACACTTACAAGTCAAACGTCCCGTCCCGTGGTTAAGGTGCCTGCAGTTGGAGGTGGGAGGAGGTGGCAGCCAAGCAGACACAGGGGTGTCTGTGTGGCAAGCTGAGGCCATACCTCCTCTGGTGACTGGTGTTGAGGCCATTTCATTCTATACTCACTCCTGTGATGTTTAGCTTTTTACCAGTGTGTAGCCAGGTGTATGATGCACGCCTGTCATCGTAGCACTTGGGAGGCAGAGGCAGAGGCAGGTGGATCTCTCTGTGTTCAAGGCCAGCCCTGTCTCAAAAGCAGAGCAAAGCAAAGCAAGACACATTTTTACCAATGCTATGCCTGGCTCAAACTTTCTGCTTTTTTTCTCCCTCTTTCTCTCTCTCCATTTTTGGAGACAGGATCTCACTATGTAGCTATGGCTGCCTTGAATTTGTAGCAGTCCTCCTACCTTAGCCGTCTGTGAGGTGTGATTACAGACTTTTCATGCCATGGCAAGCTTTTTTAAGGAAAGCCTGGAAACCAGGGACCTGTTTTAGTGCCAGAGGTGTTCAGCACCAGCTGTGACTTGAGTTCCCTTGTTCAATGTTCTACAACAAAGTAGTTAAGAAATTCAAGAAAAAAACCACAAATGTATAAGTATGTATATATTATCACATATGTACTTATACATAAATATATTTACATACATGCATACACACAAATATGTTTTATTTAATATGTAAGTACTAAATATAATTTTATTTAACATATAAACACTAAATATAATATATAATTTATTTTATTTTAAAATTATTTTTAAATACATAAACAAAAACAAACAATTTACATATATACAAGAGGTAAATAAGTTATCTATATTATATATATATATATATATATATATATAGAATACCCATATATAATATATAGATTATATATATATTCTCTGCCTTGAGAAGGACCAAGAGATGGAGGTAATGAAGGTGGGTTGGCGGCCAAGCTTCTCTTAGACGCTACCTGCTCATCTGTCCTCCTGCCTGGCCTCTACCTTCTGTCCTTCTCTACGCGTATGCAGACAAGTCACATGTCTGTGTGTGTGTGCCACGGAGGGATGCTGCCAGGTGAGAGTGGCCAGGCAAAGATGGTGGCAGTTCCCTTTCTGGGTCAGTTTCTCCTTTTGTTCAATGTAGGAGCTCTATAGAGTGTCCGTGGTCCTTCTCCTGCTTGTTGAAGGCATAGGCGGAGTCACTGGGAACAGTACAAGTCAAAGGAGACAAGTGAGGGGACAAAAGGGTCTTCCCAGGTAGAAGGCCTGGAATGGGTATGTAGGGAAGTACTCATGGAGGAGAGACATCAGCAGCCCACTGCACTCTGCCCCTCGTGGTAACTGTTCCAGCTGCTGGGAAGGCGTGTACTCATTGGCCTCTGTCTGTCTTCAGGGTGGATTTGGTTTCTTAGTCTGGCTTGATCACCTCTGTGTCTGCTGTCTCTCATTCAGATGTTTGCACTGCTTCGATGAACAAATGGACAAGTGGCTCCTTTGGAGACTTAGCTTTGACCTCTGGCATGGGAGACAAGCTTAGTGGCTAATGGACGCAGGCTTAGGAAGATATGTAAGTCAGTGAAACTCACAGAAGCCCGTCTTCAGCTTTTCCAAAGATTTTGTTTTGTTTTGTTTTGTTTTGTTTTGTTTTGTTTTGTTTTGTTTTAAGAGCTAGAGAGATGACTCGCGTGTTAAGAGCACTTGGTGCCTTTACATAGGACCCACGTTCAGTTTCCAGCACCCACAAAATGGCACAACTACCTTTAATTCCAGTTCTGGATGCTCTGATGCCCCCTTCTGGACTCTTTGGGTTCTGCACACAGGTTGTGCATGTATGTATATATACAGACAAAATATTCACACACATAAAATAAATATTTTTAAAAAGCATTTTAAAATTATTATCATCATCATTAAGAAACTATCAACAGAGCAAACAGACAGCCCATAGCATGGGAGACAATTTTTATCAGCTATACTTCAGACAGAGGCTAACATTAGAATGTGCAAAGAACTGCAGAAATTAAACACCAAGGAAATCAAACTGCCAATCAACAAACAGGCCAATGAAATGACCAGTCTTCAAATGAAGAAACGCAAAAGGCCAGAAACTATCTTTGAATGTGTTAAACATCTCTGATCATCAGGGAAATGCATATTAAACCTACTTTGAGAAAGCCCCTCACCCCAGTCAGTAGGACTGTCATCAAGAGGTCTAACGAATGTTGGAAAGGATGTGAGGGAAAAGGAACCAGGGAATTCAAATCCAGCCTCCAGGACTCCTCCCAGCCTGGGCATCCCAGCATGAGGACCTGCCTGATGGTCCCAGGCCTCCCCTAGCATCCCAAATAAGCAGAGTCCTGATCATGGGCCTCCCTCCTCTCTCTACGGTGGGATTCACACAGCACCTTGTCCTACTTCATTTGAGCCTCCAGGGCCTAGTAACTCATTAGCTGTATCTTTCTCTCCTTCCAGTTTTCCATTTAAGAAGGGAACTCAGAATCCCAGAGAAGTGACATATGATGTGTGTGTCAACACTGGCATACGTGTTTATGTAAGACTGACCTTGTACACACACATGTGATCTCATGTGCATGCCTGTGTGAACGCTAGAAGAGGCATCCGACACTGGAACTGGAGTTACAGACAGCTGTGAGCTGCCACGGGGGGGGGGGGCTGGGAGTCAGGCCTGGCTTCTCTGAGGAGTAGCTAGCATTCGTTACCACTGAGCTGGCTCCCTAGCCCCTCACCTGCTTCCTTATCCAACCCAGGACCACCAGTCCGGGTGTAACATGAACCCAGGAGTGACAGTGTCCATATCAATCATTAATCAAGAAAATGCTCCACAGACATGCCCACAGGCAAGTCTGATGGAGGCAATTATTTCCTTGGTTAAAGTTTCCTCTTCCAAGGTAACTAGCTTGTGTCAAGTTGACAAAACTGACCAGTACGCTATGTGTGTATGTGAGTGTGCTTGGATGCTTGTGCTGGTGTTCTTGTGTGTGTGGATGTGCCTATATGCCTGTGTATGTATAATTGCACACATATGTGTACTTGTGCATCCATGTGTTCATGCACATAATCGTGTTCATGCTTATGCATTTGTGTATGTGTGAGTACATGTTTCCGTGTCTGCACATGTGTGTATGTGTGTGCTTGCATGCATCTCTATGTGCTTGGATGTATATGTGCACTTTTTGTGTTCATGTTTTCATAGATGTGTGTCCATGTGTATGTTTGTGTGCATGTGTTCTTATGTCTATATGTGCACGTGTATACATTCACCTGTGTGTGATCCTGTCTGTGTGTTCATACATGTCCTGGTACTAAAATCCATGTTTCTGGGATTAAAATGAACCTAAGGTTAGGTGGGTTAAGGTTTGCCTTAGTTGAGAGGAACCCTACAAGCCACAGAGGGAGAAGTAGAAAAAGATTGGGACCCCTCTTAGCCCCTTCCTCTTTAGCTGTGTCTCTCAGGACTGAGACAGTGAGGGGAAGGTGCCTCATAGTCGGCGAGTGGTAGCAGGCCTATGGTAGTAACCTGCTTCTGGGATGAATTCTGTTTCAAGGGAAGTTCAACTTTCTCTTCCTGTCTCCACTGGAGTTGGGTATCTGGGGCTAAGTAGTCAGAGGGCTACCTCTACAGCTCAAGACGCTCCAGACACAAGCTAGTGGCTTCTGCTTCAGGTGGGGATAGGAGAATGTAGCCTTCCTGTAGCCCAGACAGCCTAAGTCTGGCCATGGCATGTACCTTTGTCTTCTATCCAGCGAAATTCCCACAAGGGGAGAGAAAGAGGCAACCAAGAGGCTTCGGATGAGGGACCTAGCAGGTTGCAGAGCCTGGATCCCCAAAGGCAGATTGAGGAACAGCCTTAGGTACTTTTGGAGGCAGAGTCAATTTGATGAGTCCTTCCTGTATGACAGAGGTGGCCTGTTTGGCCGTGCTGTGTTCAAGATGCTTCATCCAGACTGTCACTCAGGGAACTACATCAGGGCTGGGCTGCCAGCGTGGGAGCACTTCCCTGGAGGCTCTGTGTACAAGAGGCAGTGCTGCTGTCCCCACCCCTGCCTGGCTGCTTGGTTGACTCAGGACTTACCAACACGTCTGGATATGCTGTGGCAAGCCCCAGCCTCCTCTTCTCTCTTGGCACCGGCTCAGCAGACGTTGGTGGGGCCCACTGCCTCCTCCCATGTCCATCCACAGGTTGGCTATAAGCTTTCAAGTCACTGCACCCT
This sequence comes from Pachyuromys duprasi, assembly GCA_028658305.1. Taxonomy (NCBI): domain Eukaryota; kingdom Metazoa; phylum Chordata; class Mammalia; order Rodentia; family Muridae; genus Pachyuromys; species Pachyuromys duprasi. The sequence goes on along the minus strand of CM053757.1, from coordinate 7,346,606 downwards.
GGCTACTTCTAAGCCCTACCCCAGCCCTGGGCGCAGATCAGGGTCCCCGCTGGAGTTCCAGATGGCTGGGAAGCATCCTGGAAGTAGCTCCCGAGGGGTCATTTGGGGCCTCTGTGGGACAGCAACCACTCCTGACATCTCTGTGCCCTGCCAAGCCCTAAGAGATGGGCAGTGTGGGCATCATTTCCATACTTAAAGTGGGGAAACTCAAGTGGATCAGCTTGACAGTCTCAACTCATAGCCAGACATCTCGACTTCACTTTTCCCTTTCTTTCCTAGACGCCACACCTGTTAGAGGAGGGAAGCACTCACACTGCTAGCATCTGCAAGGCTCCGAAGGGGCCGCTCAGGGCAGATGGGCCCCATCACATCCTCTAGCTTAGCTGAGCTCTTGGGACTAGGCCTGCTTTCGGATGAGACTGAGGGGAAAAAGACTTGGGCATATAAGCAGGCTCTTAGTCTAGAGGAGAAGAATCCGGGCGGCAGTGTTGAGGTGGTGTGGTCATTCTTTGGATTATTTCACTAATTCACGGTGAGGGTGCCGCCAGTGTTAGACGTGCAATGGCACGCATGTCTCCTGTTGCCACAGCTGTGCACCAGAGACTCCATTCTTTCGGGCAGATGGGGATCTGGTGTCAGAGCAGCTGGGTGGGACAGGTCTAAGGCAAGTGGCGGTGCTGAGTATGAGCCCGGATCTGGGATTCATCCCAGGGCCTGCCATGCAGGGGAGGTTAGCCTGGCTATAGCGCCCTTTCCCTTCCTGGCTGTGCTTCCCTCCCCCCCCCTCCCCCTGCAGCGCAGGCAAATTGGCTACACTAAGTCTGGGCTGTCTGCTGCCTTTGGGTCTGCCAGGCTTGCTGTTGCTGAGACTTTGTGATTGAAGGGGCTTCAGAGTGGGCTGGCTCTGCAAGATACAAAGCACACCTGCTCTAGGCCAGCTACCTCCCAAGTCCTGTTATCTGCCCCCACCCTAAGGAACCCAGGCAGTGGGAGTCCTCCAGTCTGACTGACCCCTCTAGCACCCTAGGAGTGGGACCAACACTTGCAGGACAGATGCTAAAGGAAGCCTGCCTCTAGGTAACCCTGACTCGATGCATCACTCTCTGGACCTCAGGGAAGAAGAGGTGGGGTAACGCAACCTCCTGTTTTACAGAGGGAGCACAAACAAGACACAAACATGGAAGCCTCGGTGAGCTCCAGGATGGCGGGGTTTTGTTAGATGTTCTGTTCTCTCTGATGAGGAATAGAAGCCAACGGCGTCTTCTACAAAGAAGATGTAGCGGGGGCCTGCCACCTCCCTCTGGCTGTTTGCTTTTCAGCCTCAGAGCTGGCCAAGAATGGCCTCCCCTCCCGCCTCCCTTTCAGTGTGGGCAGTGACATTTAGAGCCAATTCTGGGAAGGCATCTGACCTTGGGAGGAATGTAGGAAATATCTAGCCAGGGGCAGCCACCCCCTACCTGTGGCCCAGGAATGTGGGCTCTGAGCCACCTGTGGCCCCCAAGAGAGGTACACACACACACACACACACACACACGCGTGGTTGGGAGAGAAAGGGGTGCAAAGTACAGGAATGGAATAGTTGGAAGGCTGTCAGGCAAAACTCCTACATAACACAGAGGGCAAAGTCAGATTGTCAAGACCAGTCTCCTTGGGGAGCCAGCACTGTCCTCTCCAGTCTTAGGACACCCTGGAGCCTGAGGCCATGACACAGCTGCAATTTTTGCCTGTCAGACTCACAAGACCACAGGATGCCATCGCTCCTCGACATGAACAGTCAGTGGCCACATTCATCCTCCTTTACTGATGTGGAAACTGAGACCTAGAGAAGGGGTGGTAGTTGTTTGCAGTGCACTAGTAATGGGCTGAAAACTGAAGGTTCTCAACTGTTTTTCGGGTTTCCTTTTGTTTTGTTCTTTTTAATCACAGCCACCCTTGCTGCCTCCTCCTGCGAAGGGTCTCTTGCAAATACCCACCAAGTTCCTGCCAGGACTGAGTGCCAAGCCTTCATGTAGAGGACCCCACCACAGCTCCTCGAAAGTAGGTGCTCCTTGCCCCAGCTGGACAAATGACAAAGCCCAGCTAACCCCACTAGTTGTCCATTTGGGATTGCTTCTTGAGAGAGGTTTCAGAGTACGGACTCTGCTGACCCCTTGTGGCCACAACTGGTCATACAGGCTATGAAAGCCTCTCCGGTTCCCTAGTGGGAAACGCTCCAGTAAAGCTGGGGCTGGATGGGATGGCAGTCCTATCATTTAAGTTGCTCAGAGCAAGGTGGGAGGGTGGATATGCCTCATTCAATATGGAAGACAACATCGGGCCATTACATGAGGCCCAACCTGTGCTACCCAAAAACGCTTGAGTGTGGGAGAGAGCCTGTGCTTTTCACAGACCTTAATCAGTCAACACCAGACAGGATGGTTTGAAAACGTAGAGGATATTTATTTCTCAGGAAGGTCCACCACAGCTGGCAGGTACTACTTCTCCTGCTTCATGGATTCCTCTCTCCTATGAGAAACCCCCGCTGTGCTTGGAAGGGCCCATGGGGAGGCTGGGCTGTGCAGAACCGAACACAACACTCCAGAGCCTTCAGGAAATAAATCAACAAACATCCTCTTCTCCACAAAGACACACACATAAAATAAATAGATGTACATAACAGAGGCCATGCTCCTCCCGCCCATCTGGTGGGGCTGCTTGGGACCGCACACCCCTTCTTCCAGCCAGGAACACCAGATGATACACAGTCTGGACCGTGATGAGCTAAGAACACGCTGTGGCTTTAGGGGAGGATGAGCAGGGTCCTCTCCCTGGAGCCCAGCTGGGAAAAAGTGAGGGAAAGGTAGAAACAAATAAATAGTAAGTAAATAAATAAATAGAACTCAACTTGATCTCAGAGGCCTAAGGGTTTGGGCTGAAGGCTTAGGACCCTTGAGGCCCGTTTTCAGAAAACAGCACACCCAGGGACAGGCAGAAAGATGATCAGAGAAAACACAACTCCAGAACCACACCCCACCCAGCCTCTAGAAACCAGCCTCAAACCAGCTTGGTCGGAAAAGGAGCAGGGGGAGGGGAGGCTGAGCTCCCAGTGGCTGTGCAAAGCCTGCTATCTGCACTCTCTGGACTCAGCAAGCCTCCCACTGGCTTCTGCCCATCTCCATAGGAGGACAACTATGGCTGCCTCCAGGGTGGGCTCTTCCTTAGGGAAATCCAGACTGGCCTTCTATGTTAGTGGCCTTCATGACTAGGAGAACCTCCGGTCAGTTCAGAAAAGTCCCGTGTGACTGTAAATAATTCAAACAATGTAGCCCTGGTGCCCTTGCTCCACTTGGCTGTGAGTGTCGATACTCCTACTCCAACCCAGCCCACCCTCTCAGCAACCCTCAGGCTGAAAGGGAGATGGTGTCAGACAGAAGCGGTGTGGAGAAGGGACAGGTGGGGGCCAAACAGGACACATGACAAAATCCAAGGGACTCGGAGTTCCCGACCCTCCTGGAGATGTGGCCAGTGGAATCCGGAGAGCACATGATGGGCCGGCAACTGCTCAGCTGGGCAGCAGCACGTGCTCCAGGAGGTAGGTGAGTGAGTCCCAGTGTTTCCAGAGCAGGAAGAGGGCAAGGAGCAGGAGGGCGGTGCTGGTGACTCGGAGGCGCGTCTTCATGAGGGGTGTGATGAAGTTGGCAATGGTGGACACGAACACCAGCAGCACGGCCATGAGCGCCAGGATCACATTGATGAACTTGCCCAGCAGAGCACGCGCGTTGGCATTCTCCACGCCTTCTAGCTGTACTACCTGCTGCTGCTGCTGTTGCAGCTCCAGCTTGGTGACACGGGTCAGGCAGGACTCCACAGCCTCCTGCAGGGATAGAGGGAGGCCTGTGGGAGCTCAGGGTGGCCGAGATCCTGGATCTGTTCTCACTCCAAAAGGGCTTCAGTGTGATTTCCAGGGATTTGTGAGCTGGGGGTTTGGAAGCTTAGTTTCTAGCATGGTAATGGGGTGTGTGTGTGTGTGTGTGTGTTGCTAGTAAAAAAAAAAAATTAGGTCACTAGGGATACTGTGGCCTCTGAGTTAGACCCTGTGAGAGAAAGTCAGTTCCCCAAATCTCTCTGGCTTTCTGGTCACTATGTGACTCCTCTATATACTTCCTGACTTTGGGAGGCTTACCAGCTCTAAGAGGAGGCTGACACCATACTTCTGGATCTCCTGAAGTGAGATCTGGGTGGACCTTTTCTCTATACAAATTATCCGACCTCATGCATCATGCTATAGCAAAAAATAGACCAATATGCTATTGAATCAAGAAGGTGGCAACTTGTGGCCACTCTTCAAGGCCAAGAAGGGTACAGGTTAGTCAGCTGCAATTGAGGGACAGAACTCTTTACTGTTGACTGTTTGAGGAAGGTGTAAGGAAATGGAAGTCTTGCTTGTTGATCCCAGCTTCACATTGAGGCAGGGGAATGTCCCAAAATAACAATCATTCCTTTGTAAATCTGCCACCAAAGATATGGCAAAAACAAGCGGCCTTTGCCCACTAGCTTGCCTCTGCAGAGGGCATACACTTGGTCAAAGACTTACTCTGCTCTGCTCTCTACCCCACCAACACCGCCCTCTTCTACATCCTATACCTAAGGGCCCTATGGATGAGTCTCATGCCCCTTTTGAAATGTCCACCCCAATACTGTCGTCTGCACCCTGTGCCCATGGATAGCACAGTTTCTGCTAGCTCTATCGACATTATCAGGTCCTCCCCAGGGTGGCCCTGGGCCATACCTGGATATCTCGGGCCCTCTCATAGGACTGGTAGGCCACCTTTTCCTCCATGCTGGCAAGCTCCTGCTTAAGATTGGTCATCTCATTCTGGTGAAGCTCAGTAAGGTCATTCAGCTGTTCCTCCAACCTCTCATACCTGGTTTGAAAAAAAAAAAAAGTAGCACCACATCTCTGCTCCCCGGGACCAAGGTGACATGCAGCCCACCCATGCATCCAGTCCTGCTCTCATCTTAATCCCATGATGGCACAGCACTCTTCTGTGCCAGCCCTGTGCTAAGCACTGACTGGCATTGCCTCAGGGGGTTCGCATACTGCCTCATGAGACAGTACAAGGTAGATTATCCGTGTTGATGGATGGGGAGAATGAGACAGAAGCTAAGGAACCTGTCTGGGATCTCATGGCTCATGATGACTTAAGGATTAAGTGACTTCAACCTGGCTTCCTAAACCCTGACTAAGATGCTCTCTGGGTAGCAGGGACCATGGGGTATAGAGGATGTGATCTCTGTCTGAAAAGTACCAAGTATCAAAAGATGACTATAAAGTGAGGGTTGTTAGTTCTTAGGTGGGATTCCCCTCAATTTTACAAACCATCATCTAGAGAGAAATGCTAAGGAAAATATCCTCCAAATCCCAGAGAAGGAGGAAGCCATGGAAAGGACTGGACTCCAGCCCATTCTTGACCTCAGGAGTCTCTGAAGCATTCCAACTGGCCATGCCACACATTTATCTCCATTTTGTATTTACAGGTTGACTCATTCAAAAAAATTTTTTTTGTTTTGTTCAGGTTTTTGGTTTTTTGAGATAGGGTTTCTCTGTGCAGTCTTGGCTGTCCTGGACTCACTCTGTAGACCAGGCTGGCCTTGAACTCACAGAGATCTGCCTGCTGACAAGCAAAGCCTCCCTGACTACTGGGATTACAGGCGTTTTTTAAATGGTCTTACAATGTAGCCCTGGCTGCCCTAGAACGTGCTATATGGACCAGGCTGGCCTCAACTCACAGAAGTCTGACTGCGCCTGCCTCCTGAGTGCTGGGATTAAAGAAGTGCCCCATGAAATCTAGCTGACTCATCCATTCTAACCATCCCATGAAGTCAGTCACCCTCACTTCAGGCAGGGAAACCAGGTGCAGAGTGCTAGCTGCTTGCTTGAGGTATATAAGTAAGATCTAGGATTTGAACCCAAGAAGCTGCCTCCACAGTTCTGAATAAGAGTCTCTCGATTGCAGCATAGCTATGGTGTGGGCCCTTAACCTCAGTTTCTCCTTTGTGAATTAAGCACATAACACACCCGAAAGCATCCTGAGACCAACAGAACCTTCCTTCCAGAGGTCTCGTGACCCCTCTTCTGGTCTGGAGAAAGCTCTTAGAGGTTCCTTTTGGCATTGCTGGATCCTTCCGGATGCTTCTCCAGTGGCCTCCAAAGTTCCTTTCTTCCCACCGGGCCCACCCACCGCTGTGAAGCCGGGAGGTACTCACCTGTAGCGCTCTTCCTGTAGGCACTGGGTCATGTAGGTGTAGTCCCTCTGCAGCTGAGTCTTCAGGTCCTCCATGGAATCCTCCAGATGTGACTGGCCCTCCTTTATCTCCCGCAGCTCCTCCAGCAGAGCGTCCAGACTTCCTGGGGCACCATAGAGAGTGTTGGATCTAGGGCTCCCCAGTGCACCTCCTGGCCCAGCCCCAGAGTTGCTGCCTGCCCCGGCTGAGCTGGCGCTGGCACTGGAGCATTCATCATCACTGCCGTACTTAGGGCTGGACACTAATGTGGCACTGCCGCTCAGCGCCCGTGCTGCCTCTTCAGGGGGCCCATCTTCCATGGGATCCTTCAGGTGGGCGATGTTGTCGGCACTGCCGAACTTGTTGCGAATGAGGCTGGCGAACTCCCGGGGCTTGGACACTACTGCGGTGTGGGTGGCTTGCGAGAGGCCGGAAAGACTGCCCTTGACACCCTCCACCACTCCACCCCCAAAGCCACTGATGCCGGCGCGTACGTTGGCGCCCACATCCTTCAGCCCTTGCTGCATATCGCGGAGCACATCCTTGGGCTGCCGCGAGGGCCCGTTCTGCTCTATCTCCTTCAGGCGCCGGCGGTAGTGCTCCAGCTTCTTGTGCAGCTGGGCGATGGTCTGGGCTGACTTCTGGTTCTTCTTCTCAAACACCTGCTTGATGCGCGACACCTGCTGCTTGTCGGCGTTGTTGGCCAGCTTCAGGTACTCTGCCACATTATCGTCCCGGGCCTCCTGCTCGATCTTGATCTGCTCGGTGATCTTCAGGATCTTTTGGTGCAGGTGCTCAATGGCAGCCTTAGTCCGCTGGGGGTCGGGAGCTCCATCTGGCACGTCCAGGCTGATGGGCCCATCAGTGTCACCATGGCCAGGGCCAGAGGGGAGGCTCAGGGCCACAAGATCTCCCTTGTCACCCTGGAGGAGGCAAGCACGAATAAATCATGAGATTGTGGGAAGGGGTTCAGCAGGGCTGTCTTCACAGCACAGGACACCCCTGGGTATGGCTTCTCCACATCCAGGATCGATGCTGAGCCGAAAGTTCTACAGCAGGCCCCCTCAGCTGCATGCCAACACGGGCCTTACAGAGGGTGTTTGTTTTCTGAAATGAAGTCTAGGCATAGGAAGATCAGGGTGATCCAGAAAGTGACTTGGGGACACACAGCTATGAAGAGACAGAACCTCTGACCCTGAAACCAGAGCTGAGCTGAGTAGTCTCTCTGGATCTAGTCTCTCAATGAGGCTCCTGCCTTGGGCACTCCTCTCCTTCAGAGCTGTGAGAGCCTACGTGCAGGCTCACACCTCCCAGCCCTCACACCCTGTTTTCACTATCAGAGCTGCATGGGTCTCTTGCCTTGTCAACTCCCCTCCTAGGCCCTTCTGTTACCTTCCTGCTCTCCAAGGGCATCAGAAATCTCCTCTGATTCATGACAGTAGGAATTCTTGACCCCTCCCAGTCTCCAAAGAGGCATGCTTTCTAAGTACATCAGTGTGGCACAAACTCAGAGAAACAGAGGAGAGGTCTGAAAAAGGGTGGGGGTGAGGCAGAGAGCAGAAGGAAAGGGCAGAGAAGACAATGACTTCAAGACAGATGTGCGGCAGGCCAGGAACCCACTAACCCCAGGCCACTGTCCAAAAGCTGAGTCCTTGTACCTTGTCACTACATAATGGAAGTGAGGCTGGGTCGGGTCACTGGGGGACAGGGGTGAGGTGAACTCCATGTGTGGAAGAAATTGAACAATAAAGCAGCCTAGTCACACACACTGGAATGGGAAACAGCAGAGCTAACTCTAATTGTAGGCAAAAGTTATTGGAAACCATCGTCCATAACAACAGGGTTGGCAAACTCGGGAGGCAGGGAGGGGGCTTCTTTTAGGCATTCTCAAGTCACGGATCCCCTGTGGATGCTAAGAGTGTGAGCTCCTGAAGAAAGCACTTTTCCTCCGGCTTGGCTTTGAGTGAACTTTTATGTCCTCTCACCCCCGCAGGAGGGGTTCTGCCTCAGGATTCTCCTCCTCAGACACCGGCCTTTCAAACCCAATGTCTCCCCTTAGCAATCCATCCCCAGGGCTGTCTGACCTTGTTGGTCTTAACTCTCCTGCACCTGTCACTCCCACCAGCAATCCCTTGGTTTTCCTGAGCCTCTGTGTCTTTGCCTGTATAACAGGCGTAATTATACTACTCTCAAGTTCCACGGGAGGGTTACATGGATGGTGTCTCATACGCACATGTTAAATGACAGACCTGAATCTAGGCAGATCTCTCTCCTTGGTGATGATACTTAAAATCAAGCTGGGCTAAACTTAAGAGATTATCAAAGCATATCCCCTCAATATCGACAGAACTGTACAGAGAAAGTTCTCTATACAATCATGGTCTTTACTCCTAAAGGCCTTACCACAGATGTCCAATGCCCTTAACCTCTTCCTGGACAAACAATATTGCAGGCAACAAGCATTGATGGCAATGTGTTTGGCAGTCTGTAGGCTGTCATTCACTCTTTGTGAATGGGGACAGTGGACAGAACAGATAAGAGTGGATATGGAATGCTGGGAAAGTATTCCCAAAGCCAAGCCAGGAGGAATGCTTTATTTTACTTAAGGTTTGTTAGAGACAAGCAGTATATCATCTGCCAGCTGGCTTTCTCTCTGGGGGGTGCAGTTCTTTCCCCTACCACTTGGCATCTGTCTGTCTTACACAGAAAAGTCGGAGTGGCTGCTATCAAGTGCCCAGGAATGAGGTTAGACATTATTTGTTTGGTTTGGTTTTTTGAAATGGGATTTCTCTGTGTAGCCCCCAAACAAGATCCACTGTCTCCCACGTGCTGGGATTAAAGGAATGCACCACCACCTCTGGAAAGGCAAGAATTTATGGAGACCTGAAGGTACAGAGACTTGAGGCTGTCTGCCCCCAGTTCTCTGTCCTTCAGCCCAGACCCCAACCTGGGCATTCTCCCTGGGGAACTGTATGTTGGCAGGTGGTTGTAAAATGTCTGGGTCATGCTGACACCTCTCCAGTCACAGAACACCCTCTGTGGACTCACCTCAATAGCCTGCCAGAGAAGTGGCATCATTTCCCTCTGGCCCCTCAGGCTTTTTTTGCCTCCCAATTTCCACTTTAATGTCTTCCACAGCAGAATAAATCGGCAGCAGTGGACCGCTCCCCAGTTGTTCTGTGATGGGTGTGGCTACCCAGGCAGAATGGGTGTATGTGACTTGTGGCTTTGCTCCTAAGACTAAAAGACCCCAGAAGCCACTCCCATCTGAATGGATCCACTAAATAACTCCACAGAGAGCTGGGTGACTAAGAGTAGGACCTCAGGAAAGCACCCCCATACCAGCCTCCTCCTGAGACTGCACAGTTCCCATACCACCAGGGAAGTTGGGATTCAGGGGTGCAGGCAGAGCTGGCCGGATTGTAGCCTAGACTGAGACACTCCTCAGAGGGAGATGGGGTAGCTGACTACTCACTTAGACTTGCTCCCATCACACATAAGTGACAGACCCTAGGGAAAGGTTTTCCAAAAGTTTGGAGGATAAGGACTCCCCTGCACACTAGCAGGAACTCTCTCCTCCAAGGTCCCATTCCTGAAGAAAACTCTATACCGCCAAGGTCCTGGAGAGACTGAGCTATCTGGTTATCAGCAAACAAGCAGGACTGAAGCTGGCTGTGAGATCCCCATACAAAGTAAAGGGAGCACACATTCCCAGGGCAGAGAGTAAGGTATAGGGGCCCCAGGTTCTCTTTCCTTTGACGGCTCCTCCTCTTAACTCTTAGGTCTAGGCTTCAGCTCCAGCCCCCTTAAGTCCCCAATGCCTGCCACCTGCTGGTGTGTTCCAGTCTCATAGTATCTACAGCATTTCCTCCCAAGGAAGGTGGGAGCTCTTCATGGCCTGCTTTTTCCAAGTCTCTTCATATTAGTGGTGTTTTGAGGCAGAGTTTCACTCAGTAGCCCAGGTTGGCTTGGAACTCACTATGAAGTATGGTCTCCATAGTACAGGGAATACAGTGATCAGCCACCACCAAGACCCTCTTAAAGAAAGAAGGGAAACAGGACAAGGGATAGAGAAAGGCAAGGATCTGGCAAACAGCCTCAGAGGTACAAAGAAAAATTATATTTTAACAAGGAAAGGAATGTTAAGGAAGGAAGAGAATTCTCCAAGTGATAAAAAAAGAACGTGGATATGATTTGCCATAGAAGAATGCAAATGGGGGCTGGGATACAACTCAGTGGCTCAGCACTTGCCCAGCATAAACAAGTTCAAATCCTAGCACCTAAAAAGAGAGGGTGGGGATGGAGAGATGCCTCAGTGGTTAAGAGCACTTGTTGCTCTTGCAAGGGACCTGGGTTTGGTTCCCAGCACCTACAGATTGGTTCACAACCATGTAATTCCAGTTGTAGGGACTTTTATGACCTGACCTCTGGGTACATCAGGTATGCATGTATATATACACACATAGGTAAACACTCACACACAGAAAATAACATAAAATAAATCTATAAAAAATAGCAATAGGATAGGATACAAGTCTGTGTGGGGCAATGAAACAGGCCCTAGTTTGGAGTCTGAAACCAGTTTGGAACCCTGGTTTGGACAGATATCAGCTATGTTTCCCTGTATGTACCATTACCTAAAACTTGCTTTTCTCCAGGTGATTATTTCAGGGGATTCTCAGAGGACAAATGAGATACAAAGTAAGAGGAATATGGCGGTTGCTTAAAAATAAATACAGATCTCCCAGCAGCTTCGGTGGAAACTGAAGACCCAGGATGTGGACCAGCCCTGAGTTAGAACTCAGTGTATCTCTGACCCCTTATCAGAGAAGCTTCTTTGTGCAATAGACAGAGATTAATACAGAGACCACAGCCAATAAGAGGCTGTGGGATGCTCTTCTCTAAGTGGGACCTTGATACCATTCTGTCCTTCAAAGGCTCAGAGAGTCCTGGAGGAGGGGACAGGAAGTAAAAGCCACAGGTAGTGGACGTCTTCAGGGAAATATCTGCTGGAGACAGGGCCAGGGCACACATGAACTCAGAGGCTGTGATTGCGTGCACAACCTGTGCTGACAAGATGACCCCAAAATCGCAGCATGAGGGAGGGGTTCGTGAAATCCCAACCCTAACTGAGAGACTATTTGCTGAGTGGGGGAGCTTAAGATTTCTCCAGGGTTGTGGCCCTTGAAAGGTTCCTATGTTCCAGTAAATGGCCTTGCAGCCATGCAGCACTAAATGAACCTAAAAAGCAAGAGAGTTAGGAGGGAAAAGTGGTGGGGGAGCTAGGGAAGGGAATGGGGAATTGAAATATATTTATATATTAAATTCTCAATTAAAAATGCACTGTAATATACATTACCTTATGTAGAAAATTATTTACAAATTATTCTATATATAATGAAACCAACTAATAATTTACACATAAAGCAAAGGCTTAGGTTTTTTTCCCCCTCAAACTGTAAATTCCTGAAAACAGGAATTTATTTCACTGTTCCATGGTAGTTAATACACTGTGGACATACAATAATCAATTGCATTTATGGCTACAGATGTAATATATATAATCATTTATGTGTCTAAAAATAAATACAAATCAAGACACTGCATATTCAATAGGAAGGCTACATTTTTAAAAGTAAATTTGATGTTTGTTTGGGTTTGTTGTTGTTATTGTTTTGTGTTGTTTGGTTTTTCCAGACAGGGTTTCTCTGTGTAGTCGTGGCTGTCCTGAAACTCGCTCTGTAGACCAGGCTGGCCTCGATCTCACAGAGATCTGCCTACCTCTGCCTCCTGAGTGCTGGGACTAAAGGTGTATGTACATCACCATTGCCAGGCTAAATTTCTCATTTTTAAAGTTACATTTATTTATTTGTAGGGGCACATGTGTGGAAGTCAGACGACAGCTTTTGGAGTCAGTTCTCTCCTATGTGAGCTCTGTCCCATAGGATTGTAAGGCTTGGCTGCATGTGCCTTAAACTGCTGAGTCATATCATCTGCCCAGTTACAACATTCTTTATAAAGCAAATCAGTGTAGTAAGCATGTGTAAAAACTGGAATCCTCATGTTTTGCTGGTAAGGTGAGATGGTGCAGCCAATGGAGGAGAAGTGTTGGTTTCTCACAAAGTTAAATATAGAATTATCTCATAATTGTCCAGTTCAACTCTGAGGTGTGCACCTGTTCTGGTTTGGTTTCTGTTGCTATGATAAACACAATGACCAAAAGCAACTTGGGGAAGAAAGGGTTTATTTCATCTCACAAGTTGCAGTCTATCATAGAGGGAGGTCAAGGCAGGAGCTTGAAGCAGAAACCAATGAGGGAATGAATGCTGCTTGCAAACTGCAGGAGACTTTGGCTTGAGCTCAGCTAGCTTGATTGTATAGCCAAGGCCCACCTTCCTAGCGAAAGCACTGCCCACAGTGGGCTGAGTGCTCCTACATCAATTAACAATTAAGAAAATACCTTCGGCAGGGCACACTGGCACATGCCTGTAATCCCATCACTCTGGGAGGAAGAGGCAAGGAGATCTCTGAGTTTCAAGCCATCCTTGTCTATAAGCAAGTTCCAAGAGAAACCCTGTCTCAAAATAACCACAAACAAACAAACAAACAAACAAACAAACCGTCAAAGATATGAGCACAGGCCAATCTGATGTAGGCAATTCCTCAGTTGAGACTCCCTTTCCAAAGGACTCTGGGCTGTGTCAAGTTGACAGCTGAAGCTTGCTAAGACAATATCCAAAGAAATTGAAAATGGTATTCAAATAGACACTGGTACAAGTTCACAGTGGCACACTTCACAATAGCCAAAGGGTAGTCACAACTCAGAGATGGCCACTTAAACTGATGAATGGATTGACGAAATGAGACAGTTCATATAATGGAATACTGTTTGGCCATAACAAGGAATTAAATTCTGAGAATGCCAGAACATAGATGAGCCTAAAACCCAGTTTGCTAAGTAAAGGCTACATACTGAATGGCTCCACTATGTGAGATTTCCAGAGTGCTACGTCTACAGAGATGACAGATTAGTGGTTGCCAGGGACTGGGGGAGGGAAGGAATGGGGAATGAGTACCTAATGGATATGGGGGCTTCTTGAGGATCACAAAGATGATCTAGAACTAGGAGGAGGTGAAAAATGTACAGCATGAGCATGAAAGCGCAGGATCCTACCCACAAGAGGGTAACTTGACCTTCTCACTGCCTCCTATTCAGCAGAGACTCCCCTCTCTCCTCGACTAGGCAGGTGAGAAACAGCACAGTGACTCAGCACCTGTCACCAGCAGGTAGAAAGTCCAGACCCCCAACTTGGAGCAGGGCCTGGCTGCAAAGATGGCTCCTCTCTCCAAATGGTGCAGAACCTTACTCAGTTTGTTCCATCAGCTGCCAGCACATCTGGAGCAGGAGCCCCCATGGCATGGTCTACTCACCCTACTTCCCTGACTGAGAAAGACGGATCCACTCTGTGAATACCCAACATGGGGTGAATAACCATGAATAGGCTGAGCATACTCTACAGAGAGATCTGACAAGGAGGGGCATCCTGCACATGCTATGCAATTGGGAGTCCCTGGCATGGTCCCACTCAGAGAGCTTACTAGCCAGGGCTGCAGCTACAGACTGAAGTTTAAGACATATTGATGAATATTCTTGCTAAGGCAGAGCCGGAGGGCTTTCTGGGTCTCCAGGGCCAGTTTTTCCTGTGTCTGTCTTGGCTTCAGGGAGATCTCCCCACAGTCCATGAATAGCTGGGTACCCTGTCTACAATTGCTTTGGTAGTGCCACAGACCTGTCTCCCTACCCACCTTCAGTAACACAAACCGAAATTGGATTAGGTACGAGGCCAAATTACAGGGACTGCTGGCTCAGGGCTTCCCCAGCCTTGGCTCCCATCACCCTCTGGGGTTCTCACCTCCTCCTGGGCCTGAATTCAGCGTCCTTGCATTAACCTGGCCATGGGGCACTTGCCCTCCACACTGCATGATAGCCCAGAAGTTGGAATCCTGGAAGATTGCAGGCAAATGGTAGACACTATGAGAGCAGAAAGTGCTAGCTTAAGTGATGCTTTTAGTAGGGGAGAGTATCTATGTGAATTATTCTTTTCTTTTCTTTTTTTTTAGCAAAGTATGCACATGGGCCATAGAAATAATGTGAGGAGTTCATTCTTCCTACTTGTGTTCCCAAGTGGACCTATGACATTCTCCTTCCTTGGGATGGGTTGCCAAGGATACAAAGTAGGCTGACATGTCTAGTTGGAAAGACAACAGTAATGACACTCTTAGGAGAAGACGGAAAAGGAGGAGGAAGAGGAGGAAAGAAACAAACAGATCTTTGGGGCTCCTGTGTTTCCACTTAAGTGGAATGTTTACTTTGATCTGTCTATGTCCTTGGCCAGACAGGAGGGCCCATGCAGGGTGCTGCCCTGAGGACGCCTGGGCTTCCATTGCATCAAAGCCCAATGAGTGTGCAGGTGGAGGGTGGGGGAAGGCTGTCGGGACTAGTGACTCAGCAGAGATGCTTTGACCAGCTCACTGCTGTCTCCTTGGAGTCTAGCAACTCTCTTGGGATGGAGAACACTGATTTACTTTTTAAAATTAAGTCCCAGAGGGTAAGAAGGTTAAATCCAGACCAAGATGGAAAGGAAATCCCATGACCAACTAAAAAGCTTCAGCCTCAAAGAAGTAGTTTGGCCTTAGGGCAAAACTGAGAGAGGGCAGAAGGCAAGACTACTCCAGCCAAAGGTCCTGAAGTCAGGGGCTGTTCCTGCTCCAATCCATCAGGAGTTACCTTATTAGACTGGTGGCTCTCTCTTCCCAGTGGAAACAAATGGAAATGTTTAACCCAGCTTTGGATGGGTCATCACACTGACCCAAGCACTCCCAGGTAGGCAAGGGGGTACTGTGAAGGAAATACCTAAGAAGCCTAAGAGTCCTTTCTCTAGAGGGCAAGAGGTCAGATGTCAGATACTCAATAGGCCACCCAAAGAGCATATCAGATATGGAAAGTGAGGTGGAAAGCTCTCCACAGCAAGGGCTCTGGCTACAAGAGACGGAGCATGTCCCCAGTGGCTCTGTAAGCCCTCTCTCACTTCTATAAGGAGATTTCTGGGTACAGACTACACATGGATGAGGTACCATGTTCATTCTTCATTCAGCACCCATCCATCTCAAGGCAACATGTAGCTAGCTGCCTTTCATCAACATGCCTCCTGCAGCCCATGAACTCGCTCTGTTCCTAAGGACTATACTGCTCTCCAGTGCTGGTGGTGGGCCTCATCCCACTATCCTGTGGTCACTGACCATTTCTGTTAGGGCTACTCCTTGGCTGCAGTCACAACTACATCCTCCCTTCAGTCCTGGCCCTCCCGAGAACAAGGCTCTTTGGTCCACATAAATGCCTACTGTTCTCCTTCCTTTACTGTAGAGGCATGAACTCTTCGCTGAAACCCTGGAGCTGGTCTTTCACTTTAGAACTCCTCCATCCTCTGAATTCTCCAGTAGCCAAACACTATGGTCCTGAACTATCTGTGGTTCCCAGGGGATCAATGCTCCCAGACCTCTCCATTTCTTTCTCCTGGCCACTGCTTCTGAATACAGAGCAACCATGACTAGAAGCACACTTTGCCATGTACTTTCATGCCAGCTCACCCATATCCAGAGCTCTCTATAAATGGGCAGGAGAGAGGTTGGTTTGGGAGAACCCTGAGAGGGAGCTTGCTGCTTGACAGGCTCTAGAAATGGCTCTCTCCTTCATTCTACAACTCCATTCCATCTCCCACATGAAAGTCTCTTCTCCCTCTACCCAGAGCCTCACCTGTGTGGATACTGTTTCCCAAAGCCGTGCTGGCGACGAGGTGCCAGGAGCTTTAAGGCCCCAGCTGTCTGAGGACAGTGCCAAACTCCCAGACTCACAGTCCCTGGGCAGCATTGGGCTGGCTGTTGGGAGCCAGGGTCTGCGAGCAGGTGTGCCAGAACTGCCAGGCTCTGAAGCCGCCATCTCCAGTCTGAGTGAGGCCCAGCCAGGGATTAGGGGCGGATTGCTCTAGATTTCCTCCTCCCCCAGGGCACATGGCTGCTCTTTCCCATCTGGCAGGAGGATCCGTGGTGATTAGGGACCTCTCCCCAGCCCAGTGTGTAGGAGGATGTCCTAGTGTGACTGGCTTGGCTGTGTG
Source organism: Pachyuromys duprasi (assembly GCA_028658305.1). NCBI lineage: Eukaryota > Metazoa > Chordata > Mammalia > Rodentia > Muridae > Pachyuromys > Pachyuromys duprasi. Next base: position 7,330,170 of record CM053757.1, on the reverse strand, counting down.
TAGGGGGTGGAAGCCACATCGAAATATAGGACAAGTAACTGTTCACCCAACAGACAGTCCCTGACCAGTTCCTCCCATTTCCGTGTCCAAAAATGTACCCGGTGATCAGAAGCTCTCTCACAGCAGTTCCGCTGTACCAACCCCCAACTTCAGCTCATAATGGAAGAGAAGTCTCCCAGAATTCTTCTCCTTTTCCCCTGATCAATGACTTAATGCATGGCTACTTCCAGCCTAGGTTCCCCCAACAACTGCCTGGAGGAGTCAAGCCAGCCTCAGTAAAGGAATTCCTGTGTTCTGATACTGTGTCCCAGGAACACATTACATCTGGGCACCACTGTGGCTACCTCCCAGGTTCTTCCTACACTGCACTTTCTAAGTCCCAGCATTGCCAAGGCAGACACCACCCAGGATACAACACAAAACTCACAGCAGCTTCTTTCTCCTTGAACTTCATCTGTACAGTCCCGGTAGGAAATCCTATTGGTCAGCAGAGGGGGCCAGAGGGCCACAGTCCAGGACAGCAAGCGGCAAGGAAGCCGATGAAAATAGCCCGAAAAGCCCTGGCTGTCGATGAAATAGCCTGCAGAGCCTGTCTCTACCAGCAACTTTCCAAGGCAGAATACCTTGGGAAGTTATTCAAAGACTCTGCAGGCATCTGAGCCCTGAGAAGCTCAATTAGGGTTTAAATACTGAGGGTCAATGTGAATCATGCTGATGGGGCAGTCCCAAGTTCAAGAAGGTTCCAAGAGATAAGAAGGGCCTGGTACTATCTCTAGGAGTCAGTGCCAAGGTTTGCAGCCAAAATCACCAAGACCAGGAACCCCTCACCCACGGTCTTGAAAAATATACAAACATGTGCCAGCTGATGACTTAGGTTTTGTGAGGAGGTTGCCAAGGCATATTACACAGGTCTCCATGTCTGGGGCCCATCTCTGACCTCTAGGGTCAGGGAAAACCCCCTCCCTGTTTACACTTTGACAAGTACTGTTCCTTTTGCACAACAGTTATTAATATAAAGTCTTACTGTCACTACTAACCTAAAGGAAGGAAAGGAGAAGACCTTCTGCTTATCTGGGCCCCTTCCTGTGGCCAGCATGAGGCTGATCTCCCTTGACAATGGCAGTATAGGACAGCGGCTGACTACCTCACTGAGCTGTAATGGAAATTCTCTGTGGCAGAGCCATCCTAGGTAGCAGCAAGTATGGCTTGAGATTATTAACCCCAGAACAGCCCTTCTCTGCCCCCTCCTTTTGAGCCTCATGAAGTTAAGATTTTTAAATTAAAAAAAAACCCCTAAATTATGTATATGTGTGTGTGGGGGGGGTCCATGTACGTGAATGCGGTGCCTGTGGAAGCCAGAGGCATTGGATCCCCTGACAATAGAGTTACAGGTGGTTGTGAGCCACCTATGTGGGTGCTGGGACCCAAGTTCAGGTCCTTTGGAAGAGCAAAGTGCTCTTAACATCTGAGCCACATCTCCAGGCCCCAAGCTAAGATTTTTTAAAAATTACTCATTTATTTTTTTCTGTGATTTTAATACAATTTCCCTCTTCCCTTTCCTCTCTGCAAACCTTCCCATATCTCTCCAAAACCTCCTTGCAAATTTCATTAATTGTTACATATATGTATATATTTATTGGCCAAACCACTTTATACTCACAACTTTAATGTACAATATGAAGTTGGAAATTGCTTGGTATTTATCACTGTGTTCCTACTTGTGAAGAGTTGAATTTATGCTTTCATCATCAAGAAGGAAGCCTCATCTGCCCATTGGTAAGGATCAGAGTATGGAAAATGACCAGGACAGTATACGTGCATACGTATATGAGTGATGCCAGAGCACCTTCACCCACATGAGTAGAGCTGTAAGAGCTTACCCTGAGCTGCCTGGGATCCGATAGCTGGGGGCATTGTGCCGACCTCAGTGTGCACACCAGCACAGCATACCTTCTTAAGGTCTTGGGCTTCCCATGATTGTCCGGGAAAATCCCACATCCTCCAAGGCCCTCCCTCATCTGTCTCTTTCTAAACTTTTCTTTCATTTTTCTTTTTAAAAATTGTGTTTTTGTTTGTTTATTCTGGGATGCGGTGTGTGTATGCATGTGCCAGAGCACACATGGAGGACAGAGGGTATCTTGCTGGTGTTTGTTCTCTCCTTCCATAACTCAGGTTATCAAGCTTGGCAGCAGGTACCTTTAATTTGACCCACTGAACCATCTTGCTGGTCCATAACCTTTTCTTACAAGCAGAACAGGAGGAAGAAGAGGAAGTGGCAGTAGCCACAGGAGACCAGAAATCAGGAGGGGGCTAAGACCTGGGGTTCCCTACAAGTTCTTTTTTATTGTGGAGCTCCCTCTGTGAGTGGCAGGGCTTCCCTCTCACACTTCCTGATCCAGCAAGTTCAGAACCTCAGAAAAAGTTTTTTGCTAGACCACATAGCATTAAGATGACCATGGGGAGAACTACCCCTAACTGGTCATTTCAGCTCCTCTCCTAGAGCATCCCATCACAATGACAGGCAGGAAGAGGGAGGGAAGGGGCAAGGGATGAACCAGTAGTTTCTAAAAGAAACAGAACAAATAGTGATTACGGCCATGTCTGCCTCCCAAGTTGGCAGGCAGAGGCTTCTTCCCTCTATGAGGCTGTCCTTATCTTTATCCATGAGCAGAGACCCTGAATCTGCGATGAGGACATTTCAGGACCTTGTGTTTCAAGCTTGGTTCCATAGTTGCTTGGTTCCAGAACTTTGGTTGAAAGTACCTACAGCTGTGGCAAGAGGAATATGAAAGGGCAGGGGTCAAAGGTGAGTATCTGTGCAGAAGATATGTGCAGAATGAGTTCCAGGGATGCTGAATAAACTCTCCAGTAGCCTGGCAGAGTGCTTGGGAGTCAGAACAGCTGATATCCTTATCCTGCTACCCATAAACAATGTAGCCTGGACAGGCACTAGCCATACTCCTTCTCAGCCACAGGGGAGTCATGTGTAGCCACAGGAGCCTGCAGGGTGAGGCCAAGGAACCAGAATGGGGCGTGAGCATGGAGAGAGTGTGTAAGCTGAGTCTGAAAAGCTGCACAGCTGTGTCTCAGCCTTGCTAGCTGCCAGTGGTACACAGAGCCTGACCCACCACCATAGGCCTTACTGAAATAGGTTATTAGAAATGAGGCCCCCTCACCACATGTGAATGTGTACTGTGAATACACCACAGTATTCCAGACAGTACCTTGAAGACTTAGCTTGGGATAGAAAAGTAGCTGTCACCTGAAGTAAAGTTGAGAGAGAGGCAGGAAGACAGGAGGAGAGCTGCCATGAGCATTCAAGTTGCCTCTGAAAGGACACGAGCCACCAAGCAACGTTCCTGTTGCAAAGAAAATGTTCTGTTGGGTGAATACTGCATGTACTTCCTAGTCTTGGCCATCCCTCTTGGTTACATCCTCCATGATCTGGCTGAGGAAGAGGCAACACCATAGCAGAAGCAGGTGGTCACCACTGGTCTACAGGCCCAGGCTGCTGAGCTGTAGCTGGAGATGTCTGGCCTCACCTTCCCCACACAGAGCTATGTCTGGTGGCAGTTAATGAGCTTACATTGTCTTTGCGGCAGAAGCTGGAAGGAGCCCAGGTCCTGGGTCCACATTCCTCTCTACCACACTGGCTTCTTCCTCATTTAGCTTCTCCTTACATACCATACTTCCTCTTCGCTTAATTTTGATATCAGGTCCTTATTTCTTTGAACTCTTTATTTTCCTCTGCCTTTTTATTATTCTCCCCTCTCCTTGAAAAAAAAAACACTATTTACATTTTTTCCTCTTAAAAATATAGGAGCTGGAGAGATGGCTCAGAGGTTAAGAGCACTGGCTGCTCTTCCAGAGGTCATGAGTTCAATTCCCAGCAACCACATGGTGACTCACAACCATCTATGAGATCTGGTGTCCTCTTCTGGCATGCAGGTGTACATGCAAACACAATACTGTACACATATTAAATAAATAAATCTTTAAAAAATAATAAAAACAGGGTTGGGAATAGTTCAGTGGTATACTACTTGCTTAGCATGCATGAAGCCCTGGTTTTAATTCCCTTGTACCACTGAACACAAAATTTAAAACTCAATCAGCAGCGTATACACATCTGTAGAGTGAGAAGCCTGAGAACAATGCTGAACTGCTAAGTTTAGTACCTTAAAAGACAAGATAAGGCCTTAAAAGAATTCCTGAGCTGCACGTGTTGTGTGAGCAAAGCCCCAGTGAGGGCATCTTCTTGAGAATCTGGCAGCTTCCCTGAGGCTTACCATGCCTTTCAGGGAAACAGGGGTCAGGGCATTACCCCACACTTACTTTCAGACCTAATGAGGTCACCACTAGGTACTGCTTTCCCCTGGGAAGACAAGAGAATGGTTGGTATTGTTCACTGTGAGCTGCAGCAATCAAAGCAGGCATGTACCGTAGGAGCACACGGAGACACATAGTCCCTGGGGCTGGAGAAGCAGACAGAAGACCTATCGAGGGAATGCCACAGTACAGCATTGGCACGAATACACCATGAGACCTTTCAAGAAGGAAGGAGGCAGTTTTCTACCTTTTGGGGCCTTTGTTGATCTAATCTCTCAGATATTCTGGGGAGGTGGGGCAGGGTTGTCATTCCTGGGCATGTGAATCTGGTCAGTAGAAACAACCATGTACCTGGCTCATGTTTAGGCAAACCACATTCACTCCTTTATGGTACTCAGCTCTGCAGAGGAGGGCTTACAGGGAACAGGTCCTGAGGAAAGGAACCCAGAGAAAATTGCCTCTCCTTTCTGTACACATTTTAGGACACAAAGTAACCTCTACCCAACCCCATTTACCACAAATAATTGAGAACATTTTTTTCTTTCCTAAAGCAAGGAATTGAAACACAATTCCTGTAGGCTCCCACTGACTCAAGGGCTCTGAGCCTACACGGGAGCTGATATGATTAAACAAGAAATATGGACAAAAGCACTCTGCAAACTGTAGCATGCTGTTTGACTGACTGTTGGCACTTGCATGTCCCAGAGGCATGACTACAAGGCCAGAAAGTCCTCCAAGAAGTAGACAGGAACAGGGCCCAGGTAACATTTGAAGTTGCCTTCTCAGGAGGCAAAGAAACCTTATATAATGAAGTTAATATTACAGGGCACTTGTCTTTCCAGGGCAGGGTTCGCCTTTCCAGCTGCCCCAAGGGGGCCTCCTGATCACAGTATCACTATGGATCTGATTTAGCTTTTGCTGAACATGCTGAATTATTCACTAGCTATGGATAGCAAGCTAGCTCCAGCGTGGGGGTAGGGGTATCAAGAGAAGCCTTAAGGAAGAGGAAATGAATACACAAGAAACTAGACTTGGGGTGGGGGCAGAGAGAATCTCCAGAATATTTGAAGAGCAAAGACAACTAAGATGTATGTCTGACCAACTGTTTCAGACATTCGGGCACCTGTCCCTGGAGGGAAATGAGAGGTGGGAGAAGGCATTACCCTGAGCTTTCCACTGGAGCTCAGGAAAGCCCCTGGTTCTCTGAGAATCCTCAAAGGGCTACAATGGCATGTACTCTGTACCTGTTTTTATTCTAGAACCCTCTGCCCTGCAGGGATAAAGACAGAAAGTACAAACTGCACCTAGAACAAAACATAGATGCAGGGATCAGGTTAATGGTACTGTATTTCCATTGCCTCACCTGGCACCGAGGGACCAGGGTCACGTTTCTCATCTCAGGGATGTGGCAGATGCAGGGAAGAATATTCTCAGTAGCTGGGAGATATTTGCCAACTCCCATGACCCGTGCTCACATCCCAGTGCTGGCTCCACGTAGTCTGGAGCCCGATGACTGAGTTCTACTTACCGCTGACTGTTAGGAGCTCTGGCTGGGAGCTGACACCCTAACCCAGAGCACACCTTCTTGGGCAGTGCACAGCATGGCTGAGGGAGCCAAGGCTGAGAGAGGTAGAGAATGGAGCCTTGGCTGTGGTGTCCTACCTGTGTCTAGGCTGGCATCATCTCAGCCCTGTGGGCTGTAGACAAAGAGCTCATCTCCCACAGGCCCTGGCCTGAGCTGAGCCACAAAGGGTTAGGTAACAGTAAAGTTGTCTGATTCACACATAGTATCTCGGGCAATAGTACACTCCAGAATCCAGAGCTAATCAGGAAAGTGGAGTATCTCCACCCGGAGACAACATATGTGGAGGCAAAGGAAGGCTGCCTGGGAGTGTACTAGGGTAAACAGTCTCAGCTTCGGTTCTGAAAGAAATGGGACTTCTGCTGCTTAGGACATCTGGCATCAAGAGTGGTCTTCATTCATCAAGGGCCATCTTCATTCTTCGGACCCTCTTATGTCTGAACAGAACCCTAACAAGGTGAAGGGTTTCACCTGAACATGACAAATAACATCACACTAAAGTAAGATCTTGGCTCTCCAGGTACAACAGGAGCAGCGGGGAGCTCAAGGTTTACGACCAATTAGAGCTGCCCAGCCTTGGTTTGGCGGGTGCCTGGAAGCATGGCACAGTCTCGGGGTTGTCCTCTGAGGTGGAGGACAGCTGCCTCTGGGACTTCCTCTGTGCAAGGGAACCCTCTATACAGAGAAAGAAAAGAGGTAAAGAGGAGAAGGGATGGGGGAGAAGAGCACAGCGACAGTAGCTGTCCTTAGGAACCTGGGTAACCAGGTGAGTGGCCGTGGCACTTGGAAGGTGGCAGTTCTCTATAAGAAATGGCGGTATCTCTGTGATTAGCTGAACAACTGGTCTGATCCTGGAACAAGCTACTGCAACCCCTCGGTAGCCAGGCCTAGGACAGCAGGGGTCTCCTGGATGAGCCGGCTGTGGCTTAAGGGATATGTTTGGAAACCTTTCTCAGCAGTCAGCCCCACCCACCACTGCGCCAGCGGATTGCTAGACATAAATAAACCAGGGCCCCTGGATATCTGCCAAAACTTCAGTCTTTTTGGCAAGAGGTGGGTCGAAAGGTGGGCCCCTTTTCATCCTGGAAGTAAACAGGGAACTTATTTACGTGGGGCAGGGAAAATTTGTTGTTGGATAAATCTGGTGGAAAGTACATGGGATCTCCTCAATCTGCCCTGGACTGGGAGATAAGCTACATCTCACTGCTTCCCCCTCCACCTTCTGGCACCAGAGATAAGGCCTACAAGTTATAGCAAACTATCCAGGCAGGATAATGTTACCCCTCACCACCTCACTTCATCTGCCCCCTCTCTCCAACCTAACCCCAGGGGCAGAGTTCATTGGCTATAGGAGTCTCTCAAGGCTACAGAGACCCTGACTTCATGGTTCCTCAATCACACAGGACAGGAGGGAAGGCAGGACTAGGCCAAGGTCAGAAGCTAGCCACACAACTGGCTCCTGTGTCATTCTCCTCTTGCTAGCCTCTAGCATGGGATACCTTGCACTAGTCCAGGATAGGCAAATCTGGGTGGGGAGTATAGAGACAGGAGAGGAGAGGCTCTGAGGGATGCCCAACCGGACATGAAGAGAGGAAGCAAAGAGAATGGAAGCCTTTGAACCCACATTTTCCAGGAGCTGCTGTTGAAAAGAGAAAAAGGAAATGAAAGAGAGGGAGGGAGAAAGGGAGTAGGGAACATGTCTCCTTTGCTCTCTGAGGAGCCAAGCGGCCTAACCTAGCTAATGGCTCCTTCTCTATGCCCCAGGGCCCTTCCCTAAAGTCAGGGCCACACACAATGTTATCTTCATTATCGGTTCATCTTTGATGCCCCAGTACACTGACAAATGATTTTCCCCTTCTTGACATATGTAAGACTGAGAGTACTGACCTTTCTCGCTGTCACACACACAATGGAAAGCAGAAGGGTGGGGTTAAGGGGAAATGCCATTGTTTTTAATAGGGAAATAACTAAAGGCAGAGTTTAGCTAGCTGGATCTCGAGGAACAAATGACAACTCAGCTCCCACCATCAGAACTAACTTGCTGTCTAGTGGGGCCCGATCTATCTCTGCCACACCCTGCTCCTTCAAATAGGGCTCTGGCCCCTCTGATTTCTCTGAGTTGGTGGTATGTAAACCTCTGCAGGGCTAATCAGGAACCCTAGCTGCCTCCAGGATGTTTTGGGAATTCAAGCCAGGGTGCTCTGGTCTAAAAGCCAGCTGGTGGGTTGAAAACAATGGTGAGGGGTATGGGGAGTGGGGGAGGCTTATGAATTAAAAATAGATGCTAGTAATCACCAGGGAGCCTGCAAGAGAGCATGTGGGCTGTGTTTACTAGGGAGAAGAATACTTCCTATTCATACCCAGACCAACCAGAGAGGAACCACACACTTATCATGCCAGCCAATGGCCTCTGGGTCTGGAGAGTCAGATGATGGTGTTTCAAGCTTCAAGGTGGCTAGATCCTTCTTCCAAAGACAGGGAGGCACCTATCTCTCAAGACCCCCAGGAATACACCCAATCTCTAGAGGGACAGGTCCAGATCTAAAAAGTCTACACCTTAGGAAGAAACAGTACTTCTTTGCCAGGACCTAGCTGGAACAGGCTAGCCCTGAACAGGCAGCCCCTCCCCTCCGGAAGGACTAGTCTTCACTTATGAAATGGAAGCAACGACATCTGCTTTGTCACCTGCACAGTTTGTTATGAAGGTGGATGGACCAGGCAAACAGTAGCAAAGCTGGAAGTTCCAAAGATGAACAGAGGGCATGGTGGCACACACCTTTTAGTTCCAGGACTTGGGAGGCAGAGGCAGGTGGATCTCTAAGAGCTCAAGGCTAACCTAGTCTACATAGCAAGTTCCAGACCAGCCATGGCTACACAGTGAGACCCCATCTAAAAACAAACTAAAAAAAAAAAAAGAGTTAAATCTTAAAAAAAAAAAAAGAATAAAAAAGAATGAGCTGGAGAGATGGCACAGCAGTTAAGAGCACTGGCTGCTCTTCCAGAGGATCCTGGTTCAATTCCCAGTACCTACATGGCAATAATGACCAACCATTTCCCTAGCTCCCCCAGTGAGGTCACCCAAGGCTTTGGGTTTAGCCTTCCGTATGCCGCAAGAAGGAATCCCTTTCACCCATATCATCCAGACACAGTGTCAAGATAAACAGTGGAATGGAAAAGCCCCCAGAAAACTATCCAGCTGGCAATCTGCCCCAACTACCCCGGTCCTTGCATTCTAAAGCAGCTATCATCACCAGTATCTGAAGGTGCATACTACCCACCTAGTCCCTGTCTTCCTAGGCAGCTAGAGAACTCTAGGGGAACCCTAATTAACTGGAGGTCCCAAGGATCATCCCACACACACACCAGAATCAAGCCCCTCATGTGACAAGATTTTTCTAAATCAACATTTAAAACATATTTACTGACTCACCCATGAGAGGTGGGCCCGGCTGTTGCTGTACATACAGAGCTTTCTCATTAAGGGCTAAACAACCTGGTTCCAGCTGGCGCACCCCGGCAGCTCTTGGGTTCAAGAGGCCACGCCCTTTCAGCCGAGTGCATCCAGACCTGCCTCTTACTGCACACTTCTCCCAGCAGAAGCCAGGCTTGCAACTGCAGTGCCATCATCTTAAATGCCATCTATATGCTGACACCTCCCAAATTTATGCCTCCAGGTTGGATCTCTCCCCAGGACTCCAGACTTGCTCAGCCTACTGCTTATTTGGCATTTCTACAGGGGTGTTTAATAGCTGTCTCAACCTTAACACAGTCAAAACCTAGCTCTGCCTGCATGCCACCAAAGGATGTTCAGTTTGCCATCTCCCTTGCTGTTCAGTTCACAGAGATTTCTTTTGTCCTGCAGCCAGGCCCCAATCCATGAGCCATCTCTGACTTCTCCATTCTGTCATGCCCAATACCCAATCCATCAGAAACCCCTGGCCTTGACATCCGAAGCAAATGGAGAGCTCAGCCAACATCCTTTCAACCCCACTCCAACCAACAGCTCCTCTGGAGTATATACCAGCTTCTAGCAGACTATTGGCTCAACCCTGCCACACAGGGTCAGTTCTCACAGGGCAGCACCGGTAATCTTGTATCACATTTTCTAGCCACTTCTTCTATCACTTGTGGAAAAAGAAAAAATTATTAAAAAGTCCTTTTCCCGGTACACTGACCCCAATGTAATCTGCAGGGTTCCCTGTCCCTTTCAGCCCCCAGCCCAGCCTGACCCTGATTTGATGCTGTGTCCTCTACTTCGCTGTCTCCGCTCCACATCCACGCAGTTCCACCCGTCACACTGTCAGAGAGGCTTTTCCAACCAACCCGCTGGACTGGCATGCCCACCCACATTCTCTGCCTTCATGCTCCGCTTCTATCTTGCCTCTCGGCACTCTTACTAGCAAATAGATGGTGTAGTCATTTGGTGGTTATCTCCTCCTGCTAGGATGGGTGTTCTGGCACTGCAGGAACTTTTCTTTCATTCACTGAAGCATCCTTAATGTCTAGAATAGTACCTCACACTTAGAAGATACTCAATAAACGCTGTCAAATAAAGGGGACAGTGGGGAGGGCAAGTGGAAGTACTCAAGAAAAGAGAGAGCATCTGCTGATTTATGGCTACCAGCGAGGCTCTGCTCTGGACAGGTGGTCCAGAACCATCCATGGAAAGTCCTTTTTCTTGAAGAAATATACAATCAGTGTGCTAACCTAGTCTACATAGCAAGCTCCAGACCAACCATGGCTACACAGATGACCAACAGCTTATGGTCAGAAACGGTTTCAAAGTCATCTCTGGTGTGAGCATGCTGCCAAAGCATTAGGATTGGGATTAGGAAAAAAGCATTGGGATTAGGAAACACTGTGCTATAGGTTCTGAGCTCTAAGGTTTTAACAACTTATACCCCCTTTTTGGATATATATATTTTTTTATCCCAAAACGTAGGTTCTCATTAACATGGTTTATCTGGCTTAAGGAACTATTTTAATAAATTCACAAAAAGAATTGTTTACACATTACACATTGCCTTGTTAGCATCAAGGCAAACCTGACCCACTGTCCATCCAGTAAAGGCAGGCAATGATGGATATGTGCATCAATTTCCAAATAATTCCAAAAGTCAAGATGCACAAGAAGTCATAGTCGATGCAAGAAAGCTCTGGCTCTTGTGTGGGGAGTTGAGGCTGTGCTGGTGACAATCTATAGTAGAGACAACGTCACAGCAGAATGTCCTTGGAACCTTGATGCTAGAGAACTCACTAACTAAACAGGACTCCACAGTCACCCACCATTTCTCATACTCTCTTCTTTCCACTGCGCCCATCTCCTCTGTCTGCCACCTTCCACAGGCAGGTGCTGTCCGTCCACAGGCTCTCCCTGCAGCTCCTCTTCCCAGGGCAGCCCTTTCCCCTATAGCACCTGTGTTCTACAAGCAGACCCATCTGTTTCCTCCAGCTCTCACGGACAGGCCAGCTCTCAGCTTTGACGTCCCTGCTGTAGCAATTTTCCTCCCTCTGTCCTCCACACATCAGGCTGACTTCTCTGCCATCATTCCCCGAGCAAAAAGCAAAGCAAAGTTCCTAACTTACCTTCTACCAAATGGGCCACCTAACTTCTCAGCAACTGACACATCAAATTAAAGCTCTCTCCATTCCTTCCTTACCTGGGCCTTATTTCCCATTTCCTAAGACACCAAATCCTTCTTTCTTCTATTAAGAATCAAGCCTAGGGCCTGGTACATGCTAACACACTCAACTGCTGAACTATATCCCTAGTCCTTTTATTGAGAATCTCACTGTGTAACTTAGGTTGATTTTTTTGTTTTCTTTTTCAGACACAGGATTTCTCTGTGTCTTAGAACTTATTTGTAGACTTATTGTAGAACTTATTGTAGACTTATTGTAGAACTTCCCTGGCTGTCTTAGAACTTATTTGTAGACCAGGCTAGCCTCAAACTCAGAGATCCACCGGCCTCCGCCTCCCAAGAGCTGGGATCAAAGGTGTGCGCCACCACACCTGGCTTCAGGTTGATCCTCCTGCCTTAGCCTCCCTAGTGCTGGGATTATCGCTGTGTACAATCACATCTAAGTTCCCAGTTCTTAAACCCCAATGGCATCTCTGTCTGCATCTCCACTTTATGCTCTCTCAATGTTCTTACTTACTCGTCAACCCCCTCAATGCCCCCATCAACTCTTCTCCATATTTCCAGCTTTCCTCACTTCCTTTTCTATAAGCCAAGATTTCATGCTAGCTCTCTTATCTCAAACCCTCTACCATCTTTTACCTTTAGCAATGCTGCCATCAACCCTTCAGCTCTTTCCTTCCTTCTGCTGATGGAGACCACGAGAAGGAAAATGAACTACAGCCCCAGAGCCTTGGAGGGGTACCTAGGTGTGTGGGAGCAAACCTGCAGAGAGACACTGCTGAGGCCTGGGGTAAGGAAGGAAGAAACCGACGTGGCAGAACCAGCACGTCAGAGCTGGCTGCCAGATCTACATCAGTGGGATCTGGCCTCAGCCTTCTCTTCATTCAAAATGCCCCGTTGAGGATCTAGCTCAACCACATCAGTGACTTCAGCCTCACTGCCGATTTCACCTGTCAGCCCACCCCCCAGGCCCATTGCCAGGACCTGCAACAGGACAGCCCCTTTCCTAGACCCCCCTTCCTCTCTTCTGACTCCTCAACCAGAGAGAGCTCCACAAAGCTACACCCGAAGCCAGAGGCTCCTTTCCTCCTTCATTTCCTTTGTTTTCCATAGCCTGTTCCTCATCTAGTACCACTGATGCTGACTCCCCAATATGTTCTGACTTCCTTTCCTTTCCATTCTCAAGGTTGCAGTTGCTGCAATACCTTCAAAGACAGTTTCCTTGGCTCCGTTTCTCTCCCCCTCCTAATCTACTGCTTGCTGTTCTAATGCACTCTGAGTTCACTTCCTGCCTAATAGCCTCCCATAGCTTCACCTCATTTCCAGACTGTACACAGCATGACCCCCTGAGCTCTGGCCTCTGCCTCCCCGAGTCTCTACAAACAAGAAGCACCTGCCACCAGCTCCCTTGCTTCACTGCATACCAACCCTCCCTGCCTCCTTCAAGATTTAGTTCAATAGTTTCTTCCAGAAAGTCTCTGGCCAATTCCTCTCTACTCGCACTGCCCACTCTGTTTCCAAACTCCCAGAGCATTCATCAGAGCCTTTCTACTCATTCACTAGTGTTTCTAGACACTGGGCAGCACGAGAACAGCAACACTGGTTTGTTCACTCCTGTGACATCCAATAAGCACTCACTAAATATTTGTTACAAATGAGCTGGATACATTCATGAAGTGCCAAAGAACATTTCCTGGATTCCCCCAACCCCCTTCTTTTCTAGCTGGTAATAATCATGGTAAAGATATCCTGCCAGGTTCCAGTCCAGAAAGTTACCTATGCTAACTCCTTACTTTCACACACACAGCCCATTTTCAATTAGTGATACAGAAAAGTGAAGAGATTAAGTGTCTAGTTAATGCTGCTAGTAAGAATAATAACCAGGTCTGTGTCTCCTCAAAATATGTTTAAGGATAACAAACCAAATTTACTATCGGCCTGGGCAAATGACCGTTTTTGAAAAAACAATCTCCTAAACAAACAAACAAAAAATCAGCCCCTTAGGTAATGAGCTCTGGTGTTGGGCTTGGTCATATCCTGACTCCTCAGCCAGGAGAGATAATGGGTAGCAGGTATCAGCAGTGCCAGCAAAGCATCAGCTCGGCCTCAGAGGTCTCCCTGTGGCCCTCCTTCCACCTGGACTTACCTTGTCCCCGATGCCCTCGGCCTCCTCAGCCAGGAGGTATGCATTGCTGCCATCAGCCAGGAGCAAGGCAGTGTCAGTAGTAGAGGAGGAACGGGGTCGGCCCTGGTGCTGGTGCAGGATGGCGGCCAGGCTGCTGTCCTGGGGGCCCTTCCGAAGCAGGTGTGGGCTGCCGCGCTGTGGCTCCAAGGAGCTGCTCTTGGCTCGGCGGCCACTGCTCCCACCGCTGCTGTGCAGGCTGGCGCCCCGCTTGATGGAGGGCCTGGAACGGATCTGCTGTAACACGCGGTTGAAAGCAGTAGGTCGGGCAGGCAGGTCGTGCAGGGACACAGCATAGGAGACGCGGTGCATCTCCGGGGAGCGTTCCTTCTCATCTGGGGAGTCCTGATCGGATAGGCCCTGCTGTTGCTGCTGTTGCTGGGCCTCCTGAGAGGCTTGGTGCTCCCTCTCCCGTGACCTGCGGCGGCTGTGAAACAGGTGCTTCAGGCCGTGGCCAAACATGGAGCCCTCGGAGAGCTGCTGGATTTTCTTAAGGGGGAGAGATGAGAAGCCCAGGTTAGTGGAAACGCCCTGGAAAAGCTCCCGAGGCTTTGTCAGTGGGGGCTGAAGGTGGGTCTACTCTTAGGAGGGCGGAGTAGCGAGCACAGACATCTGAATGCCTGCATTCCTATGGGTGGCCTGCCATGCCTACAAGGACATCTACCCTCTGGTTCCTAAAGTAAGTTCAGATTTCTAAGCAGGATGTTCTCAGGCGGTGGCCTGAGGCTTAGGAGCACGTGAGGCACTCCCAGGCCCCAGCATCTTCCTTCTTCCATGTCAAACTGTCTTTCAAGCTGCACTGGGGCAGAGGCCACCAAACATCCATTCCCACAGAGGTCTCATTGTGACAATCCTTGGAACAAGCAGGGCCAAATAATCAGATTATACTGCCGAAGCAGGCTCTGCTAACTGTGCACCCATCACCTTTTCCCCCTTTCTCACCAGCCAAACTGCAAGGTGTTAACGCACCTTGCTAGAACTTCCTGCTTCAGCACATTTGCTTGTAGCCATGGTTTTTGGAAACACCTTCACTTTCTCGTTAAAGGCACTCGTCCTTTCTAATTCTCCCATTTGGATGTGGAAGTAGTAGCTGGCAATGTAGCAGCCATACTGGAGCCATGAGGTGACATAGTTATGATGGACGCATCCAAGAAAACAGTCTATAAAATTTACGTCTACCTACGTCGGTCTACGTGACTCTATTACAATTTTCTGTCACTTGCAGCCAGTTAAATTCTGACATAGCTGACAATGAAATAAACTTCACTGTTACTTCTCTAAGCCTAGAGTATCTACTGCAGACATAGCTGTTTAGATAAGGGGCTTTTATTTCCCCTCAGACTAGAACCAGGCTGAAGCCCTGGAGCCTGGTGCTGCCCTGCTGCCCCGAGAAACTCCAGCTGCTCTCCCCACCCCCCAGCACTGCCCAGGGTAACTGCTGGTGGACGGGCTGCCAGGGCAACTGCTATGTAACAGCAGGCAGCTTGCCCGAGAGGAGACGGCTTATCTGTGTAGGCCATGTCCTCTGAAGAGCTCCGGAGCTGTGGGAGGATGGGTGAGACTCAGAAGACAAGGGGAAACACTACACTTTGTCCTCTAAGAGGGAAAGAAGGCCAAGTTACCTGGGGCTTAGGAGCTGCAGCAGGCTTTTCTCTGTGCCAACATCCTCTAACCTCACAAAGCAAACTCCATCATTAAAATAATTTTAACACTCCAAAAAAGTAGACATACTAGTCCTGCCCTTTCTTCTTCTAGAAACAACAAGAACGAAGGTTAGACCATGCAGAAACCAGGAAAGCACAAGTCTCCAGCTTTTGATGGCTGCCCACTCAGCACTGCTCACCATTGATGTCTGTGGCAAGCTGCACGTGCACACCTGTGTGACAAGACCTGCACTTACACAAAAAGAGAAGGCTCCTCATTCAAGTCCTACAGTCCACCCTGATGCCTGGCACTTCACAAGCCATGTTTGTCCATCATCATACCTCACCATGAGCTGAGTTTGGAGCTCTGGAGGTATATTCTGTCCTGCATAATCTCATTGTTTCCCCCAGATACCCATAAAAGCAACAATCACACACTGGCACACACACACAGGAAAAGTATTCCTTCTTAGGTTTGGGGCAGCTCTAGAAACAGGTCTTTTATACTAGGTACTCCCAAAGTTGCTCCTTCCTCAGAGAGGCAGTACCCCAAGCCCACTTGAATCTGGGCAGAACCAAGATGGCCAAGGCAGGGTAGATAGTAACATATATGCATCATAAGCTCAGACTAAGCCAGATCCTGGGTCTCCTGACTACAGCTGAGTTACCCTCCCTCTTCCTCACACAGCCAGGCCAAGCTGACACAAGACTTCCCATGAGGTATCCCAGAGTGGGCCTCTTGGCCCTGGTCTTTGCCTAACTCTTTCTGCTAAATATACCACAGCCTCTGAACATTTAACATTCTACTCCAGGCACTTGCTCCATACCCCATTCCTAACTTGCTTCTCCAACACGGAAGCCCCTCTTTCCCACCCACTCAAGCAGACAGTTTTTCCCGTAAAAGACTTTAGTTAAGGTCCCAGGTACACAGCTCTGGGATCTGGTGGATTCTGAGGGAGGACAGGGGTTGGAGAATCTCAACCACCCATCAACCATATCATCTTGACCCCTACAACCCTTGTCTAGTTTACCTTTAAAGCCATACAAAGTGTTGTCAACTTTTGCTGTCAGTCTAACCTGGCACTAGTCTTATTCCAGGAAGTAAAAACCAACAGACCATAGTAGCCATAATCCATTTTGCAGATGAAAAAACTGCGACACATAATTGTTAGGTTGCTTATCCAAACCACAAAGATGAGCTTCCAACTTTTAGTCTAATTTACCTTTCCTGACCCACACCTGCCATGAAACTACAGTAGTTGTGTTGATGTATGTCTCCTGGGACAAATACCTAAGGCAGGATCGAAACATAACAAAAGAACGTCAGGGTTAGGGGTGGGGTCACTGAACTCTTGGGGATGGGGTCTGCTCAGGCCTCATCATAGAACGTGGGTTAGCCTCTAGATCTTCATTTCTCCCCTCCCCAGCTGTTCTGCACGTAAAGGATCCTTGCACCAGTAGACTCTGTTAAAGTTACAAAGGAAAAGAAGAAAAAAGAAGTCAGAGAACGATGTGGGGTGTGTAAGCAGTGGGGGCTAAAAGCAAGAATAGCAAGGTGACACACAGGCCAGCTGCTTCCACCTGTGGGTGTCAGCGAGATGGTTAAGGGTTTTGACATAACATGATGAGGGGGGAAAAACACCTCACTGCATATACATACCCAGCCCCAAGTTTCAAAAGTGAGGAAAACCATGGCGACTAGCTTGAGGGAACTTAGCCACCAACGCAGCAGAAAGCGCCACCTGCTCTGACTAACAGGTTCCAGCTTCTAAATGTCACTTGCTCTTCCACACTGACTTTTCCTTTCCTCCAGCTGCCAAAAGCCACTGTGATGGCCAGACAAAACCATGTGTCAGGAAGAGAGAGCTTTGAGGTTGAAAAGTCAGCGATGGGACACAAGCTCTTTCTACCCATGGGAAGTATGGTGTGTCTGTCCCCAGGTTGGCCAAGGGGTAGAGGGGGAAAGGGCAGCTTACAGGAGGAGGTACCGTATCTGGAGAGGGCAGTAAGGGAGTCATAGTTCCCCTCCCCTAGAACCATCCTCAAGAGTAGGGAGGACCCAAGCTCCCAGGCACTGTGCTCTCAGGAAGAATGGCGTTCTTTCCTGAGAACCCTGTGGTTTTTGAACAGCAGGCTTCAGCTGTTCTCCTCCCTGGGTGTGGGCCCAACAAAGGGAAGTTTGCTCCAGATTCTGCAAAGACAGCTTAAAGATGCCAAAAGGAAAAGGCTTCATAGTGCAGTGTCCTTGGCACAATTTTGCTTAAAAAAAAAAAAAGACCTAAAGCAGTTTCCTACAGGTCCCTGCGTTCTCATCAAAATCCCAGAAATGCTGAGAGGGTCATGGGAAGGTACAATGATCCCCAGATAGCTGCTGTTTAGCCTTCCTCCACCTGGTCTGGCATTCCCTCTGTCCCACCACAGACATGGCTGTAAGGGCTCAGGGGCGCCTGGGTCACCCTGAGCCTTTATAAGCCTAGGTCGCCAACGTGTTCTCTATTTATAGGGTCTCTATGGAAACAGGGCCAGCACTAGAGAACGAGTCACTGGGAAAACCCACAGAGACTGTCAGGATCCGGAGGGGATTGTGAAGTCTCCACTGCCTCCTCACCGCTCACCACCCCCTAAGCAGCCTAGGGGAGGAACTCTGCAGAAGGGGTGCAGGGGCGGGTCTATCACCTCAGGCTTGGTGCTGCTGACCACAGAGTGACAGAGAGGCAGCGGCTGCTGCTTCCCGGCTTGCTTGGGGTTTCTATTGGAAACACAGACGACGGGAGGTTTCTGGATTCATTCCTCTTCCCCAGGATCAGTTCACATTCAAAACAATAAAACAAAAGCAGGGCTTACTTAAACCAGGAGTAGTTGAGTCCCAGTCTTGTGCCGTTTTTGCTTAGAGCAGTCTGGCTAGAGCCAATGAAGATCACCTGGGAAAGGTCACCTCATCCACTGGGGTCTCTGGACAGAACTAACTTATCTATCCCAGCACAGCAGATTCTTATTGAAGTTACCTCTCTCTCTCTGCTTCTTCACGTCATAGCCATCCACTCTATCTACCCACTCCATAAAGCCTTCTCTGGCCACACCAGTGTACATGGCATCCCTCTATCCTGAACCCATGAGGGCTCATTATCTGTACCACTCATTTTTTCAGTTAATCATGTTCTGTCTTGTGATTTTGATTCTAGAGCTCTCTCCAAGGCTCTCCAACTTTTCACCCACCAGTTTGCAGAATCTCTGACAATATGAGTTACTGGCAAGCAGCAGCTACCTCTCCTATTACCTGCAGAGACCTCAATGCAAACATGGTTATTACAATTTATTTCTTGGTCTCAAGTCTACAAATCCTAAAGAGGATGTAATCCTTATAGAACTACCTTTTCTAAAACCTTAAAATGCTCAGTTGAACAAGTTTTTTTTTTTTGCCCGTGTCTAATCTAGATCCCTCCTGCTACAGTTTGAACCCCTGTCTCCATCTATCATTTTAGTAATTGCCAAGAATGTGTTGGCTTGAAAGGAGAATAAACATACTGTCCTCACAGATGGCTCAGGAAGGGTTTGCTGGGATTCGTGTCCTTGCAGTAAGCTTCATTCCCTGCAGTGGCTATCACTTAGCTAAGTGGCTAGAATGGGAAAACCCTTTGGTAGTTTGGTTTGAGAAGTCAAATCCACAACTTGTCAGTTGTTTTAAATTTTTTTGTTTTGTTTTGTTTTTTAAAACAGTTTCTCTGCATAGCCTTCGCAGTCCTGGACTCATGTTGTACATCAGGCCAGTCTCAAACTCACAGAGATCTGCCTGCCTCTGCCTCCCTGAATACTGTGATTACAGGCATGCGCCACCACACCTGCCTTTGTTTTAACTTCTTAAAACAAGGGAGAGATTCCTGTGTTTTTCAGAGAAGAGTGGACTCTTCTTTATGAACTCTTGTTTAACCAGGACCTTGGTTCAAAGGTACACCATCCTAATGGATGGGGATTTCTAAAGGAGATGTCAAGTCTTGTGGGAGAGGTAAACATAAGTGATTGTAGGATTGCAGTAAGACCACCCACCACACCCGAAAACCTGTCAAGCCTCTCCCTATCCACAGCATCATTTAAATTAACCTCCATATTCATAACCTATTGAATGTTTCAACTCTTTGTACAGGAAGATATTCTTAATGTGATTGGCAGCTAAGCCACAATTGGAGACACATTTAAAAAAAAAAAAAAAGAAGAAGAAGCACATTCTGTAAACTCTGAATTGCAATTAGGGCAGCTGGGAATGAACCTAGAACCCAATATGTGGCAGGAGAACAGAGAGCTTCATTTGCCACATGCTTTCCTGCCAGCCCTAGTTCCTCCCCAGCCCACACATTGGGCTGCTCTGAATGATGCTGCTGGGGGAAGGGGGCAGTCCCAACCTCAGGATCCTCTGTCCTCATAAGGAATAGATGGGTGGAAACTAGCAACTGCAGCACTTTTCAGAACTCTCTGGTCCTGGCATTGACAGGGAAAGGGAACAGGGTAAACACTGTGCTGAGGTCCTGGTTCTTGCCATCTTACTTGTACTAGCTAGAAAGTCTCCTGTCCCTTGTTAATTAATACTCTGCCCTTCCTTTAATATCCTGATCTAAAGCCATCTCCTCTTCTCCTGGTTAACCCATGTTTCAGACTCCACTGCATGTGCTCCAAGCACACTGAAGCCTGGGTGTCCTAGGGCTTTTCCTGCAAGCATTTCTTCCTTCAGGGACTGGAGCCTCACCTGAAAATGAAGGCATTGCCTTGTTGAAAACCTAAGTTTCCATTTCCTGGGTTAGGTCTCCCTCAGTCCTACTTCCCCGGATGAAACCTCCCTCAGGGGCCCATGTCCCACAGATTGTAGGGATCTTCAAGCCCAAGCATTTCTAAAGGACAGTGGTATTCTAGGATGCAGCAAGATCCCAGATAACCATACTCCACTGAATCACTGAATCATCCAAGGTCCCAGGACACACACACATGCTTTCATACCAATCCCCCAAGTGGCTAGACTGCTCCTTTACTTAAAACGCATAACACACATTTTAACCAACTCCTTGTCCTTAAAAAATACAGTAACAGAACGGAAACACAGAGGGTTGGGGATATCAATGTTATTTTCTTGACTTGGGTAGCAAATAGATGACCTGTCTACTTTTGCTTTTATTAAACTATAAACATGTGTCTCTGTGGACACTTTTATACCCATGTCCTATTTTAGTGTTTATAGTAACATCTTTCCTTCTGAAAGTGACCAGTTATCTGTTGACTGCACAAACCTACCCTTCTCACCAGTGCACTGAAGGGTGGGGAAGGAACACGAGCCATTCACAGAGCACCGAAGTGCCATCAAGTATCTGTACAGGAGAACCAACCACC
Source organism: Pachyuromys duprasi (assembly GCA_028658305.1). Lineage (NCBI taxonomy): Eukaryota > Metazoa > Chordata > Mammalia > Rodentia > Muridae > Pachyuromys > Pachyuromys duprasi. The sequence goes on along the minus strand of CM053757.1, from coordinate 7,309,419 downwards.
TAGAGTTCAGCTGGGACTTTCCCTTGGCTGTCTGTTGTCTTCCCTGTCCCTCACTCAGTAGGAAGGGAGAAGACAGTATGGTATGTACAGAGGAACATGATCTGAAACAACCCAAAGCAGCCCTGAGTGAAAAGCACTTACAACCAGATGGGAACAATAAACGGTGGAACTCCCCCTTTCCTTCAGGGAATGGTGGTGATACTGATAGGAAACTCCACCGGGAAATCCAGCTTTTATCAGGGATAGAGCACCTCTGGGAACTCTCCCTGGACAGCATCCACAGGATTTTCCTCAGGAAATGGTCCATCCCTGTTTTGAGTAGAGGGATTGGAATGGTGGGAGGTGGGCAATGCCTCTCCCCACCTCCCTCCCCTTCCCACCCCTGACCTCAGGCTTCTCCAGTGTATGGGATGGGGCTACACACTGAGCTCAGCCGTTTGCCCAGCCCTCGGCTACATGCTGTGTTCTGAAGAGGACCTGTCCCCAGAGTCCTCCTCAGCTCTTCCCCACACCCCTACTCACTGCAGTCAGCCTCCTTGCTGGAGAATTCTGTTATACTGTTGGTCAGCCAGCAGTTTCTGTGACAAGCCACCCAGCATCCCTTCTCAACAAGCAGGAGCTCAGATAACAGCAAAGGATAGGATCATGCAAACAAATGAACGGAGATATGAGCTTAGGTGGCTAGAGAGGAATCCGTGCTAAACTATCAGGCTCCCCTCACATACTGTCTGCTGAGGTCGCCCCTGGAGGGTACATGCTTATGTGAAGTTCTGGCAAAGCCTCAGAAGTGTTTACACAAGCCTCCTGTGGGGCCAGGTTGCTTTTCTGTTCCAGTTACTGGTTTAAAAACTGCTACCATGTAACTATTTCTCTGCCCCCCCCCTGGCCCTACCCACTCCATAATCTAATCATAGATTCCAAGCTACCATAGAAGGAATTTACATTGGTAGAGGGCTTGTCTAGCATGCTCAAGACACTCAGTAGGATCTCAGGACCTCTACCTCCACCCCCACAGAAAATAAACTGAGAAATGCACAGCACACAATCTGATGCTCCTTGAAGAACCAGAGATGGTAGAAGACAGAGACATTGCTGGCCATCGCTAAGGAAGCATCATTCAGATCATTCAGCCAAGATTGAATCTTCCTCTTTCTCTCCTACCATGCAGGCATTTTAGACAGAGCCTTACATGCTTTTTGCTCATTGCTCAAGAATCAAGATGATTTCCTCCATGACATTCAATCAGTCACAATGCCTGGAGCTGTCACAAGAAAATAGAAGTGGGACTAAGGGACTATCTCCAAGATCAAAATGAAAGCAAAAGCAAGCCAGAACTGCTGAACTGCATCAACTAAACACAGGTATGGGAAAATGGGTATTACAAATAAAAAAATAAACACATCCCTTTCGGTACCACTATCAAATTTAGAACAAGTCAACTCCTGCCCAGTTCCAGAGACAATGATGAAATTTTTCCATTAAACTGTCAGCTGTGGAAAACTTGTCCAGCATTGGAAAACAAGTTTGGCCACACTCCAATATTCCTTGTCCCTTTCCTCAGAAAAGTTAAGTGATATGCCATTGGCCCCCAAGTCATATCTGTTAGGCAAGTCTCTGTCCTGCAGTAAACATGTTGTGATGAAACAGACAAAGATAAACAGGCAAGTGCTCTGTGTGCCTCCCTGTGCTTTCATAAGCTACAGTAGCTGTGTTCTTGTTTGGGTTCACATGCTGGGCTATGTAGAAGTGTGTGCGTGCGTGTGTGTGTGTGTGTGTGTGTGTGTAGGTAAGGGTCCTCAATTCTCAAATCTTCTTCTGGGCAGTTCAGCAGTTCATGCCATAGTCAAGTGCAGAGCTTTTGCTCTACCTGTCCCTGATCAAAATAAGTGTCATCAAAAAAGATGATATAGGAGGGTACAAACAAGGAGCTTTGGGAAGCTTTATATACTCAGAGAAACTGTAGCCAAAGGATCAGCCCGTTTCTCTCAGCAGCATGAGAGGGACGTCTTTGTGCTTGCCATCTCACTGAAAACAGAAAGCGTGCCAGGAGGGAGTGACAATTCTTGGAGCCTGATGAAGTCATAAGCTTTGTGGAGAGAGCCCCTGGTGTCCAACAGAGCATCAGTAGACAGAAGGTGAAAAGAGGTCCTATTTTCAAAACCTCGACAAAATTTTAAAAGTCCACACAAGGAGTGAGGGGGCTCTCTCTTCCCCAAGGGACACACACATACACACAAAGGAGCACATGCACTCACCTGGCTTTCTGACTCTGAGCTGCTCAGGCCAAAGGAGGAATGTCATTGGCTTAGTCTAGTGAGCTCCTAGGTGCCCACAGCCATAAGTACACAGCTTTAACCTAACGGAAGTCCTTTCTCCTCCCCTATCCCAGACCCTATACCCTCTCCGGAGAAAATTTCCAAGGCATCAATCCCCAAGGCATCCAAGTTCCTTCCTGGGGCTGACATCTCTCTCAGCCCAGTTGTGAGCTGGCCTGAGGAGCCCGAGCTGGCAGTCCTGGTGGTAAGTCCAGCAAAGACGCATTATTTATCTCTGCTGGCTGCTGTAACTGACACAGAGATGTTTTCAATACAGCTCGCCAATTGTCTGGAAGACCTCGGGCTGGAAAATAAACAGCTCCGTGTGAATGGCCCTTTCCAATTCTGGTTCTAGCTGCCGGCTCAGCGTGTGTGCAACTTGAACCGAGGCCCCAACCAACCCAGGCTCTGCCCTACCACCTGTCAGTTCTCCACCCTGGGGGTTGGTTCAGGAGCAGACAGGGATCTCTAAGCACTAGCTTAACCTCTGGCTCCACCTAACGGCAAGATAGCTACAACCCCTTTTCATAGATGGACAAACTGAGATTCGTTCAGGAAGGTGCTTCAAAAATTAGCGGAGGCTAATTGGCATGGCTTCCCACGCTGCAATCCTCTTCCCCACCCTCCTACAGAAGGCAAAGTAGTGTGAACTTTTCAAGTTAGCATCCTAGATCTCTCCAGCCCTTTGTCTACAAATAACATTTCACACACGTTCTTCAAACAATCTCGGATGAGTGAGGCATTAGAACGTTTGCTGAATAATGAAGAACACAGAGGCCTGAAGTGAAGCTGATAGACAGGAACAAATGGCACCTAACTTCCCCTCTCCGGTCCTAGACGAATATCGTTCATCCTCACTGACCTCTGTGAGCTTCCCCTCCACTTTTATTCTGTTAAGACACTTCTGCGAGGGTGGGAGAAGCAACGCGGCGGGCTGGGCTTGCCTGGGGCTGGTCTGCGCTCACCTTTAAATCAGGAGGCTTGCTTCGGGGACCCGGGTTGGGTGCCACCGCAGCGCCAGCATCTGAAGTTGGCCCGCCAGCGGAGTTAGCACCCGAGGCCTCCCCAGGCCGGAGGTCCGCGCCCGGCAGAAGGCAAGCCGCGTCTTCCATCCCAGCCCCATCCTCCTCGCCCTGCTGTTGCTGCAGCTCGTCCGATTTGCACCTCTTCATGGTGTAAGTGGGTCGGCAAGGGGAATCTGTCCTTCTAGCGTGCTGTGTTGGGGAGGGGAGGGAAGACCGCACCCCCTCTTGCACTCAAAAGACCTGGGGTTTAAATTATGGACGAGGGAAGTAGGCAGATCACGAGTTCTTTCTTGAATTTAAGAAAAGAGCTTTTTAAAGGACGATGAGGGAGGGGCGAAGAGGGGGAGCCTTGGGATAGTTCATTCCGACCTGCCGAGCAGAGACAGGTCGTGGGCGAAGCCGGGCTGCAGCGTCCCTTGGGCAGTCAGTGGCGCGGGAGGTGGGCCGCTCCCGACCCCCAAACTTTCTGCTTCAGGGCCCCGCAGGACGGCGGGGAGCTGGACCACACCGCGCATCCCCGCTCGCAGGCCGGACTGCTGGGCCAGGCAGGGCGCGCGGGAGCCGGCCGGGCGGGTCCCGTAGGGCCGCCCTGGGCACCGGGCCCCGCTGCCCGCCGCCGCCCGCCGCCGCCCGGCATGGGTCTGCCTCCTCCCGCCCTGCGCCCCGCTTTTCGCCGGCAGGAGCGCAAGGCTGCAGCCACAGCCCACCGCGAGCGCGGCCTACCCCGCCCGGGCCTCCGCCCGCCGGCGCCAGGGCGAGGCGAGCGCAGATGGCGCAGCCCGCCAATGGGAAGGCCGGAGGGCTGCGCGGCGGCGCGCGGCTACCGCTGTAGGCTTGGTTGCACCGCGCGTCCCCCGGGAGGGTCTGGAGAGCGACTTTGAGCTACGTTGGCGCTCTGAGGGTGGGCTTCGGGGCGACCTCTCCCAGCTAAGCCTTCACGATCACCCCGCCCACTCAAAATGTTTGGGCAGTAAGTAAACAGTAAGGTGTTTATCATCACTCCCCCTAACTTTGCACCTTACATTACATGCATCCCTTCAGTTAGGGACAGGCTGGTCGCTTCTAGAATACGTGGTCCGAGTCACAGACGTATGCCTACTTTCATAGCTACATTTAAATGCAAATGAGAGGTAGTGTTCTACCACAACGCCCCCTTCTCTGTTTTAAATACACATCTCCTAAGAATGTAGGCTTTACGTTCAGAAATTAGGTGCCCCATAACACGCGAGCGTCCCTTGCTATACGAAAGCAGCTTTTAAAATGGGTATTGATGGTTGCTATTAATGGTACATACTGCAGAACACAAGAGGAGTGCTATCTTTGCCCCATACTGGAGCTGAATAATTTGCTAGTTGAAAGCAGATGTTGGGGTCACCAAGAAATGGAGAGTAGTAGTATTCTACTGTAGTGTTGATTCCGATTCCCCCTGCAAAGTTTAATTGATGGATTCCCTTCTTCAGCAGTCAGTAGTTCTCAAGGCATAGACTGGGACCGGTAGCACCAGCACCATCCGGGAAACAGACAGAAATACAAATTCCTGGATACTATTAAATCAAAAGTTATGGACCCAGAGATCCGTTTCACAAGCCCTTTGGTTAACTCTGATGCGTGGTGAAATATGAGAAACGTTGGCCTGGGCTGCTGTAAGAGGCAGATCCTCTTTTTGTGAGTCACCACGGAGCTTTCTCTGAAGGATTTTACAGTTTACCAAAATCTCTTTCACATTCACCAGGCCATTCTAGCCTCACTTCAGTCCCACTAGTCTGTGAATTTCCTAACTCTGTTAAGCCTTTTTTCCCTGTTCCAATCCCTTATTTTGATGTGTATCCTAAAAGAGACAAAGTTGTTAAGAATTTACTACAGTCAGGGAACCACTTTCTAAACTAAGCTGCTCCATTTTTAGAAGGTAGGAATTTAAAATGGGCTGGGAATGCAAACACCCCCCCCCCCTTACACAGACAGTATCACACACAATTTGGGAATGCAAAGCTATAAGCCTCTTTTCAATGGTGAGGAATGGCAGAATGCCAGAGCAGATCGTGGGTAGGACTAGACAGCCGCTGGGGGCAGATTCCCTTGGTACAAGGTGTAAAGGGAAAAAAAACATATTGCTTTCTGCCTGAGCTGGGAGAAATGCAGAGGCTGCTAAGCCCTGGGCAAATCCTGGTGGCAAGGAATGTGGAGCACACAATGGACCCACCCTGACTCCAAGCTGAAGAAAAGCAGAAGGGTTTCTTCAGGACTCCTTCAAGAATCAGCTGGAGATACAGCCCAGCAGTTAAGAACACTGGGCACTCCTCCAGAGACCCTGGGTTTGATTCTCTGCACCCAAACAGCTGCTAACAACTATCTGCAACTTCTGTCCCAGGAGACCACCACTCTCTCCAGGCACACACACGGTGCACAGCCACACACGCAGGCCAAATACTCGTACATGTAAAAATAAAGTACATAAATACATAACAAAAATGTAAAGACCCTCCAGGAATCAAACATCATGATTTTGACTTATGCCTCATTTTGCTACCAGATCGATGTTCTCCCAAGTTTTCTTTTATTTGTTTGTTGAGGGAGTGCTTCACTATATACAGCTCAGGCTAGCTTCTAATCTGTAATCTCCCTGGCTAAGCCTTTCAAGATTCGAGATTAGAAGCATCTGTCTTAAATTGGATTTATACGTGCACATGATGGCCAAGATGTGAAACACATCAACAGGAAGTCTTCGTGTGTTTCACAAAATCCTCTTTGTTTTCCTTCTTTTCAGAGTGTGCTCTTGGGGATTGAACTCAGAGACTGGCACATACTAAGTGTATGCTCTACAACTAAACTGTACCTCCATCCCTAAACCATGTCTGAGTTTCCCAGTTATTTGGAAACTGGGGGAATGGCTATCTACCTTTTCAAGTTTATATATATGTATATACATATATATGTACATATATATACATATGTACATATATATGTATATGTGTGTGATATTTAAACACTTCCTGGCACAGGGTTAAAGGCTATGACTTTTATCACAAATGTCATCCATAGAATTCAGATAGATCCCAGCCATCTCTGAATTTTACAAAGGGACATACTACAGAACAAATATGCTACTTCTAAGGAAGTTTGGGAGTGCTGCTGTTGGAGAGACTTGAATGACCCGCAACTGCTGGTTTGAAGCCAGCAGCAGATTTTCATTGGCCATAGTAAACAAGTAAGTACTTGAGATACAGACAACTTGAAAGTTCTTTGGCTGATTGAAATTCTGCTTAAAGTATTGGATAGATCATCCTATTGTTCTCTGTTGAGAAAATGCAAGCACAAACTATATGTTTATATTTAAGATATGGCAAATATAGCAAGAGGCTATGTTTGGCATGTAGGAATGGAATTTCCCATTCTGTTTTGACACATCTAGTTGTCAAACACATCTAGTTGTTCTTTTGAAGTGGGAAGAAAGCTAGTCTTGTGTCAAAAAATTTCTGTGAGAATTCTGATTCTGTTTTGGGCAACCAAATCAATGAACCTCTTTAACCCATGCTCTCAACTGTAAGTAATGGCTGTGATTGTATGACTATACACATTGCTATTGTGAAGAGTCATGTGAACAGAGTCTATGAACACATGGCTGATGTCGGTAAACCTAACTAAAGCAAGCAATGTGTCCACACTCCTATGTTGAAGGAGAAAGGCAGAGCTGACCTACTAAACATACTCTTTGAATAGAAATCTCAGTTAGAATAAAGAACAAAGTCAGCCCTCACTAGCATCACACTTGCTAACCCAGTGAATATACAGAAAATAAAGACAGAAAGGAGTGTTACACAATTCTTACCCTTGTCAATACCCAGGTCGATTTGGTGAAACTTTCTCTATAGGGGCTAAAGTGTCAAGATGGACAGATAGGTCTAGAGTGGATGAGCTTTTCCTTTTTTCTATAAAAGCAATTATGTCTGAGAAATAAAAGGTTTCTATTTTAACAATGAGAGATTTGTAGATCATCTCAGAACATTGTTAGATATTATCTTTATCTTTTACTCTGTTGGGAGTTAGGAATATTTTCTAAACCTTTCTTTCTTTCTTTCTTTCTTTTTTTTTTTTTTGAGACTGAGTCTCATGTAGTTGAGGCTAGCCTCCAAACTCACTGTTGTAGCCAGGGATACGTAGAACTCCTCCTCCCTAGGACTATATTTTAAAACAACATATAAACATGGATAAGAAGTTGTCAAGTTGTTAGGGAGCTATTTTAAGATTTGGCATACCAAGCAGAGTATGGCTTAGATGGGACGGGCACCGTCAGGGCTGTTTATAATTTTACTCACTGTGTTTTGGTCCCATTACACATATTTCTTTGTTAGTACAGTTTTCTTCTTCCTCTTTTCTGTTGGAGATTAACACTTCCACTCAGTGCTGTCATGAAAAAGAAATCAAGTTCTTTTGGATTAGGAGAGGTAAACTATGCAAATAATCATCGAAGAGATTGGCTGGAGTGTTGATGATGTCACAATCCCGCCACCTAAGCCTAAGGTTCTCATTGGCTTTTGTGAGAGTCAGGGGGTGCTGGGAAGGTTCTGTCACTCCACTCCACAATTGCAGAAAGCTCCAAGCATAAACTAAATTTTACATTTTTTTCTGGGTTCCTTAAAATGTACCCACAGCCTTTTATATGTTACTGCACTCTTCATATTATTCATGTTATTACTCAGTCATATTCTCTAGGTCTGTGTAACATTTACAACAATTCCTCTACAATCTATCAAATAAACCTCTCTTGTTTTAATCACTTACCACTTTATTCTGTTTTTTTTGCTGTTAGCTGAAAGTCCTACAGAAACTATATACATAGTTTACATATATTGTATATTTTCCTCCATGGCACAGACCCTCTTGTAGTAAACTGACTATATTCCAAAGGACTGGGCGTCCATTACTCCTACAGTAGCCTTGAGACCCCAGTGTCTGCCTCACTCTTAGGGCTGGAGGATTTCCTATCTACAGCACAAAGCTGAAAGTTTGTGTGTCTCATTCAGGTGGGATTCATATTCTTTATTTTGGAAGCTGGATGCTCATCAGGAATGGGAGAAAAGTCATGATAATCACATGACCTACTTCTCCGATAATCACAGAGAAGGCCTATGAAGCATAAATCTTGGTGGTAGTGCTCTGTGGAAGCTGGAATGGTAAAATGGCTTTCTCATCTCAAAAGAAAATCCACACACATTTCTGGACAACCAGCATCCTAAGGCTTAAAATTCTAGACCCCATGACAAAAGAAAAAGGGGCTGAGGAGACAGTTCATGTGCTTGCCACACAAGCCTGAGGGCAGCCACATAAAAAGCCAGATATGATAGCACATGCAGAGGAGGCAGAGACAGGAGGAGCCCTGCAGCTTGCTAGCCAGCAGGCCTAGCCAAGTCAGTGAGCTCCAGCTTCAGTGAGAGATCCTGTTTCCAAAAGCAAGGTAGAGTCAAATGAACCTTGCCTGTGAAATGCCTGTGCTGGTCACATGGCTTTTGTCAGTAAACCTGAGTGAAGCAAGCTGAATGAGCAAGAGGGCTCAATGGGTAAGGACACTTGTTGCCAAGCCTGATGACCTGAGTTCAATTCCCATCACTCACATAGTAGAAGGAAAGAACAAACTCCTGCAAGTTGCGCTCTGACCTTCACACATGTGTGCTTGAATCCACAATGTTGAAAACAGCTCTGCATACCCCTTGGTCCTTTTAGGAGTTCTAGCAAGAGCCAGTATCTGTCACTTAAGTGTAACCACAGTGTTAGGCATTTTTCCAGAAACTCCATGAAAATTTTCTGATTTAATCCTCCTGACAGCCCTATGAGGTAAGAAAACCTTTCTGCTCTACAGGATGAAGCAGCCTGTGAGGTTATAACCCTTACTCACCTTTTCCAAAGCCTAAGCCTCAACCTGTCATGACTGTGTCTGAGCTACTTTCACAGCAAAGGATTTGCCAATGAGTGTTGGTCAACAACTCATATGTGGACAGCTGTACTCATTCAAATAAGTACTTGAAGTGTATATCACTGCAAAGGATTTCCATGACGCATGTGGAGGATAAAACAAACAAAAAAAGATACTTAAAGTCCAGTTGTGGGAAAGGGGGCACAAATCAAATTGCAATAACATAAGATTAATGGTACAATGTCTGTCAGCATGCTGAATAGGAGTACCAGTCTAGAAGACAGACCGATTACTGTGACAGATCAAGGACACATTCACCTGTCACAAGGGCTAAAAGATAAGATGTCTTGGAGGACACTCCTAATTCTATTAGGTAAGAAATACCTGCTGTGTCTTGAAAATGAAAGCACTCACTGTTTAGATCTCTTGGATACTATCAAGTTTTTGTAGCCTCTTTGTGATAGAAAACTTTTTTCTTTGTTGTAATTTCTTTTTTCTTTGTTTTAATAAGATAATGTTGCTCAAACTATCATCTATGAACTAGTAGCATAAACATGGTTGGAATTTAGTTACGTATGTAGATTCTGAGGCTTCATCCTTTTATTCCACGGAGCTGGAATTTCTGGAGATAGAACCTGAAAATCTGCTTTTTGGAGAAGTGACCCAAGTGACATTCACACTGAAGTTTAAGAAGCACTGGGCTAGGGGAAGACCGGCTGGTCATTCAGTGGCTCATTTGTGAATTAAGCCACCATTTAGTGTGTGTGCCAGGACCTGGCGCACACAGTCATTTCGTCTGTAAAGCAACAGTCATAGGGAAGTCGTGCAGCTTTCATTTCACAGAAGCTGAAGCCTAAGGAGGACCAAATGCTGTCCAAGGCCAAACCAGTCCTACTTACTTTCAGTGTTCAGACTTCCCACAATGCCAACTGCCCTGTCACCTAGACTGTAGGATGGTTGCCATGTGTGGCAAATAATAATGTCTGCCATAAGAGTGCTATGTGCTATGTGATTCAGGTCTAAACTTTTCCATAACTTCAAATGAGACCCTTGCCATATTTGATATTAATATGCATTCTCTACCCATTTTAAAAGTACCTTCCCCCATTTTTATATCTCCCTACAGATCCTGAAGTCATTTCTAGCTCTGCCAGGACTTTCCTTTGCTTTGGTATAGTTTATCTCAACCCCTTGGCACCCAGTTTGGAATGGCAAAGCATGCACTAAAGTCTAAATTTTATTTCTAACAGATACCACACTCTTTTTTCTGACATGCAAGTAGAGAAATGCTATCTGAAGCAAGAAGAAAATGTCAGTTTCTTGGAGGGGGAACACTGAATAACTTCTGTTGATCTTATGACTTCCGAAAGACAACTTAATCACAGAATCTCTTAGGATTCATCCCATGTGAGAGCTTATTCTGAAGTATGCATGCTTGTGTCACAAACTATCTTTAGAGAGCTTCATACAGCCCCGGGGCATACCCAGGCAGCAGAGGGACTCCACCCTGGCTTGCCTTACATCTCCCACGAGGGGCTGTTGAGGGAAGATAGTACTCTCTTTCAAGATGCAATGACGCAGCATGGTCTGTGCGGAGGATGGGTTGATAATTATATCTAGAGCCACAGTGATCCTTGCAACCCTTCACCTAATAATACCTCCAGGTAATTTATCTCCAGGAAATAATGCAAAAGAATAAAATAAACAACAGAACTATTCATAGTGGCATTATCTACTGTAATTAAAAAAAAATGGGAACAACCTAAATGTTCAGGAACAGAGAGATAAGTAGCAATGGCAATGGTGTGACAGTATGGCTTGCCGCTGTTAAAAGAGAAAATATGGCATGCAGGTGGGAAGGAGTGCTATCTGTAGGGGCTGGCAAATGGCCCAGTGTGTACTCCTCTTGCAGACTCCAAGTTCAGTTTCAGCATCTACACCACATCTCATAGTCACTTGTGACTTCAGTCCAAGGGGATCCAACCTCTTCTGGCCTCCATGAGCCTCAGGCACACATATGGTGCCCATACAAATAGGCAGGCATATGATGGGCATAGTGACACACACATTTAAGCCCAGCACTTGGGAGGCAGAGGCAGGCAGATTGCTGTGAGTTTGAGGCCAGCCTGATCTACCTAGTTGAGTTCTGGGACAGCAAGAGCCACATAGTGTGATCCTGTCTCTAAATAAAAACAACAAACATACAAAAACACAGGCATAAAAATAGATAAAATTAAAATTACAAAACAACTTTTTTTTAAATAATCTATTTAATTTTTATTTCATGTGCATTAGTATGAAGGTGTCAGACCCCTTGGAATTGGCGTTACAGACAGTTGTGAGCTGCCATGTGGGTGCTGGGAATCAAACCCGGGTCCTTTGGAAGAGCAGACAGTTCTCTTAACCACTGAGCCATCTCTCCAGCCCCCACAAAACAACTTTTAAGTAATGTAAAGTGACAACATTAAAATAAAGCATTGTGTTGAGCAGGAAAAAGGGCTTTGGAACCAGACAAACATTCTTATTAGCTATGTGTGTTTAGACTAATCACTTAACATAAATCTTAATTTTCTCAACTAGGACTAAAACTATCCAGGATCATTATAAGAATCAATGACACCAACCACATGGATAAAATTTGGGTATGCTGTGGATAACAATAGGGGGTACTAAGAAATAATCATGGTTTATGCTCAAATATGGGACTGTTGAAAACTTATTTGCAGTGTTTATTTTCTCTATTGTCTTAAATGTAACACTATTTCCTTCCTTTATTCCCTTACCCTTAGGCATCTTGATACAGTTTGTTTAAAAGTGTGCTCAGAAGATCAGGAACTTACCTGCAGGGAATCACTAAGCCCCATTCTAAGAATGTGCTAGATTCTCTGGGAGGCCGATATTTCCCTGAGATAGGTGTAGGTGAGCATGGATTTAAGTGGCATGTTCAGGTTTTAGTGAAGATTGTCACCTTGAGGTTTAGGGTTGAGATCACATGCTTTTCATCTCTCTTTGCTTCTGAACCCAAACTCTCTTCTCCATCAAAACATCTCCTCATAGGACTAAGGTTATGAGAAATGGGGTCAGGCAGGGAAATGAACGAAAACACTGAATCAATTCATATTGACTGTGCTGTTTGTGTCGAACAATGTGTTTCTCAGCTATGGAGAGATAGCTAGCTGAAAGCCAGGCTTTGAGAATCAGGCTTCATACTCTTCCAGAAAACCTTCACTATGATAGCATTGACTTTGAACAGAGTGTTGTTAAATCTGACACAGTGATGCACACATTCAAGGAAGCTGAGGCAGAAGGAATGTGAATTTGAGGCCAGCTTAGGCAATATAGTGGGGCTCTATTAAAAAAAAAGAATTCTAGAAAGAAGGAAGGGGCATTTTTAGGTTTTTATTTATCTCTCTTTCTCAATACAGGAGTGACCTAGAGAATATATGACCTGTTGTAAGGTGATTCTACGTAGGTAGAAAAATAAAATAAAGACAGTGTACTGGCTACTTTTTTGTTGCAGTGATAAAATACCACAATCAAAATCGACTCCAAGAAGAAACAGTTTATTTTAGCTTGTGGTTCCATAGGGATAGAGCCCAGTTTGGTGGAAAGGTATAGCAACAGGCAGAAAGAGCTGATCATATCTTCCTGCACACATGAGAAGCATAGAGGGATCAAGCAGGAGGTGAGATGAGACCTTCAAAGCCTGCCTCCATGATGTGATTCCTCCAGCAAAACCCTCCTCCTGAAGACTCCATAACATCCCCCAACAGCACCACCTACTGTGAGTGATGTGTTCAAAAGCATGAGCCTATGGGAGACATTCCTCATTCAAACAAACACTGTTGGATTCTACTGAACTGTTAGGTAACATTGTAAAGAAAGGATATAACCATTTATGTTTATTTATTTTTAAAATTTATGTAAATGTACACCCATTTATATGAGTTTATACACACCAGTCACATGCAGATGCCTTCAGAGGCCAAAGGGCGATGGGTCTCCTGAATTTGGAGTTATAGGCAGTTGTGAGCCATCCAATGTGGATGCTGGGAACCACCTGGAGCCATCTCTTCAGTGCCAGGACATAATCATTTGGAACCGGGAAAAGCAACACTAGTCTACTGATACGGCTAATGGAATCATGGCCAATCTATGTTCAGGGCTTTTAAAAAATTTTGGGTCAGTTATTCTAAACAAAGCAAAACAAAAAAAAGAAAGAAAAAACTTTTGGAAAACCTTGTTCTTCCACTTGGCAGTCAAATAAAAATGATCTCTGTTTGGGACTGTACCAGATTCTCTTTAATTGATTGCTTCCCTTTTCTGGGCTGTGCAGTCTCACAGCCAGGGAAGCCAGTGATGAAATATTCAGCATCGGGATGATACTTGATGTATAATTAAGTAGGATGCATCTAGCAGTTCAATTTTATAGATCTTTAATCCTCAAGCTAATAAATATTCATGTAGACAATTTCATAAGCAAAAACAAAATATTCTTAGAAATACTATCCTCTGGGAAAAATCTAGTACTGGATGAGCTACACTACAGGTGACAGGAAAGAGGAAACAGCTTTGCACACTATGATATTTAACCTTAACAATGCTATGGATTAAGTACTACTGCAGAAAAGAATTAAAATGACAAACAAGTGTCTTAGAGAATTTACCGATAAGTTTGCTTAGAAAATATTAAGTCACACAGAAGCAGAATTTGCCTGAAGAAGCATTGCCTGTGACAGGACTCTAAGACATACAGCATACTAACCAAACTTCTTAGAAACCATAAGAGATAAGGAAAGGGGAGCTGTGCTTCTAAGATAATTAGAATTTAGATTCAATGAGGCTATGTTTCTCTTTTTTTCCTTTTCTTGATTTTTTGAGACAGGGTTTCCCTGTGTAGCCTTGGCTGTCCCGGAACTTGCTCTGTAGACCAGGCTGACCTTGAACTCACAGAGAATTGCCTGCCTCTGCCTTGAGAGTACTGGGAGGATCAGGAATTTGGGCTACACATTTTAGCCAGGTGGTGGTGGCCCACACCTTCAACCCTCAGACTTGGACAGAGAGGATAGGTTTCTTTAGAAAGCTTCATCAGAGCCGGCGTGGTGGTGCATGCCTAAAATCCCAGCACTTAGGGAGGTAGAAACAGGTGGATCTCTGGGTGTTCAAGGCCAGCCTAGTCTACAAAGCAAGTCTAGGACAGCCAAGGCTGCACAGTGAAACCCTGCCTCAAAACACCCCCCCCCCAAAAAAAAAGAGCGAAAGCTTCCTCAGTGGTTCTCAGCCCAGCAAGTATAATCTAAAGACAACCCAGACCACAATGTCTGTTTCTGTAAAACCCACCCAGATGCTCAGGAAATGTCACTTGGGACAGAAACCTAAAAGGCTGCCTACAGAGGAAAGCATATGTAAGATCATAATGTTACAGCTCAATTTATATAAGCTGTGGAAGATTTCTGTTCGTGGCCAGAATCCCATAGGCATTAGCCAGGATCAGGATGTGTGCTTTTGATAAAGAGTTCTCCTTATTAATCTATGAAGTGCTTGGAGTGATTTCTCACTGGGAAGGCTTAATTCTGCCTTTATATCACTAAGCTCTGAGAAGCCAACTGATTTACTAAAGATTATGAAACAAGTCAGTCTCTGATTCCATTGTTTTCCTCTAACTATTTTACAGGATCTTTATTTTTAAACAGTGTCATATATTATGACTCACTTCATCCTCCCAATAACCCAGTAAGGTTGAATACTGATAAAGCAATCTCCCTTCAGTTTTTAAAGGGACGGCAGGATTCATTTTGATTGACACTCTCCGAGGCCTCAGTTAGGGCTTTATGTCCTTTTCTAACTGAGCTTCCTCTGCAGCCAGCTCCTCTTGCTGCCTGCAACTTCATAGTGAACACCCCATGTTTCTGGCATCTCCAATTCCCTTGGGTATCGTTGCAACTTAGGCTTAACTCTTGATATCCACTCTGGGCTACCTGCACGGATCCTGACCTTTTCACTAACGCCAGCCTCTCAAGCCTTCCTTTGAAAAGAAAGGAAGCCATTATAGGATCACAGAAGCCTCCCTGACCTTCTGATTGCATTTTGCATGCCTGCAAAACCAGCATCATGTGGACGATGCCTCAGCCTGTTGCTGAATCAAACTGCAGGTGGGCTCCTTATCCCATAGCTGTGCTTGCCTTTGAGAGCCCAGCCAGCAGAGCATCGTGAAAGGATCTGAAGGAGCAGCATACTGGGTGGGCCTGTTGGTGCTGAATGCTCTGGAGGCACTATCATCCCAAGAAAATGTTTTAAATGACTTTTTTTTCTGCCCTTCAACATGAAACGGGTGGGCCAGTTCTTGAGATGCCTTCATGACATCTTTCTTGATGTGGCTTTTCTTGTGATGGCACTAATTTTTTTTTCCCAGAAATCATGCCTTCCTTAACTTTATGTAGGCTTTATGGCCAAACTCTAAGTTTTTATGGTTTTTCTTTTTCTTTTTTCAAATACAATCGCATGAATCTTCTGTCTTTGAAGCTGCTGTGTAGCTGTAGATAACCATAACATTCTGATATACTTGCCTCCACTTGTGTTCTAGGATTACAAGCATGTACTTCCATGTGTGTGTTTTTTTTTAATAAAATACTGAGGAATGAACCTCAAGCCTCATACACACTACACAAGCAGCTCCTCAGCTAAATCACATCTCCAACTTGCTACCCTGTTCACTGCTCTGATTCTCTAAATCATCATCAAAAGGACGCCATCAATAACAAGGTTGCTTTTTAAATGCTGGGATGCCTTGTAATTTTCTTTGCCAGGTTAGTTAGCCCATCACCTTTTTAATCCAGGCTGCCTTAAATAAGTTCTTTTCTAGAATGCAACTATTAATGGCCTGTAGTCCTCATCTCTACATGAAACCCCATAAGCAAGGCTTTGTTGTCCAAATTCCTACCAGTTTGCGGAGAGCCTATCAGAATCTTTGTTAAGCTGAGTATCATCGTTACTGTTCTATTGCTGGGAAGAGACACTATGACCAAAGCAAGTTGTAAAAGGAAGCATTTAATTGGAGTGCTTGCTGACAGTTTCAGAGGGTGAGTCCACAATCATCACGGTGGCAGGGTGGTAGGCATTGTGCTGGAGCAGTAACTGAATGCTTGTATCCTGATCTGCAGGCAGCAGCAGGCAGAGAGAGAGAGAGAGAGAGACTCAGGACTAGTTGGACTTTTGAAATCTCAAAGCCCACCTTCCGTGACACACCTCCTCGAGCAAGACCACACCTCTTTATCTTTCTCAAACAGTCCCTCAATTGGGAACTGAACATTCATATATGAGCCTGTGGGGGCCATTCTCATTTGAACTACCACATTGAGATTAAGAATTTTAGGCCTTCCTTAGGCCACTTCCCAAACTCTTCTAAGTTCCACCCACAAGTTACTTCTATAATGCTCAAATTCAGTCACAGCAATGACCCTACTTCTCTGGTACTAATTTTGTTGATATTTTCAGCTGTGCCAAACATAGTCAAGGGAAGACTTCTTTCTGAAATTCGTGAGTGTTTCAAAGGTTTCAGTTGACAGTGCTAGCTCTGTTGACTCTGGACCCTTAGTGAGGAAGACTGTGACAGAGTCTACTCACATCATGGAAGAAAGAAAGCAGAAAGACTGGATGCTTTCTTTTATCAGACAGATAGAAAGATAGATAGATATAAATATATAGATATTATGTGTATGGATGTTTTGCCTGCATGTATGTATGTGTACCACATGCAAGCCTGGTACCCATGGAGGTCAGAAGAAGGTATCCAGTTTCCTGGAACTGGAGTTATAAGCAATTGTCAGCTGCTGTGTGAATGCTGGGAATCAAACCCAGGTCTTCTGCATAAGCAGCCAGTGCCCTTAACCACTGAGCCATCTCCTCAGGCTCCAGATCCTTCCTTTTAATGGCAGTTATCACAGAACTAGCATTAGCTCCTAGGTTCAGCATTACCATCCTCTCAGTTACTATGGTGGTTGGTATGAAAGTCTGCCTGCCACAAATTAGAATCACCAGAGTGGGGGAGCATTGTCTGAGAAATTGTCCTGATTGCCTTAGAGGATGTGGGACGATCCATCCCTGCTGTGGGTGGTGTCTTCAGGTAGCAGCCTGGTTAAATAGGTTACAGCAGAAAAACGGTCTGTCTTTTGTTTCCTCTACCTTCCCTCTTGACACTGAGCTGAATTACTTGGCAGCGGCTGCTGATTCCTTCACTGATAGCAGAACCAGCATTTCCAGGCATCCATTGTTGACCCCAGTGGTTTCCCAAGATCCTTCAGGCATCCATTGTTGATGTCAGATTGGGACGGCTGACTCACCCAGCCTCCAGGACAGAGCGACTTTTGGGTTCTCAGCCTTGCAGGCGTGAGAGAGCTGTTGTCACTATTTCAGTGTGAGCTGATTCAATAAATTATATGTGTGTGTGTGTGTGTATCCATATACATACACACGTTTTCCTCATTTTCATCCACATGATAACTTCTGAAGTGAATGCTGTTATTATCCCATTTGTTGGGGAAGAAAACCAAGACTCAGCGGGGCCAATGACTATTGAGATTTTACAGCAACGAGACAAATAAGAACCCAGGCACGGTGGTCTAGCTAGAAAGCCCCCGCCCTGTGGAGAGCTGCGTGTGCCGCGCCTTAAAAATGACACCGGTTTCCACCTTCCACCACCCCTACAACGGCAAGTGCTCTTGTGATAAACAACTCCTTATTTGGCTGTGCTGTGTCTGATGATCCGCCTTCTCTTGTGTGTACCTATCCGCACTTCCCACGTGGCTACCCGGGATTGGCTGACTCAGGGGTACTTATTCCTGGGACAGACTCTCCTCAGGGAAGAAGAGGAAGAAGAAGAAGAGGAAGAGGAGGAGGAGGAAGAGGAGGAGGAGGAAAAGGAAGAAGAAGAAGAAGAAGAAGAAGAAGAAGATTGTTCAAAACTCCTGAATAAACTGCTTGAAGAAGAGCTCGTATGCTGTGTCTTTCCTTGTTGGTCGAGGTGGACGCGACAAGTGGTGGCCCTTACGGGGAATCCTCTTCTTTCAATGGCTCAGAACTTCTAGCAGTCAGGGCAGCGCGCTGGTAAGTTCCCAATGTAATGTGAGACAATAAGGTCCACGGTTATTGCGGCTAGTTGCAAGTTCCCAAGGTAAGGTGGGACAATAAGGTCCGCGGTCATTACGGCTAGTTGCTCTTTTCTGTGGATAAAGAAAGAGCGAAGACAAGTTCTTGGAGCAGCGAACCGAAAAGGGAAAGTAGTGGAAAGTTCGCTGTGTGGTGAACCGAAAGTAAAACAATGAGCGCTTCACATTCGCACCCAATTTTTTTGGCTCTTCAAGAGCTGCTCTTATCCAAGAACCTTAAATTCAAGAAGTCCACGTTAGAGCATTTTCTTCATGAGTGTGATACTGTGGCCCCATGGTTCGCGGTGTCCGGTGACCTCACCATCCCTTGCTGGGACAAGTTAGGGCGAGATTTGGACTTTGGGGTCAAGGAACGCTGGGAAAGGGGGTGAGGCCAGTATGGAAGCTTGTAAGAAGCTGTCTAGAAGATCATAGATGTTCTAAGGCACTAGAGGAGGGAAAGACAGCATTAGAACAGTTAAAGGAAGAGAGATTGATAAGGTCAGAAAAGTCATCAGATACAGAGGAATCCAGTTCAGATGACGATGCTGATGCCCTAGAAGAGGAACTTCAAGTCCTACTGGATAAGATAGATAAGGCCTCTATACGGGAAAAGAAAAGGGGAAAGCCGCCAGAGAAGGGAAAAGGAGATCAAGTTAGGGCTCCTCCCCGTCCCCCCCTCCCGCCTTATAATCTAGTGGAGGGAGACACAGGGAGTATAGGTTCAGGTCAGACCAGCTGTCCGGAAGTTTGGCGCCAGGTACGAGCAGATTAGTCCTTTGAATTATAATATTAAATTTTATCCAAGCATCTTATAGGAAATTGGTCAGCAGATTTTGAAGCAACCATGCGAGAGCTGCGCCTGGCAATAGTGCATGTGAACTCCACCAGAGTTGATCTCTCCCTTGCTACAGGATTGACATCTTGGATTACCTCTGCCATGAATCATTTTAAGGAGTGGGCGGGCATTTGGGCGGTAGCAGGCCTTCTGATGCTGGCCTCCCTGGTGGGCCTGTGGGGTTTGCATCGGATGAG
Organism: Pachyuromys duprasi; assembly: GCA_028658305.1. Classification (NCBI taxonomy): domain Eukaryota; kingdom Metazoa; phylum Chordata; class Mammalia; order Rodentia; family Muridae; genus Pachyuromys; species Pachyuromys duprasi. The sequence goes on along the minus strand of CM053757.1, from coordinate 7,289,993 downwards.
GGTCACACATAATAGAGACAGGGCTATGATCGTTCAGGTGTTCACAGCTATTGAGGCTGGACAGTCCCCCCAAGCATGGCTTGCGGCAGTGAGATAACGAGACGTCACGTTCAGGCTGCACGGCTGAGCACTGCACATGAGACTTGTGGGCTGCTGATGGTGGTCTCATGGAGAGCATGTCCGATAGCATGTGGGTTAGTACCACCCTTCCCCAATTTCTTTTTCACCTCCCGCCTCTGGAAAAATGGTACTGGATGGGTTGGACTCAAGTTGGGTTGAGAGGCCTGATGCAGAGTCCGTACAATGTCCTGATTTGGTTGCCGGAGATCAGACCTCTACTCTCGCCTGTTTCATTTTTAAACAAAAAGGGGGAACTGTGGAGAGCTGCGTGTGCCGCGCCTTAAAGATGGCACCGGTTTCCGCTGTCCACCACCCCGACGGCGAGTGCTCTCGTGATAAACAACTCCTTATTTGGCTGTGCTGTGTCTGATGATCCGCCTTCTCTTGTGTGTACCTATCCGCACTTCCCACGTGGCTACCCGGGGTTGGCTGGCTCAGGGGTACTTATTCCTGGGACGGGCTCTCCTCGGGGAAGAAGAGGAAGAAGAAGAGGAAGAGGAAGAAGATTGTTCAAAACTCCTGAATAAACTGCTTGAAGAAGAGCTCGTGTGCCATGTCTTTCATATATTTGAATGCTTGGTCATTAGGGAGTGGTACTACTTGACAGGGATTAGGAGGTGTGGCCTGGTTGAAGTAAGTGTGGCCCTTGCTGGAGGAATTGTATCTCTGGGGGTGAGCTTTGGGGTTTCAAATGCTCAAGCTAAGCCCACTGTCTCTTCCTGCTACCTGCTAATCTGGATGTGAGCTCTCAGCAACCTCTTCAGCCCCATGTCTGCCTGCGTGCTGCTGTGCTTCCCACCGTGACAAAAATGGACTAAACCTCTGAAACTATAAACCAGCTCCAATTAAATGTTTTCCTTTATAAGAGTTGCCATGGTCGTGGTGTCTCTTCACAGCAAGGAAACAGTGACTAAAGCACCAAGTTTATAATAATGATAATGCAGTTAATAAAACAGCTAGTTCTGGCTGGCCTGAGCTAGATGGACCTGGCTGGCTGAAACTCACAGAGATCCAACTGCTTTTGCCTCTGGAGTGCTGGGGCTAAAGGCATGCACCATAATTCCCAGGAAAAAAAACAACAAAGCAACTGTTTGATTTGTTTGTTTGATTTTTGTTATTTTGTTTGTTTGTTTCTCAAAACAGGGTTTCTCTGGGTATCCTTGGCCATCCTGGAACTTAGCCTATAGACCAGGATGGCCTCAAACTCACAGAGGTCTGCCCACTTCTGCCCCCCAGGTGCTGGGATTAAAGGCATGTACCACTACTGCCCAGATGCAACTGTCCCTTAAAAACATACTTAGACCTACTTTGAGACTGTCGTCCTTATAAATAAAATATTCTGTAAAGAGAGTACTATTGTTCCATTTATATATAAGGAACTAAAACTTAAAAATAAGTGACTTCTTCAAGAGAATATAAATTTGGGTGTGGAGAACTAGTATTTTCATGCAAATTTCTCTGCCAGACTCCTTTCCCTAACCTGTAGTCTTTGTTGAGTCCTTTAAGTGCTTTTGCATCCTGTTGCCCAAGCTATGATCTGTAGGTCAGCAACATTGGCACCACCTGGCAGCTTGTTATAACTGCAAAATTTAAAGCGTCTCATAGGCTACGGCCCTAGTTAACTACTGCTGTCAACTTGACATAGTCCAAGGTCATTTGAGGAAGTCTTGATTGGGGAATTGCCCAGATTGGGCTGGCCTGTGACCATGTCTGTGAGGAATTGTCTTGATTGATGGTTGATACAGAAGGACCCAGCTGACTGTGGGCAGCACCAACCATAGGAAGCCAGGCCTAGACTGTATAAGAAAGCTAACTGAGCAAGGCAGAGAACAAATCCAGGAGCAGTATTCCTCTGTGCTTTCTGTCCCAGGTTTCTGTCTTGAGTTCCCGATTTGAACAGGAGAACTAAAGGAACACTTTCTTCTTCTAAGTTGGTCTTGGCCGTGGGGATTATCACAGCCACAGGAACCAAACTAGAATGCTAACTGAATCAGAAGTCTCCACATAGAGGCTGGCATTACCCATTGACAATCCTGATGACCTGAGTTCAATCCTTGGGCACACACATACATGTGCTCCTCCCGTGCACATAAAATAAACATAAAAGTGTAATAAAAACCTGCTTCTGTGGTTACTGATCATGTAAAGAGTATTGCTTTTTGACACTATGAGCATGCGCAGAATAGATCAAGAAGGCAAAACATTGTCTACAATAATCTAGAGCTAGGGAGTTTCAAGCATGTTTGTGCTAGAAGATGGTATGTCTTATTGCTAGATTTGGCAGTAGGGTCACTGAGCCACATAAGGAGAGAACCAAATCCAAAAAGTTGTCTCTCACCTTCACACAGACTCCATGGCATGTGCACCCTTTCCAATCATGCACATACATATACAGTAATACTAAATACAATTAAAAATAAATTTGATATAGGCGATCATTCCCAGTTCACAGGAAAAATTAAACTTTTTCTCATCAATTTTTTCTATAATTTTACCCTTCTTTACAGCCTTGTTTCATTTAGCTGATAGTAACTTAGAAGACAAAGAGCAAACTTCCTTCCTTCCTTCCTTCCTTCCTTCCTTCCTTCCTTCCTTCCTTCCTTCCTTCCTTCCTTCCTTCTTCCCTTCCTTCCTAACCCTAATCTTAACTTCCTTCCTTGCTTGCTTTCTTGTCTCTTGAGACAAAATCTCTCTAGATATCTCTGTCCTGGAATTCACTCTGCAGACCAGTCTGGCCCTGAGCTAATAGAGATCCACATGCCTCTGTCCACCAACCCCACCCCACCCCCAAGCAAGGTGTGTGCCACCATGCTTGGTAGTAAACTTATTCTTAACTCACATTGAAGAATACAGTATTAATATTTTTGTTTCATAAAACCACTCAGTTTTTACCTATGTGAATAGGAGGATCGAGTCTTCAGAAATCATTTAAAGCAGGGTTTGGGGAGATGGTTCAGCAGTGAAGAGCAGTGGCTGTTCTTCCAGAGCACCAGGTCTGATTCCTAGCACCCACATGGTGGTTCACAGCCAGCTATAACTCCAATTCCAGGGGACCTAGTGTTTTCCCCTGGTCTTCTGGGGCATCACACATGCATATGGTACACAAACACCCATACATATAAAGTAATTCTCTCAATTAAAAATTATCATCTAAGTGAGAGTTTGTATTGGAAAAGCAAAGTTACAAAAACATATTTCTAAGTTAGGTGTCCAAATCCAAGCACTTGGAAGGTGGAGGAGACAGGAAGATTCAAGGCCTGACTGGAATATAGAGTAAGACTCTGCCTCAAAACAACAAAAAGCCAGGAGTGTGTCCTGCACATCATTAATCTACTTGAGATGTAGAGATAAGAGTTCAATATCATTCTTGGATACATGTTGAGTTTGAGGCCCAGCAGCCTGGGCTACAGGAGGTACTAGCAAAAACAAAACAACAAAAATCAGAGAGAGAGAGGTTGTATTAGCCAGGAGACACCTGTAAATTCCAGCTCTGCAGAGACTGTATCAGTTGATTGCAAGTTCAAGATTAGCCTTGGCTAGGTAGTCAAACCTTGTCTCACAAAACAAATAGCCAGGGTTGGTGGCACAGGCCTATACTTTCAGCTGCTCGGCATGTGGATACATAGGATTGCAAGTTGAAAAAAAACAAAACAAAAAGAGGACTAGGACACCTAGGGAAGATATACAAGAAGGAGGACCCCAGGTTGGTATGATCAATGCTCGTTTAGATGAACCAATGGGATGGACATTGAATGGAGGATAAAACAAGCAACAGGACAGGTGCATACCAAAGAGGGCCTCTGAAAGAATCAATATAGCAATGTATCAAAGCAGATATTAAGACTCACAACCAAGCCTTCGGCAGAGGGCGGGAAATAATAAAAATGGGGGAAGTTAATAAGACTTGTGGAGAACAAGAGCTCCACAAAGACCAAACTGAGCAGGGCACAGGGGTCTTCTATGGGACAGTTTCTCCAAGGACCATGTATGGATATGTCCTAGAACCCCTGCTCAGAAGTGGCCCATAGTAGCTCGGTATCCAACTGAAAACCCTAGTAAGGGGAACAAGGACTGTTTCAGACATGAACTCGATGGCTGGCTCTTTGACTCTCCCTTATACACGCCAGGGAGTAACAGCCTGACTAGATCCCAGGGGAGGACATTGTAGCCAGCCCAGAGGAGACAAGATGAACTGGGGTCAGATGGAAGGGGAGGAGATCCTCCCCTGTAGGTGGACTTGGAGTGGGCAAGGAGGAGATGAAGGAGGGATGGGGAGAGTGGGAGGGAAAAAAGGAGGGGGCTACACCGGGGATGCAAAGTACCTAACCTGTGATTGAAATAAAAATAAAAATAAAAATAAACAACAAAAAAGAGGACTAGGAATATAGCTCAGTTGGTAGAGTGCTTATTTTTCATGTGTGAGGCACAATGTTCAAATTCTAGTACCACAAATAAACAAAACCCCAAAATCTATGAATACAACCTACCTGTTCTTTCTAGAGTGTAAGAATCTCAGCAGTTTTTACCTCTTCATGATTTCCTGAATATTCAGAAATGCCTACAGCAAACACTCCTTTTAATAAATATCTAAGGAGTGCCTACCAAAGGCTAGCGCACTGTTCTAGATGCTTCACATAGAGCAAACAACCTCCCCACATCTCTGTGCTGCTCTCTGTGTCTTCGGATCTTTCCCCATGAGCTAGTCAGATCCCTTGACAAGAAGACACCTCTAGTGTTCCATTCGGTGAGTAAACACAGGAAGCCAAAGCCCTGGCTTTGAAGGAGAGTGAGGACATCCAGCTCTCACATCCCCTTCAATCTCTTGCAGAGGTGGAGAACTCCTTTAATCCTCTCTGGAGAATAACTTCTTCAGTCTTCTTTGAGCTGGGAACTTTAAGACAATCCAAGGCTTCAGTGACTCTTACACAACTTTGAAAACCCTTTAAATTAAAAAAATTACATTTATTTAATTTGTGTGCCTCTGTGTATGCTCATGTGAGTGCCACAGTAAGTATGTAGAGGCTATAGGACAACTTGTGAGTCTGCTCTCCCCTATCATGTAGAGTCCAGGAATCAAACTCAGCTTTTCAGTCTTGCAGGCAGGTGCCTTCATCTGGTGAGCCATCTCACTGGTCCCTTGAAACCTTTTTATTTTTTCTCAACTTTTAAAATTATTATATGTATATGTGGCTATTTAGCCTCCAAATGCTTGTTTCTGTTTCTGGCCCCTGTACAGCCTATACTTCCAGAGCTGACATGAAGGTGCCAACATCTACCAACTTCTGACACTTAGTGGGGTGGGGGGATAGTACAGAATGAATTCCAGGCCAGCTTGGAATATCTTGGAAACAATCTTGAGAGCTTGTTTCAAGAAATTAAAAAAGAATCTTTTTCATTTTAATGGCATTCTAAGAGGGAATAAAAGTATATCTGAGTTCATCTTTACTATTTAACTCATCTGTTTTGTTTGAGATGGGTTTCTCTGTGTAGCCTTGGCTGTCCTGGAACTAGCTCTGTTGACCAGGCTTGCCTTGAACTCACAGAGATCAGACTGCCTCCTGAGTGCTGGGATTAAAGGCATGTGCCACCACCACCTGGCTTTCTTTCTTTCTTTCAAGATTTATTTATTATATATATATGAGTGCTCTGTTTCCCTGCATACCAAAAGAGAAAATCAGATTCTATTACAAATGGTTGTGAGTCACCATGTAGTTGTTGGGAATTGAACTATGTGAGTGCTGGGACTTGAACCTGGGACCCTTGGAAGAACAGAGTTAACTGCAGAGCCCTCCAGACTGCTCCCACTTATTTTTAAAATATAAAGTACTAACAAATAGTTTTTCGACTTTGAGATGAGGTCAAGTTATGTAGCCCAGTCTGGCTAAACTTGTGATTATCCTTCTTCAGCCTCCTGAGCACTGGGATTACAGGTGTGTCTTACCATGTGCATCTCATCTACATGGATTCTTCTTCCAGCCTGAGTGTTCTCTCCACTGATCCCCTTATCTGGAATCTCTTCTCCCTCTCTCTCTCTCTCTCTCTCTCTCTCTCTCTCTCTCTCTCTCTCTCTCTCTCTCTTTCTCTCTCTCTCTCTCTCTCTCTCTCTCTCGACAGGGTTTCTCTGTGTAGCTTTGGCTGTCCTGGACTCCCTTTGTAATTCAGGCTGGCTTTGAACTCACAGATCACCTGCCTCTGCCTCCCTGAGCGCTGGGACTAAAGGCCTGCACCACCACACTCCACTCAACTGGAAATTCTCATGTGTGATGAATCATGCATGCTTTGTTAGACTAGAGACAGGGTCTCATATGTATCCCTGTCTATGCTGGAACTATGTCGATCAGGCTGGCTTTGAACTCACAGAGATCCACATGCCTCTGTCTCCTGAGTGCTGGGATTAAATGGATGTGCCACTGCACCAGCCCGTGCTCCATTTTAGATATTCTTATACTACCAACGTTCTTTTGAAATTTCCACTTTGTGTTTTCACTTCTGCTTTACTGAGCCTTTTGGGAAGCATGGGGGAATACTACCTTGCAAAGAAGAGGAATACCCAGTGGAGAGTGTGCAAAATCATAAATGGGAAGGAACAAGAGGCTCCCTCTTTGCAGCTAGCCTAAATCAAAGTGGAGGTTCATTTGGATTGGTAAACTTTCAAAAGTCACTGTTAAAGCCTTCACATTTCACGTTGAATTAATCTAATGACAACATTTAGGTAAGAACCTAAGTTACTCAAGATATAATCAATGGTTGAACCTGTGTAAAATTTTGAAGCTATACATACAGACCTGAAAAGGCTTAAAAACCAACTTGTCCAGACATCATAGTTGATAAAAGTCTTGCCTAAGGTTACAAGACAAGGTGTGTGTGTGTGTGTGTGTGCATAACAGGACAAAGGTGAAGAGGTGACTGGTGTACATGACAGTCTGAGTTGATGGAAGTTTGGCACACTGGCAGAAGCCTGGCTAAGATAATCAGCTTAAAGAAGGCTTACAGACCTCAACTTCCCCTTATCCAGCCGGCTCTACAAGAAACCAACTGTCCTTTTAGGTCGCACCCACCCTTTCACAACCCCCCTTTCCATATCTAGAGTTGGAAAAAAAAAAAAAGGAAACTAACACGAAGAGTTTTTACTGTCCCAGGGTATTTTCAATCACTTCTCTAGTATCCGTCGTGTCCTTTTGGGGTAACCACAGAGATATTCTGGCCTCAGTCCTATTTCCTCCTTCTACTATTAATATCTTTCGCCTAGATTTGAGGTACCCCATTTCTGCCGGTGTTCGGACTCCGCACGCCTTCTCTTAGGGACTTGTGTACAGAGCAAGAACATATTTTAAACTAAGCGAGTGTAAGCACAGGATCAATCCGGTCCACTCGCTCCCGCGTTTCCCCGTGGGCGTTGTGGCATTCCACGCAGCACAGACTACAAGTCCCAGGAGCCCGCGCAGCGACGGTGCCTCGGTGAGCTCTTCCCTCGCTCCTTGGAGGAGCGGAGAAAGGTTCTGGCTAGCGCCGGGCGCCCTAGCTTCTCTGCCGGGGCAGTGGCGGAGGCTGGAGGCCCCGCCGAGTGCCGGCAGGGACGTCGGAAGGCGGATTCCGCTTTCCTCGAGCGCTAGGGGGCGGAAGGAGGGGGCCGGGCCAGCGGTGCAGCAAGCCGCGCAGACAGCGGGCTGAGCGATGGAGGCCGAAGGGCTGCAGTGGGCCGGCGAGTCTGTTTCGGGTCCCGGGCCGGGAGGCGGCGGAATGATTCGCGAGCTGTGCCGGGGATTCAGCCGCTACCGCCGCTACCTGGAACGGCTGCGGCAGAACCTGCGCGAGACCCAGAAGTTCTTCCGCGACATTAAGTGCTCCCACAGCCACAGTTGTCCCTCCTACCCCGCGGGCGGCGGCGCGGCCGAGCTTGGCCCTGCCGGCGACGTCGCCGAAGCCCCGCTGCTAGCGGGTAAGGACAGGCCCGAAGGAGAGAGGAAAATTGGAGGGTGGCACCCCTGTCAGCAAAAACAACCCAGGAGGCGGCGGCTAGTGGGAGTGGGCCGCGGGGCGGCGCGGGGCCTGGGCCTCGGGGATCTGAGATGAGGGGGAGGATACCCATGGGGAGAGGTGGCCAGGGCTCGGCACCCAGAGGCAGTATCCGCAAAGAGTAAGGAGAGTGGGAAAGTTGCTTTGAGTTGGGGGTTCTCAGTTTGGGGACCGAGTCCTCCCAGTTAGGCATTAGCTGTGTGTTGGTGGAGTCTTGGGCGCCTTTGGACTGCCCTGGGGCGTGTGCCGGCGCTCGGGGTTTGGGTGTGTAAAGTGCTTGCAACCCAGTCAAGAATCAGCCCTGTGAAGATGTCCTCTAAATAGGATTCGGAGTTGCCAAAGAAAAGGATATCTAATGGGTGCCAGCAGCTAATTGGTCGGGGACGTTACTTTTGCTGATGGTGAAGGAGTTAAGGAAGGCTTATTTGTTGTTGTTGGGGGTGGAGTGGGGCGGCTCTGATCCCTTGAAGAACTTGCCCTTCTTGATTTTTTTTTTTTTTTCTGGGATGTGTCAGAGGTCCCGAATCACTTTAAATACTGCAAGATCTTTGATCCTCCTTGATTACTTTTAAATTGCAGTTGGTGGGAGAACTGGAGTGTCTCCTTAGGAAGTTGATGGAGGAGAGAGGCCACAGTGGTTCCATACAGATAGGCGGCCAGGGTTGGGGGGCTGGGCAACATAACATCAGATATGTCCTTGGTTTTAAAATAGTGATTCTCGAGTTGCAGTGTAGATTGAAATAACCCCAGGCGTGTATTAAAAATGCCATGTCCTCTGTCTCATGGATTCTCATTGTGTAACCATGGTAAGTGTGAAATAAGAGTGTAATTTGTCAGTCAAGGATGCTGGGATATGATACAGGTGTTTTTTAATACTTTCAGAAATATGATTTAGATGCTGGTGACAAATTTGGACTTAGGGTGAACTTACGAGTTGGACCCTATACTTAGGTGTATGTTTAATATTTTATATTTGTCTGAGAGTCCGGAGGGGTGGAGCTAAAGATGTGCTGGTAAGTTTTGATAGGGTCCTCAATGATACTGTTCAATAGCCCAGGGTAGCAATTTAAAAAGCCCTTATCTTGGGCCAGCAAGATAGTTCAGATGGTAAATGTACCTGCCACCAAGACTAATGATGTCCTGAGTCGATCAGGAGAGAACCTACTCTTAAAAGTTGTCCTCTGACCTCACACATTGGCCAACACACACACACACACACACACACACACTGTATTTTTAAAAGTTTTTTTTTTTTTTTTTTTTTTTTTTTTTGAGACAAGGTTTCTCTGTGTAGCTGTGGCTGGCCTGGAACTCACTCTGTAGACCAGGCTGGCCTTCAATACACAGAGATCCAGTTGGCCCTGCCTTCTGAGTGCTGCCATTAAAGGTGTGTGCCATCAACAGGCAAAAGATCTGATTTTACCCCAGGAGAAAAAAAGCACTAGGGTGATATCTACTTTTTCTGAAGTTGTGTTTTTGACACATCCAGAGCCTTGCTGTGTAGGGGTGAACTGGAGGAACTGACCTGTGAGGCCATCAGAGAGCCCCTAGTGAGGGAGCCTGTACTTTTCGATGGCCCAGAGGACATGCGCTAATAGTGCTTTGCAGCAACTTCTTCCATCAGAAGAAGCTCTACTTTAAAAGCCTTCTGTTTTCTGCTCTTACTTTAAAATGACTGTTTCAGAGTTACTCGTTCAGAATATATTTAACATAGAACGATGGAGATTTTCAAAATTTCAAGGGTCTTGGTTGGTTTTAGTTTTCTTTAAAGGCAAACCTAAGACATACAAAAACGCCTTTGTATTTTGCTTAATTGGCTTTTCTGGTTGACTGCATCGTGATCTAATTTTTGCGTGTTTAAACTTTCTTCACTCTTTGGAATGTGCCCATCTCTATGAAATCCCAGGAGGACACAGATGAAAGGATAGGAAACAATTTGATTTTGTTCCACACCATGCTTCCCGTCATCGAGGAGGGTTTTATGTTTGGGGGTGAGGCTGCACCAGAGTTTTAAGTATCTCTTCCTGTGCCTAGTTGAAAGATGCTATCGTCCCAGTTATTTTGGTAAAGGTGTTAGAAAGTAGAGCCAGCCGTTAAAGGACAATTAGCGCTTTGTGCTGGCTGGAGCTTTTTTGGCAAGGTCAAAGTCATTGGAGGCTGTTTTAACTTTTCTTTTGTGAGTGTTGGTTTCTGGTTAATAGGGACTTAGAACATGAAGGGAAGGGGCGCTTAGTTCTTAACCTGAAGAGTCTTTCTCTGCTTAATGCAGTGTGGTGTTTGAGCAACTGAAGCTCAGGGACTAACTATAATTTGAAGTCAGACTAAAAAGATGGCAACCACAATAAAGCAATTTATTATGTTACATCTCATATCATTTGTCATAATATAAAACATTTAAAAAATTTTTACTTTCAACCACAGAGAACTGGGAAGAACTCCAAACTCCTCTCTTATTTTTGATAGTTTTATATTTACTCAAATCAATGTATAAATGTAGATGGAAGGCCATGTCATGTGCCTGGAATCCCAGGCCTGAAGGCGTTAGAAAAAACTGTTAAATTCACAGCCAGCCTGAGCTCTCTAGGGAGTTCCCGGCCAGCCAGGGTTTCTTAGCAAAACCCTGTTGCACACAGCTCTTCCCCATCAAAAGAAAGAAAGGAAAAAGAAAAAGTAGATGGAATTAGGCATGGCAGCATATGCTACCAACCCCAGTCTTCAGGAGGCTGAGACAGGATCGTGAGTCCCAGGTCAGCTTGGACCGTGTAGTGTCGTGATGGCAGTGGTATAGATTTAGTAGAACTTTTTAAATGTTGTGTTTTTGAGAGTAGTTTTTGCTTGTACAAAGGAAACTGAACCATAAAAGAAGGTACAATGATTCAGTCCTCCCTTTGTTGTCCAAGTCATGTCATGGAGCCTTGGGGGAGAGACCCTCCATCTGCTGAGTTTTTGGTTTTGTTATTTCTCTTCCCTGCCACAGCCTTTAGAAGCAATGAGAGAAAGGCTGTGAACCCTTTCAGAGCAGCAGGGCAGAGTATTACAAAACAGAAGAAGGAAGAGTATTTGTCTTATTTTATGATCCGGTAAGGTCCTAGCTATTGCAGTTTGTCTTAAACCTCTCCAGTTTAAGAAGTTGGAATGACTCACGTCTGGTTGAAACGCTGTTGTTTGTGTTGCCTCCTTTTGGTCTTAACTGATCATAACGACATTGTGTCCCAGCTTCCTCATCTGGAGATGGGGGTTGTCATCGTCCTTACCTCTAGGATTGCTGGAGTTAATACTGCACAGGGTTGGAGCAGCCCTGGTAAGGTGCTAGTCAGCAGCAGCTGCCTCTGCTTCAGATATAGTCTCACTGTGTTAGCCTGGGCTGTCTTTAGCTCCTCTGTTCAAGTGATAATCCCTCTGCCTCTGCCTCTGCATCCCATTGGTAGGATTACAGGTACACAGCCGGCCCCACATTAGCCTTTATTAAATAGACATGAGAGAGCCTGGGGTGTGCTGGTCAGCATGCTACATATGGGGGTTAAAAAGTCAAGTAAAGAAATTGGCCTTGTTCGGTGAGTGGATGTCTTCAGTCCTTCTTCTCTCTGTCCATTTCCTTTCCACAGAGTTTCAAAATGTAGTTCAGGCTGCCCTCAAACCTTTAACTCTGCTTCAGCTCTCAGGGGTGGAAATTACAGGTCGTCAGCTCTACTTTTGGCTTACACTTTTCTCTTAAGAAAAACTAATTATAATTGTCATTATTACAAACACCTATTTGTATATGTTGGGTGATGACAAAAAGAAGTTGGAGGCCTGAACTTGGTCCTCTGCAGAGGTATAATCTCTTGTAAACTTATACACATGTAACACATAAAGCTGAGAGGAAAACAGGAAGGTAGAGTGCCTAGTTTATTGACCTGTCTGCCTGTCTATCTATCTGTCTGTCTGTCTGTTTATCTATTCAAGAAATGGCCTCACTATGTAACTCTGGCTGTCCTGGAACTCTCTCTCTGCAGTCCAGGCTGGCCTCTTAACTCACAGAGATCCACATGCCTCTGCTTCCTGAGTGCTGGGATTTTATGGTGTGCACCATCATGCATCCTGATTTAGGCCTTTTAAAATGAACTTTAATTCTCAGATTTTATAGCAGGTTGCTTCTTGTTATCTGATAAACATGTTTCTCAGTATTCTTTGGCCTCTTTTTTGTCATTCTTTTGTATAAATGGGTTGCTAGAAATTTAGAAACAAGGCACTAACACTGAAATCCGTATCACAGAATTTAGTTAGTGATAGTGCTGTGTCTGTGATCCCAGCATTCCAGGAGGCTGAAGCAGGAGGATCTTGAGTTCAGGATCATTCTGAGCTATATCTGGAGTTCCAGGCTAGCCTGGGTTTCATAGTGAGACCCTGTCTCAAAAGTCAAAGCAACAACCAAAAGAGTCTCACTTGTAGATGTGGGAATGATAATGCCCACCTTAAAAAGTTATGACACTTTGGACAGCGGACAGTACAGCTTGGGTGTAGGTACTAATAAGGCTCAAGCCTGTGATGGGAAGTGGTGAACATTGGATTAGCTAGTGGGAGCATGGGCTTGGAGGGAAGGGGAGAGAATAAGGCAGAAAGATGGAATGTGGGACAAAAACTGAACTGTATTGGAGCCAAGTCTAGACCCAGGTCTCCAGGCTTCAGGTCCAGTTCTGCTTCTGTGGCTTCTTGTGCTTTTCTGACCTGGCTTGGGAATAGACATACATTCCTCCCAGAGACTGTTACAAATGAGTCCTAATTTGGAACCATGCTTTACTGCAGTGGGAGACCTTACCTCATTCACTGATGGTATAGCACACCTTCCTCAGGCCTTTCATCAGTGCCAACTCCCTGAGGCTCAGAACTTTAGGGACCCTCTTTGCTGATCTGAAGCATGGGAGGAAATGGCCTCTCTGAGCATAATACCTTTCTGCACCTTTTCCCTTTTAGTCTCTTCTACCTCCCTAATCTTTCTTGCTTGAGAAGACCTGTTTCCCCTGGTACAGGGAAGCCTACTATTTCAAAGGTTATAAAGTCATGGGTGTTCCTAAAAGGAAAAATGTTCTTGTCTTTAAGCTGTGATGTACACTGCCTTGAAGTGTCACACTTCATTATCACTTACTGTGTTTAGTTTTAAGAATTCTGTTGTTTTTGAGGAATTGTGATCATTGTGTAGCCCAGACTGGATTCAAATTTGCTTGGTGCCTCTGCAGCCTCAGTCCTGGGATTATACAGAGTCCGTGGGGCATGTCTGTAATTTCAGCACTCATGAGGAAGGAGGATCACTACAAGTTAGAGGCCTGTCTGGGATACATAGCGAGTTACAGGCCCACCTAGAATACCAAGTTATTGGTACTTATTTCATTTTGGTTGGGTCACTCTTCAGCCATGGGTTTTGTTTGTTGAGGCAAAGTACTTACTATGTCTCAGCTTCCTGAGTGCTTAGATTATAGACTTGAAGTGCCCAGATTTTTTTTTATTTTTAAAAATCTTCTAAGATTATGCTGGATACACTATTTTAATTTTAAAAATCCGTGAACCATATTTTAAAAATAATTTCATGTGTGAGTATACTGTACTTATATTATTTCAACCCTTCCCTCTCCTTCCAATTCTGTTATGCTTTCCCAACACCCTCCTCTCAAATTCAAATATATTTCCTCCTTTTCTAGGCATTACACACACACACACACCTGATCCAGCTAGTGTTGCATGTATGTTTATGGGTTTAAGGCTGACCACCTAGGCTTGGGCTACCTATCCAGTTTGTCTCTGAAAAAAACTGATTTTCCCTCAGCAGTGAGGCTGCGGTTTTGTGAACCTTTCCCCAGTTGATATGTTGACTGGTATTTTGTAAAGAAAACATGTATTTTGGTGCTGGAGAGATGGCTTAGCAGTTAAGAGCACTGGCTGCTCTTTCAGAGCACCCAGGTTTGATTTTTCACACCCACATGGTAGTGACTCACACTTTTCTGTAACTGCAGTTCCAAGAAATATGATGCTCTCTTCTGGTCTCCTCAAGTAGTGCACACATATGGTACATGTACATACATACATACATACATACATACATACATACATACAGGCAAATCATGCATATACAGAAATTAAATAAATGCTTTAAAAAGAAACCTTGCATTTATATTAAAATCCAGCATGGTTATTAATTTTGTTTATGAACTGGCTCTCTCCCATGTTCTGTTTCAGTAGACTAAGAGAACAATGACTCTTTCTTTAGTAAATGGACTTTATAAGCAGTCTTTTTGGGGTTGAGAATGTTGCTCAGCAATAAGGGCACTTGCTTAGAATGTGCAAGACCCCAGGAATGAGCCTTAGCACTGTAAAAACAACAAACTATCTTTTAAAAATAAAACTCAAAAATGTGTTATTGAAGTAAAGGAAAACAGAAGTTTCACTTTGTGTTTGCTGCTTAATTCCTACAGACCTGGGTCTTGTTTCCCTTTTGCATGATAGCTATAGTATGCTCATCTTCCTCTGCCGACTAGATTGTGAGTGCATAAGGAGACTGTTTTTATGTCTGTGTCCCCAGTTGCAGTAGTACTTATGGAATTGCTTTATATACAGTGGACAAATATCTATTAAATTATTTCCATTTCGGGTGGATGTTAGAATGATGTTATGAAATCAAATGTAATTTAATTTTCATTTGAGAAGAACATTTCCACACACTAAGAGATTTGGATTTTTGTAGATTCACCTATATTTTACTACTTGGATCCTTAAAAAAAATGTGCTTTTGGTAGATGGTTAGTTAGGCTTGAGCTCCCCCGCCCCCAGCCATTACAGGTTCGACTTTAATTGAACATGTTAGCAAAAGAGATTTACTCAAAAACCCTAACACCACCATGTCATTACTAGGCTCCTCAGTTTCTCTTCCTTTGCTTCCACTTTCTCAGCTGTGGTAGTAACGGAGAGAGCAGGACTGTGTACCCGTGCGGCACCAGCTGCGAGGACAGACCCACCAGTCCCTATTTTTCAGAGACTGTTTCCAGTGTTCGCTGTTGTTTGTTTCCGAGGTAGATTCTCATTCTGTTGCTTACTTAACCTCCTAAGTGTGATCCTGCTACTTCAGTCTCCTGAGTAGCTGGGGCTGTAGACATGAGCCACTGTACCTGGCTGGGCTGAAGTTAGAGTTAATGTCCTACCCTAAATAATTATTTTCCAAATTATGTCCCAAAGAATGATTTTCATGCAATACCAACTAGACTGGAGTGCTAACAATATATAAGAAGTTAAGTCCTTAATGTTCATGTGCTCAGCATCTGTATTTTCCCAGGGACCTAAGATTAGTCATTCCAGATTGTATTTAGGAAAGGAAGATTAGCATTTCATCAGGTGCTTTAAAGAATCTTCTACAGGTTTGTTGACTGCTTAACCAGCACCTGTCTTTGAGGGGATGGGGTAGGACACATAAGCCTGAAGATCTAAATGGGGTGTGGTGGCACACCTTTAATACCAGCACTCGGAGGCAAGGCAGGCGGATCTCTGTGAGTTTGAAGCTGGCTTGGTCTACACAGAGAGTTTTAGAACAGCCAGGGCTGATCAGAAAGACACTGTCTCAAAAACAAAACAAAACGAACAAACAGAACACTGAAGACCTGGATTCAAGCCCCGGAATCCATATGGCAGAAGGAAAAAACCAATTGTTCTCTTACCTCTACAGATGTGTGCACGATGCATAAATGTTCACACATATACACCCATACCTACTAAAAATACAGCACTGATAAAAAGAGTTGAGGGATGGTGGTTGGGTCAGTAGTAGAGAGCGCTTACCTGATTACAGGGCCCAGGATCCCATCTCCATCTCTGCGAAAAGAAACAACACACTTTAAAAAGGAGTTGAGGTAACCTGCACACTTCGTGAATAGTGATGAGTGTCATGTTTCTGTGGTTCAAGGCAGAATGTATTAGCGATCTTCCCATCTATCTCTGCCTTTCTTAGAAGAGCGTGAGGCTCCTGTGCAGATGTGGGTTCCCCAGCCGCAATAGTTGCAGACCCACTCAAGGTGAAGTTACCCTGCATGTGGGGAAAGAGCCTTTGGGACAGTGGGTTTTGTTTTCTCCATGGTACAGGTCCCCTGTGGAGACACTCAGTCTCAGGACAGACCCTTCCTGGGTTTGAAGATTCAGTTCTTGATGGTCTTGGAACTTGAGCCCTGACAGACCATGTGTAGCCATGGTTGTACTCTTGCTTAGAGCTGTATAAATCAGGCTTCTGTGTAAGTCCCCTGTATATAATGTTCCTCACAGTCAGGGGAAGCCAGCCACAACATTGGCATACCCCCTCCTCCATCTTAACTGCCAGTCTCATGCAGTATACTTTTTACCCTCTCATGAGTAATGTGAATGGTTTGGGTGTATTCCTCAGCTCTGAGCCACGTGGCTGTGGGAATCTTTGGACTAGGCTTGCTTTGGATTGTGTTCCTGTTCCCCAGGGCACTGTTCCCTGGGCAGGAAAATGGAAGTAGGTAAGAATGGTTTTGCTTTTCACATGTCCAGTTAATTGATGTATCAGAATTGTTCTGAGGAAGAATGTCTTCATTGTGTATTCATAAAAGCCTTTGAGTTTTAAAATACATTTCTTTTAAAAAAGTGCCTTTAGCTCTTTACTTGGATGGATGTAAAGTATATAAATTTAGGTTAATCAGATTAAGAGCTTTAATGCCTTACTTATGTCAGATTGACTCCACTTTGGTGGCTTTTACCCCTTCCAGTCCAGAGAGTAGGGAGAGAATTTCCCAAGACAGCTCATCCCTCTCCTCTCTTTCTCTCATCTCTCTCCCTCTGTTCCTCTGTCTTTCTCTCCCCACCCCCCAAACTTTGCAGCAAGGTTTCAAAATTTGTTTCTATGAAAACGTTCTATTCAGATCAGAGAGACCATAGCTGAGCTGTTTCTGAGTTTTTGTTTTAGAACTATTCTGTAAAATATACTTTAGCTTTTAATGTTATGAAGGTAGGTAAGTACCAGGAAGGATATGGAGAAAAATAGCCACTAGGAAGAAGGTTATTCTTAGTTTTTGGCATAGTAGGCTTCTCTAGGGAAAACGGTTTCACTTTCTCTTGAAAGAACAACTGACCTTCTCTCTGGGGCTGATTCCATGGAGACACAGAAAATTCCTAATAGTCTAACCTGGAAAAGTGGTCTTACTTACTAGTATAGACTAAAACTAAGTGTGGGAAGAAGGATGCTGGTACTCCTGAGGGAACTGTAAGGTCAAGTTCCTCTGCAAGTTTCTTTATTAATGAACTTAGAAGTAGGTCTGAGTATTGCTGCCTTATCTTACAGATCTTGATTCTAAATTTCATTCTGAACTACTTAGATTAGTGCCCTGAAAACACTGTCTTCCCCCAGAGGAAGCAGTAAACCAAAGGAAGATCCAAGAGGGCAGGAGTGAGGACAAGGACAAGGAAGGAACTTTATTATTATTGTTGTTGTTGTTGTTATTATTATTATTATTGACAGGGTTTCTCTGTAACAGCCCCGGCTGTCCTGGAACTCACTCTGTAGACCAGGCTGGTCTCAAACAGTGATCTGCTCACTTCTGCCTCCCTAGTAGATTAAAGGTGTGCGCCACCATGTCTGCTAAGGAACTTTATTAAGTTGTTTAAAAATATACCAAGCCCTGTTGTTACTGTATTTGATGATTTTTTTTTTCCTGTAGAGTTAAATATGACTCTTGGTGTCTTTGTTTCCTGAGACTTAGGCCTGTGTTTTTACTAGATGTCTTTTTGGGTCATTAAAAGAAAGTATTTTGAAATAATTTCAAAGGCGCATAAACACTTTCAGAACCATGAAAAGAGCTCATATACTTGCTTCATAGAGTTTCCCAGCTGATGCATATTCCCCATATTATGTCTCATCTTTTTTGGAGCCTTTTAAGAGCAAGATGCAGATAGGTTGTCTCATCTATACACTCCAGCGTATAGTTCACTCAAATAAGGACACAATTCCACATACTGTCGTGCAGCTGTCCAAATCAGGAAGTTAGTGCAGATTCACTGCCATCCAGTCCTTAGCCTCATTCGAGTTCATTGGCTGTCCCAACACATGTCCCTGGCATTTCCTTTGAGCACACATTGCTTTTAGTTGTCACCCCTCTTCAGACTCCCTTATTCAGGAGCAGTTTCCTTGTCCTTTCCCTGAGATCTATGTCTTTGACAAGTTTAGAGGACAGGCCTCACATTGCATCTGGATCTGCATGTCATTTTCAATGCCCAGGATCAGCTGTGAACCCTAATCAACATTTTCAGAAAACTGACCTGACACACTCCATCTCACAGAGCCTGGACTGCTGCCTTCATTCTGGAGACACTAAGCTTGGTCACTAGTTAGGTGGGTATCATCTAGATATCTGTACTTTAACCTCACTATTTCTCCCTTGACTCTTGATTAATCTTTTGTTGGGAACGTTTTCTTAGATTCCACTGATAGCCTATTCCTCAAAATCCTTCCTGTCTCTAGACAATTGGTTCTCAACCTGTGGGTCGAGGCCCCTTTGGCTTTAAATGACCCATTTATAGGAGTCTCCTAAGACCATTGGAAATCACAGATATTTGCATTCCAATTCATAACAGTAGCAAAATTACAGTTATGAGTAAAAACAAAGTAATTTTGTGGTTGAAGGTCACCACAACATGAGGAACTGTATTAACTGGTCACAGCATTAGGTAGGTTGAGAGCCATTGCCCTAGCGCTAACACCCACTGACATTTTCACTTGCTCAGTGGTAGTTTCCATAGCCATCATTCATTCTTTCTTCATCTGTTTCTGTTCTGCTTGATGAGGAGCTTTTCTTTCTTTATCCGTGTGGTGTGGGGTTTGAGAATTTTTTGAGTGGCTCATAATTTTTAGTATTTTTAAAATTTTATGCACAAACTATCCTCCTTGGTTAGTGAGTCCTCCTTCAGGCTGATTCTAGTGTCCTTTTGGTGTGTCCTCAACTTTGAATTGTTCCTAATGGTTAATGTGCTTTTTTACAATTGGCAGAACCTAAGGCCTCTGTGAAGCATGTGTTTGGCTTCCTTCGAGGACTTGTTTCTCTCTCTGCATCTATAACATCCTCCCTGTCTGGTATGTTTCTGTTCCCTGTGCACTATGATGGTGCCAGCACTTCCACTCAGGAAGGAACTTGTCTTCATCTTTTCACATGGCTCCTGGTAGTACCAGCTGCTAGGGAGGCCTCCCTTTCCAGTCTAGGACAACCTGTATGATTTTTAAAACATGAAGTCTTCCCAGAGCTGTCACACAGAATAACTTTAGCCATTTTCCAGCATCTGGCCTTGAGCTTTCAGCTTGAGCATTGGCTGCCTGGATGCACTTTAGCTTTTTATCTCCAAACACCATCCCTTCCATCATAGTTCTTTGGCCTACTTGGTTCCAAAGCTTCTAAAACTCAGGCTGTCCAAACGTGTTTCTTTAAGTCAGGTGTCTTCTGTATCATTCAGAGTCCCTTATGTTTAGTGGGTGCTCAGAGAGTTCTTTACAAATGATAAATATGTTTCTTGTCTAGAGAATTTTTCTTTAAGCTCCTGGGAATTTCAGAGTTCAATACTTTGAAACTTATAACAGAAAGACTGTGTAGCACTTCTTTTTCAACTTAGGATTGATCCTTTCCTCTACTCTTTGCACATTTAGCTAAAGCAAATTGTGTTTGTGTTATGGTTCCTTTCAGCAATTATAGACTCTATTTCGTTTGCTTTTAGACAGGACTTATGGGTAGTTTGCCATAAAAGCACATACTATATATAAAAGTTAAGTTAAAAATGAGATACACAGACAAGAAAAAAAGAAAGACAGGTAGGTAGGTAGATAGATAGAATGAAAGGAGAAAAAAAAAACCCAAAAATCCTGAAGGTGGTTGTAGTGGCATGCACTTGAAATCCCAGCAGTAGGAAGGTAGAGGCAGGATGATTGTAAGTTTGAGGCTGGCCTAAGCTACAGAACAAGACCCTGGCTCTAACAAACAAACAGAGGGGAGGGATGTGCTTGGGCACCAGCTTAATTAAGACTTGAATGACTCGGATGTTCTTGTCAGTGACACCTTTCCTTCTCCATCTCAAGGGTCATATCCCAGTCTCCTGTAGCAATAGCACAGTGATGGATTGAATTAGAGTTTCATGTGCATGGAGCTTCTGAAATGTTGACCCCAAATCCAGGGAACATGATTGTAGTGCTCAGGTTTGGTTGAAGAAGAGACAGATGTGTAGAATGACACTAGCTGGAGTATGACGTAATAGAGTGGGGAGGCCCAGCAAGGCCTGTCTATTCAGTTTCTTGGGCTTTTTATGTAGCTCTCTATACCTCTATACCCTCAGTATGCAGCAACATCACTGAAGTCAAGAGAAAAGAAATGAAGTATGTTGGCTCACATCAGTAATCCCAGCACTTACAAGGTGAGGCAGGGAGATTGCCATGAGTTCAAGGCCAGCCTGGGCTACACTGAGAGCCCTTTGTTGCCCAGGACTCAATTTATAGACCAGGCTGGCCTCACATGAGATCTGGAACTCATAGAGATCTGCCTGCCTTTGCCTCCCTAGTGCTCGCATTAAAGACCATGTCTGGCTCTGAGAGCCTGTCTTAAAAAAGGAAAAGGAGTGAATTTTCTAGCTTTTATAGCTGACTTGGTATGGAGCATTTTTCAGTTTCCATCTCTATCTCGAGGAAGAAAATACTGAGCTCTATGGATTAATTTGGAGGAGGGTAGAAAACTGGCAGACAGAAGAACCAGGAGAGAGACTATTTAAAAGGCCTTTCAGTGTTTAACTCAAAGTTTTCAGCATGCCAAAGTGCCATATTTTTTGGCAGTCTATTTTCTGGGTCTCAGTAAGTTGCAATAGTATAAAAAGGTGAAGACCAGAGTGACACTTACTCCAGCTAGTACCATAGGCTGATGTTCCCTTGTCCTTTGCTAATATTTTTGATTGGGTGGAAAACAAGCAAGAGGGGGTGTGCGTGGATCCAAGCCCATTGGCCTTTTCTGCATATACAATCCAGTGAATACCAACAGGGCACTAGTGACATGACATGCCACTTCTCTTTTTAGGAGTTTTAACTTCAAATCTGAACAGTAATACACCCTGGCCGATGGGAGGAGCATCCAGAACTCCTTAGAAAAGCACCTACAGTTTCTTTAGAGAAGGGATTCAGAAAATGTGTAAAGCACCTGTGTTTTTGAGGCGCATGAGTTAAAAGTAACTTTTATTTGTTTGTTGATTTATTTATAAGCTTGACTGTCTGGCCAGGTGTGGTGGCACACACCTTTAACCCCAGCACTCAGAGGCAGTGGATTTCTTTGAGTTCAAGGCTAGCCTGGTCTACATAATCAGTTCCAGGACACCAGAGCTACATAGTGAGACCCTGTTTTGAAAAAGACACCCTTCCCACCCAACAGGATTTACTTTGGTTCACGTGCATGCTGTGTGTGCTGTGAGTGGCAGCACCTGCAAAAGCCAGAGCACTGGACTTCCTCGAGCTGGAGTTGCCTGCACTGTCTGTTGTGAGTTTTGTGATGTGAGGGATAGACTGTGAGTTGTCTAACATGAGGATGGGAACTGAACTCAGGTCTTCTGAAGAGTTACAAGTGCTTTTTAACCACTGAGCCATCTCTCCAGCCCCTGTGTGTTTTCATACAGCTTCTCATTATACAGCCTAAGTTGCCTCCTGACCTTACTGCCTCCACTCTCCTACTGCCGGGATTACAGTGTGAGCCACCATGCTTGACAGCACCATTCATAGGGGCTGTATCAGTTTAAATTGAAGTCCTACAATTAGCAAATTTTGTATGTTTAGCCCTGCTTGGATAATGGCATGGTGGGGGCATTGTCTCGTCTTGCTGCTGAGGCCAAGGTATAGCTCTGCACAGCCTTTTTAGCTCCTTAGACAAGTGGAGAAGCCTGGATTGCTTTTGATTTTTTTAAAAGTGCATTCCCTAATTTATAAATGAGGACAAAACAACTCTGGTAGAATCAAGTACATTGAGATGAGACAAATAGAGATCAGTATATAGAAAGGGAACAAAAATATTATTTAGAACAAATAAATACAACAGCTTATCCCTTGTTTGCATTTCTTCCTCCTAAATCTTTGTTAGAAAGAAGTTCAGTCAAAATAACTCTGCATTTAAGAACAACCACCATGAGGAAAAGTCAGAGAGAAAAAAACCTTGGTTTGCACTTAGGACAATTTGATTTGAATTTTCCTGCAGTCAGAGTGGCAGGGTTAATGTGCACCAGCTGAGAAGCCCGCTGCTACCTTCTGGCAGCCCATATGCAGATGCTGCTGTATTAATTACTGAAGAAAACTCGATTAGCTCACAAGCCCTGTAACTGTCTGAGAGGCAGCTGCTGCGCTCAGAAGCAGGCTGCCTTCCCCCCCTGCTATGTCAGGCGCAGCTTTAATCTCTGCTCTAAAGCTAGGACTGCACTGTAGGTCCTTAGAGCCCCTGGCGAGTCTAGTCTCCTTTGATCTGTACTTAACAGTAGTTCAGAAGGAGCTTTCATAATTAAGTTCACACACAATTTAAAAATAAAAACAGCAAGGTGTGGTGACACATGCTTTTAGGAATCAGAGGCATGTGGATCTCTTGGGTTCTAGGTTAGCCTTATCTAGCCAGGGCTATATAATAAGACCCTGTCTCAGAATAGCAACAACAACCAGACCAGTTAAAACTAGAATTTAAAACGGGAAAGAATGTTAAAGATGGTCTAACTTTCTCAAGTCATAGATGAGCAGTGTAAGGACCAGAAAGGGCCAGTAGTGTGCCAGGATCAGAAAATCACCCCAGGGCTGTTCCCATTGCCACTGTGCTCCTTGTCACAAAGGTACCCAGAGAAGGAAGATCACCCCATCTGCTTTCAGCTTCATTTCTCTCATGCACTTATGCAAATCTTACAGATATGTTAGAGATCAGTGAAAAAGCTAAAGCTATGGAGAAGGAGAGGACATGGATAGTGTTATGTTGAAAAACAAGAGCAGCAGTGCCCACGATGAAGGCCTTCCCAGCTCAGTAGGTTGCACATGGAGTCCTGACAGAGTGCCTGGAAACAGGAAGCAGAACCGGGTTCAACCTCAGCTGCCTTGCCAGTGCTTGAGCATTGGCTGCTTTGACTGTAGCAGTTTGTGTCTGCAGTCTTTTTGTGGAGAGAAGGAGCACGGGAAGGTGATGATTTGGGTCAGATGAATAATGGGGTGTGTCTCTGTGGTTTTGGCTGATGCAGCATGCTTTATTGGCTTTCCTGTTGCTGATAGTTTGTGTCAGAAGGTGTCCTGAAAGAGGCTTAGTTGGTTTTGATACCCACTCTCCTAGAGGAAGCAGGAGCGATAGAACTCACTTAAGGCTGTTGGGTTGTTTTACTTATAAAACAGAATGTCAGAGTTGTCAGTGCAAACAGACACTTAGTCACTTAAGTGAGAATCTGGGAAGGACTAGCAAAAGAGGAAGACGGGTACATGTATTGAGGGTGAAGGCAGGCTAGCTGACGTCCTTTTTGCAAATTCTGCAGTTCTGTTTTCTTCACAGCTACTCACTATGTAAAGATGGAGCATTACAGAAATGATGGTTTGCTTGAAACTTTATCATGATGCTGTACTTTGCAAATGTAATAGAGCAGTTCTGTAGGCAACTCTTCACAACCAGTGAGTTCTTACACAGAACAAATAAATATAGAACTTTCAAACGCTGTCAGTCATTGTGTTGGGTGCTGAGGATGCAAAGAAATAGGAAGGCTCTTCATGCTTTGATTCTAAGAAACAGTAATAAAAGAACCTCTGCTCTGTATGGTATGTATTACAGTATATAGTGGACAAAGGTATATGGGACTCAGGACTTGCCCATTGTTTTTTTTGCTAAGTAATTACACAGACTACTGCTTTAGAGTGTAGGCCAGAGGTTAGACCTGTAAGTAGCCTGTTCATTCTGTACTCATTAATACCTTGCTCAGAAACAGGCACTCAGGAAGTGCTCTCTACATTTTCAGAGGAGCCCATCTCGTTCCCTGGAGAGTAGATTTCCTGTTCTAATATTGCTGATATATGTGCTGAGGCCAGGGTGCTGTACTCATAGATAGACACGAAACAGAGAACCATAATAAATGCAGACAGGGACCTAGGGAGGACAGACCTCTTGAACCTTTCTGGTGATGTCACTTGTGGGAGATAAGGGAGCATGAGGCAGGTACTTTCTGAAGTAGAACTACCTTTTCAATGCGTCAGGCCTCTTGCTTCAGGGACAAAACAGCCCACAAATGGTTTGATATAATAATTAGGTGACTAAGGCAAAGAGTATCTCAGTGTGACTACCTTAAGCTTCAATTATGACATGTGTGTTTGGCTCAAAGATTGGCTTTCCTGAATCTTAGATGTTGGGAGATCCCGTTACTGAAGCAATTTGAGAGTAGTTAAGTTCTTCCTTGAGCATTTCTAGGAACCAATTCCATATTCTTTCCCAGACAGGTTTTCAAGCTGTTTGGTTTTTATAATAGTACTGAAATCTGTTTGCAGAAGTGAGCCCTTTAGATTATGGTGTTATCTTCATAGGAGATTATTTTTGAGATCACATCTCTTAGAGTTGACTAGATTTTATCCTGCTGGGGAGTTTTGTCCCTTTGTCTTACTCATAGTCTTGCCAGCCATCTACGTAGAAAGAGCATGACTTGATTAAAGAATATAGATCTCAATTAAGCATCTAGTGTCTTGAGAAAACTTGGCAGTTGGGGTGCTATGGTCAGCTACCAGGGTTATGAACTGGAGAACACGTTAAAATTCATGTCATCTGGGAGGCGTTTTCAGTGCCCAATCCCTTGTGTGTATTAGCATTTAGGAATAAAATAAGTTTAAATGAAGAGCATAAGCTAAAACTGCGTAGGGTAGGGATTTTAAAGGGCTTGTGCATGCAAATATTCTGTCGTTTATCAGAAGGAAGGTTGTTTTCTTTAAGTTAAATTTATATATTTTTATTTTATATGCATTGGTGTTTTGCCTACATATTTACCAGTGTGAGGGTATCAGATTCCCTGGAACTGGAGTTATGGACAATTGTGAGCTGCCATGTGGGTGCTGGGAATTGAACCCAGGTCCTCTGGAAAAGCAGCCAGTGAGTGCTCTTAACCGCTGAGACATTGCTTCAGCCCTTCCATGCCATCCCCATCTCCCACCCCAAACCAGAATGAATGTTTGATTTTGATATATTTAGAAAATAGTTTCTACTTGGACTCAGACCCTAGTTATCGCCATTTAGTGATCTTGCATTTGTGATGGAATCCTTGTAAATTTCTTAAGATGTCCCTCCACTGTATGAAAGAGGAGGGACTGTCAGGTCACTGTCACCTTGTTTTCCATGATGAGCTGGCCAGGTGACTCTGACATTTGAAGAATGTTTTCTAAGTAGTGCATTTTCTCAATACCTTCTTTAACCAAAAGTTTCCTGGGAGCTTTCCTTCTAGGACTTTGACATTCTAGTTGGGTTTCTGTGTGAGCCTCTCTCTACTCCCCTCACTCTGTATCTACTTCTTTTCTTCCACTCTCCCCAACCAGGCCAGCTGAGCTGCATTTCCTTCCCACCTAAGGAAGAGAAGTATCTCCAGCAGACTGTGGATTGCCTTCCCTGTATATTGATCCTTGGCCAGGACTGTAATGCCAAGTGCCAGCTGTTGAACCTGCTGTTGGGGGTGCAGGTGCTTCCCACCCTCAAGCTGGACAATGACAAGAGCTGTAAGCTTCGGCGCCTCCGCTTCACCTATGGAACTCAGACTCGGGTCAGCCTGGCACTCCCTGGTCAGTATGAACTAGTACACACGCTGGCTGCACACCAGGACAACTGGGAAACCATCCCTGAGGAGGACTTGGAGGTTCAAGAGGACAGTGAGGACACTGCTCATGTGTTAGCTGAACTCGAGGTGACAATGCGCCATGCTCTCCTACAGGTACCACCCTCACACATGCCTGCACCAGTTTCTTTTCTGGCGTTTTAGGAAAGTAGCCTGCTGTTGGTTTCTGGGCTGTGAAAGGAACATAGGCTGAGAGGACTGTAATCCAGGAAGCTTCGTGAGCACAGGGGGTAGCAGTTTCATGCCTGCCTCTGCTCATCATACTGCAGGGCCCTGGGGAACATGTTTCCACTAGATGGAAAAGGATATGTGGTCGTTGCATCTTGACAAGATCTTGCAGAGTAGTTGTTATCAAAGTTAGAAGGCCTTTTTTTTTAGTAAGAAGAGATGGCTAGAGACAGGTCAGTAAGGGACAGTAAGATGATGAATAATTAATATTCTTAACAGAACTGAGACATTGTGAAAATTTTTATTGCTTTCTCCCTCAGTGCTAGCTGTTAACGTACTGAATGGGGCAGCTCATTTCCCTGACCTTATAAGGAACACAGGTCTGATTCAATATAAGGGAACAAAGCAGCCCTTTCATTTGAAGAATACCTTGGCTTTTTCATGTAAACTCCCAAAGAAAGCATGTGCTGTGTCATCTCTATGCTATCATATTGCCTCACCAACCTACCTCACACAAGAAGGCCTCCTCTTTTTCTGACCTTCCTTTGCTACTAGAAAGCTAGGACTCTGCCATGGCTAGAACAAAATGGGAGTTGGTGAAGGATATGTTGGTTGGGTGAAAGTAGGTAGGATTGAAAGAGCATGAGAGTGCTCAAAATTCAGGGTTCATCATTTTGGCTGTCTGTGCTGCATGAGACAGGCTAGTTTGGCTGGCCAACTTGGGAGAGTGCTTCTTCCTTTGTTCGTGCATCGTCTCTCTTCTGAGATACTTGTCTCCGTCAGTGAATGAATTCTCACTTCCGCATGTTCTTTTCTCTTGTTGTGCTGGAGAGGAATATGTACTGATCCCTATTTTCTCTCAGCCCCCATTTTAGTGATGGGCTGTTTTCAGGCACTCCACTGCTGAGCTACCCATCAGCACTTTCTGATTAAATTTCTAGGGTTTTACTTGCCTTGGTTGATTGATTGATTGGGATGTGTATGTGTAAGCCAGAGAAGTATGTTGGTGCCTTCCTTAGTCATTCTCCATCTTACTATTTTTTAAGATCTATTTTTATTTTATGTGTATTAGTATTTTGCCTGTGTACATGTGTCTGTGTACATGTTCTATGCCTGTGGAGGCTAGAAGAGAGCATTGGATCCCATGGAAGAAGAATTACATAGGGTTGTTAGCTGCTATGTGGTACTGGAACTTGAACCTGGGTCCTCTGGAAGATCAACCAGTGTACTTACTTGCTTTGCCATCTTTCCAGTCCTTTCTTCTTATTTTTAGACACAGGTTCTCTCATTGCACCTGAAGGTTACTGTTTCAGCGAGGCTAGCAGCCAGCAAACTCCTGGAATCTACCTGCCTCTGCCTCCCAACACTGGGGTTACAAGCCCTCCCCACTCTGCCTGGGTTTATAGGAATACTACGTATTTGAACTCAGGTCTTGTGGCTTTCACATGAAGTGCTCTTACCCACTGAGCTGTCTCCACAGCTCCTTGCATTTAGCTTATATTAATTTATTTTCCTTCCATGAATTGAATTAACAAAGTCAGTATAAGGAAAGTGCAAGTTGTTCCCTGAGTGTATATGTGCTTGCGCGCACGCGCACACACACCACATCACCCCCTCCCCATCATAATTGAAGATGGTGCTGGGATTACAGTACCAGAACAGCCTTTTCTTGGCTGAAATTCTCTAGTTTTTCATGGTCTTTCCTGTGGCAGTGAGGCTTCCCTTAAGCAGTTTCTCCAGATTTTTTTTCTTCCCCATGGGTTTTGATGTGGAGCCGGGAGCAGACTCCAGGGATTCTAAGTTTAGCTTCCTATGAGGCAGAGCCTGCTGGGGGCTTTGTGGCCGTTGTGATTTGGCTAGCACTCTTTCACCACAGGCTTTCATCTTTTGAATAATCAGAGATGCTTACCTCAGTTTTACAGCCACCTGAGGAGTGTTCATGCCCATGAAAAAATGTTTTGTTCAGCTCCAGTTATATTTAGGATCAATGAGTTCATGCTTTGATTTGGAGAGGAGGTGACAAAGAAAGGAAACATTTAACTAAAGGAAACCAAAATTGAATTAGGGGAAATGGATGTCCCTTTGAGCTGTCAAACTATCAAAGTAGAATTTCCCCCTGCCTTCTTATATAATGGTCATTCTTCTAATATAGTAAAATTCCTCATAACCTCACCATTTTCAGCATATTCCATAGTAGACCAACTTATATCAATTCACACTACATGGTATTTCCAACTTATTAGTTCTGGATTCCCTGAGATTCGTGGTTTATACTTCAATAAGAGAAACATTGTTAAGCCATTGAATTTGAGACCTTACACAGTGTTCAAATGTGGCATTTTTTCCTAGTTTCATAATTCCTCATACAAAGTATTTTATATGCAAAACTACTTTCCCTTCCCTACCCCCACCCACTTTCTAGCATCTGTACCTACCCACCTCCTTTTAAAATTTCTTCTTACAGGACTAATGGGACAACTGTCTGCCTTACACTATCTCAATCTGGTGGTAGTGGTGTGTGAGTGTGTGTGTTTTCTCTTTTGTAAAGATTCAATTTGCTCAACCTGAAAGGATTTCTGCAGCCTCAGCAGCACTTCCTTTACTGAGGTGGCTGTTACCTAATCTCAGTTGCTCTGGAGTTATTCTTCCTCTTCCTTTTTTTTTCTCCCCTCCTCTTTGTCCTCTTCCATCATCATCACCATCATCAGGTTTTATTATTTACTTTGCTTAAGCTGGCCTAGAACTTAAAATTTTCCTGTCTCAGCATCCCACATATTGGGATTCAACATATGAGCCACCACAGCCAGCTGTGTTGTTCTGCCCTTATCAGCAGTTTATTCCACCAGGTACTTCCTGGCCCTTTGGGAAATATACTCGTCACCTGGCAACTAGCCTGCCAACAACTGTCATGGTTGGTCGCTTATCGTGATGTCTGGTGGGGTATTTGAGGCAACCTAGGAAGAACATTCTTCCAGACAAGGTATTACTTACTAACTTGTAATTAGCTAGTTACAGTGACAAAAATTTCTCTTTATAACCCTATTAGCCATTAGTGGGAATAACCTGTTTTTAATACATATACTGATTTTTATTATATTTTAGCAGTTAATGCTTTCAGAATCCAGTCACCATAAAGCATCGTAAGAGAACAAAAAATTATACGAAAATGTAACCCTGAAATTTCCTAAGATTGTTTCTCTGAGACTAGCTTCTCTCAGGTTCTAGCTAGTTATTGGCATTTGTTCTGGTACCTAATAAAACAAACATTGTATATTACCTGTCTTAGTTAGGGTTTCTATTGCTGTGATGAAACACTATGACCAAAAAGCAAGTTGGGGAGGAAAAGGTTTATTTGTCTTATACTTCCATATAACTGTTCATCATCAAAGGAAGTCAGGGCAGGAACTTGGAGGCAGGAGCGGACCGACTGGCCATGGAAGAGTGCTTCTTACTGGCTTGCTTCTCAAGGCTGTCTCAGCCAGCTTTCTTCTAGAACCCTGGACCACTAACCCAGGGATGGTACCACCCAGAGTGGGCTGGGCCCTCTCACATTGACCACTAATTGAGAAGATGCCTTACAGCTGAATCTCATGAAGGCATTTCCTCAAATGAAGTTCCTTCCTTTCCGATTACTCTAGTTTGTGTGAAGCTGACATGAGACTAGCACAGTGCATTTAGTTAGATGCTGCATTGTCTGTAGACTAGATGAAAAGATAAGAGTTGGTAGGTAAGAAGTAGAAAAGAATATTGGGAGGAATTATGCTCTTGGGAGGAAGAAGTGTATGGAATTAGGTCCAGATGGTTATTCTAAGAGAAAGACATAAGGGTGGTTAGACTATCCAAAGCAGAGATGTAAAGTGTGATATTTTAGAGAGGTAATTGAAGTAAAGAATTATTTTATGGGGCAAGAAAGGAGAAACTGAAATGAGGTGTCAGATAGGATATAGGAAGTTCAGACCAACACTAAATCACAAATACCTTGGAGACAGTAAGCTTGTGTTCTTTGCCTAACAATCTTACTCTTCCCCTAAGTACACACCACATATATAGTGAAATACATCCACCCCACTTACACTGTATGCCAAGAGAATCAGGAACACCTATCACAGGTTAATGTACATATTAAGTAGACAGTGGTTTAAAGGTGAATGTTTTCTTTGGTACTAGGGATTGAACTCAATGCCTTCTACATACCAAGTATGAATTCTATCAGTAAATATCTAGCCAAGAATTTTGGTTTTTAAAATTCTTATCTAGGGGCTGGGAATGCAAAATTGATTAGTAGGTGTCCTAGCAAGTTTTATGTCAATTTGACACAAGTTAGAGTCATCACAGAAGAGAGCCTCAATTGAGAAAGTGCCTCCATAAGACTGGGCTCTAGGCAAGCCTGTGGGGCATTTTCTTAAGTAGTGATTAATGGGGGAGGACTCAGCCCATTGTGGATGGTGCCATCCCTGGGCTGGTGGTCCTGGGCTCTGTAAGTAGGCAGGTTGGCAGCACTTGTCCTCTGCATCAGCTCTTGCTTCCAGGTTCCTGCCTGTTTTGAGTTCTTGTCCTGTCTTCCTTCAATGATGAACAATGATGTTGAAGTGTAAGCCAAATAAACCCTCCCCCCCCCAACTTGCTTTTGGTTATTATGTCTTATACAGCAATAGTAATACCAAGACAGTAGAGTACTTATCTAGTGTGCACAGAACCATGGGCTCCACCCTAACACAGCATAAATAAGGCATGGTGATACACAGCTGCAATTCTAGTACTCAGGAGGTAGAGGCGGGAGGATCAGAAGTTCAGGGCCCTCTTTGGCTACGTAGAAAGTTTGGGGCCACATGGGATATATGAAGTCCTGCTTCAAGAAAATAAGTGTGGATGGTTGTGGTGTCACACTCTTTTAATCTCAGCATCTGGGACGAACAGGTAGGTGGACCTGTGAGTTTAAGCCAGCCTAGTCTACAGATGAGTTTATGGCTCTGTAGAGAGACTCTGTCTAAAAAAAAAAATCATAAAGTTTTATTTATACCATAGTGGCATTGCTAGCTCTTAAAAGAACACTTCAGTATTCATTTGCCTTTGGCCTTCCAAGTTAGCTTTTGGGGGTTACTGACAGTTTAAAGACTTAATTCCCCCACCCTCCCTTCATCATCTCCCTTTGCTACCATCATATCCTGCACCATACTGTCTTTCTTTTTTTTTTTTTCTTTTCTTTTCTTTTTCCTTTCAAAACCTTGATTATGTCTCCCTCGGAGGAACAGCTAGTGTGGGGAAGGAGCCTTCCTCTATTCAGCCTCAAGAGACGGAAAGAATTATCAGTAGGCAGGAACTTGATTGTTAAGCCTCTTGAAAAATATTTTCTCTGTGATTCTTTTGTGCAGCCATTCTTGGAGGATGCTATCTTGTTTCATATGGAGTTTCTCCTTTGCAGCCAGTGTAGGGTGAGATCTGTGCTTGGCATGGCATGTCCTCATTAACTTTCAGAACTTCCCTGACATCAGGTCAGACCATTCCTGATGCATAGTGAGTTGTGGGTAACTGATTAAACACAGCTTTTGTGGCTAGATGGGTGGGGACCTGTGTAACTGTTTAGCTCTGTGACTGTATTAGAAGGGCGTAGTAATCTTTTGGCATTGACATGATGGTAAAATGAGACAAAATGTATAAAGAACCCAGCAATGTTTGGCACATAATAAGCCACCTCCTTCCTCCATCTGGATGAATAAATCAGCAAATTTTTTGTTTGTTTTTTGTTTTTTCTCTTTGCTGGACAGGCTTTCCTGTGTTGTCCTTGCTGTCCTGTTAACTTATTCTATTACTTAACCCCAGAGTCAGAGACCTGCCTGCCTCTGCCTCCCAAATGCTAGGATTAAAGGGTGTGCCATGATGCCTGGCTCCTGGCTCAAATTGGTGTTCTTTAGAAGAGTTCCTTGGGAGAGAGAGGTGGGTCAGTGGCTTAGATTGCATACTGTTCTTACAGAGGACTTGAAATCAGTTCCCAGCACCTTTAAGTTGGGCAGCTCACAACTGCCTGTAAATCTGGCTCCAGGGGATCTGACACCTCTTCTGCCCTCTATAGGTACTGCCCTTACATGTACCTGTTCAAGCAAGTACATACACACACACACAACTTACTTTTTTCTTTTGAAAAGAACAGAGCTTGTATTTTCTTAGTCATTTTTCTGTTTTTTTTCAAACTGGAGCCCTTGTGCCAGCTAGTTTCTAGTTAGCCAGCCTTACTAGAGATAACATTCTTCATAATTCATTATGAGTTGCTTTTATAATGAAATGCAAAGAGAAAGTTGTTTATGACTGTAAATAGTACAGAAATGTATAAAAGTGTAAGACAGATCTTCTCTTTCTTTTCCACCTGTTTTCTTTTTGTCTGTGAACCTTGTAAGAGGTACAATAAAGCTTCAGATTCCTATTGAGATAAGCTTCTATCCATTCTCTGTGGTTCTGGGACAGAACTCTGGGGTGGCCTCATGTAAAACTGATTCTTAGAAGGCATCTCATGGCCTAGAAACCCATTTACTTGAAGCTCCCCTTTAGAGAATATTTGTAGAGTCACTATTTTCTTTAATATGTAACTAACATTTAAAAGTGAAAGGCAAGTTGTGTGAGGTGGCACACGACTGTTATCCCAGCACTCAGGGAAGCAGAGGCAGGCAGATCTCTGTGGGTTCAAGGCCAGCCTGGTCTACAAAGCTAGTCCAGGACAGCCAGCGCTACACAGAGAAACAAACAAACAACAAAAAAGTAAAGGGAAGGTGAAATGGCTTAGTGGGTAAAACTACTGGTTGAGCGAGCCTGAAGACCTTGAGTTTGCTCCCCAGAATTCATGGCAGAAGAAGAGAACAAATTTCCTCAAGTTGTCCTCTGACCTCTACATCTCTACATGTATACATGGCCACCTGCATTCTTTCATATATACATCATACGAACCACAGAAATAACTAAAGCTAAGATTTAAGAAAGTGGAAGTGATTCAGAGTCAACCTGTAAGACAATAAATAAAAAAAACTTTTCAAGTGCCGACTAGAGGTGACAGAGAAAAACTGCAAGTAAAGATACATAGGTGCTCTTAACAACAGAGAGACCTGGAACATCTGCCCTGTGGAGGAGAGCAGACAGGTGGACCTCTTCCACCCTTCCTGAAGCCTCTGACTAAAGTGTTTTGACTTAAAAAAAATCAGTAGGGCAGAGGCTCCACTGTGTAAGTGGTTCTTTGAGAGAGAGAGACTATTCTTAGATTAGTGTATGCTGATTTCCATGTGGTTTCATGAACCTGAGGCTTTGGATGTGTAGAATCAAGACTTGCCACTTCACAGCGTCGGCCTGAATGCACAGCTGTTTGCTGTTTGAGTCAGAATTAAAATAATCACCTGTCTTAGTCAGGGTTTCTAATGCTGTGATAAACGCCATGACCAAAAACAACTTGGGGAGGAAAGGGTTTGTTTCAGGTTGCAGTTCTCAGGTCCCATTACATCACTGAAGGAATGCAGGGCAAGAACTGAAGGCAGGAGCCTGGAGGGAGGAGCTGAAGCTGAGGCCCTGGAGAAGTGCTGCTTACTGGCTTGTTTCTCAGGCCACTTAATTATAACACCCAGGCCCTGCTCAGGAGGGGCACCAGCCACAGTGGGTAGGTGAGCCTCCTCACATCAGTCACTAATTATGAACATGCCCCACAGGCTTGCCTACAGCCCAATCTTGTCATTGTTATTTTTGGTTTTTTTTTTCCTGAGTCCGAGAAAGGGTTTCTCTGTGTAGCCTTGGCTGTCCTGGACACGCTTTGTAGACCAGGCTGGC
Source organism: Pachyuromys duprasi (assembly GCA_028658305.1). Lineage (NCBI taxonomy): Eukaryota > Metazoa > Chordata > Mammalia > Rodentia > Muridae > Pachyuromys > Pachyuromys duprasi. The sequence continues at coordinate 7,256,039 of CM053757.1, read as the reverse complement.
CTTGAACTCACAGAGACCCGCCTGCCTCTGTCTGCACACCCAGCTCTACAGCCTAATCTTAAGGATTCAAGTGCTGTTCTCTCTTCTTAGATAAGTGTGGCTTGTTTCAGGTTGACAAAACAAAGCAAAGAAAACCAACCAGGACATCATCCTTTATGTAGCTGAGTTTTAGCAGTGTGCCATGAGCCACAGACGCCCTACCAGCAAGAGCAGTTATTCTTAGGAAGCAGTCAGTCTTCTTTAGTGACGGTGGTTCCTGCCAGGCATTTGTCACTTCATACAGAAAACAAAGCCAAAGAGCTGTTATTCTTCTGCCTTGATAGCAACACACACCTTTCTTCCACATTCTCTTTATCTTGTTAGAAAAACTAATGGTTAACAGAAAACTTCTGCAGTTTCATGACTTTGTGCAGAATATATTCTATGAGAGAACTCTCCTATTGTGATTCAAATGAAATTAAGGGATTCTATCATTCCCTGAGTTTTTTTCCTTGATTAAGGAGCAAAATATTTACTTACTGCTTCAAACATCAATTTCAGATAAATGTGTAATGGACCTGAAAGGTAGAAGATTTTATATGATGATCACATGTGGTTTTGAGGAAGTAATAAAGGAATTGTTTCTTTTTCAATTAATCTCACAGTTATTTTTGGTATGCCTTCTAGTTATGGGCACTGTTCTGGGTGCTAGGAAGGCATATAGCCTTCAGGAAATAGGATAGTTGAGGTTAGACTTCTATCTTAGGTATATACGATGGACTCGGATAGCTTTGATTCATCTAACTCAGTATGAAATATCTTTTATTGACTCTGACAGTTTCATAGTGTAGAAACAGTGTATCCTCATCATATCTATCCTTAATTTTCCCCTCCCACTCTTCCTAAGCATCTCACACGTCTCCATCTCCACTTTGTGTCTCTCCTCTCTTTGTAACCTATTTAGTCCAATTAGTGCTGCCTGTTGGACGTTGACTGACATTGTTGACTCGATCTTGGGCAAGTCACTATAGCTTCAGTGAGTTCATGAGTACACTGGTCATGTCTTTTCTAGAACATGGTATTGCTCAACACTCCTTCCCCATCCTCTGCTTCTTATATTCTTTCTGCCCTCTTTTCTACAATGCTCCCTGAGTCTTAATGTATGTGGGGGTTTATATAGCTATCCCATTGATTAGGCTTACAATACCAGCTATAAATTCCCTCAAGTGAAAATTTTCTAAATAATACTTTTTTAATATTGACCAATTTTTGAATATTGGCTAGAGTGTAGCTCGGTTGGTAGAATGCTTACCTATCACATAAGAAGCCCTGGGTTCAGTGTTGAGCACTGCATAAGGAAAACATAGCAATGCATGCCTGTAATGTAGCACTCAGTAGGTGGAGCCAGGAGGATCAGGTTCAAGGTCATTCTTGAAAACACAGCAAATTTGAGGCTAAACTGGGATACATGGGACCCTGTCTTAAAGGGAGTGAAGAGATGTATACTTAGAGGAACTGTGGTTTATTAAAATACTCATAATTTATCTATCTCATGAGCCAGGGAGATGGCTCAGTGAGAAAAAACAAGCCTAAATTCAATTCTGGAGCCAGTGTGACAAGCCAGATGTGCTAGAAAGCATTTGTAATCCCAGTGCTCCCACCGAGAGATGGGAGGCAGAGACAGGAGAATTGAGTAGATTAATTAGTCTTGAGTAAGCAGCACATCAGAAACTATCGATCTTGTCTCAAGATAATGAAGAAGGAACCAACTCCTGAAAAGTACCTGACCCATCATACAAACATCATCCTGTTTGTATTTCTCTCTCTCTCTCTCTGCTTCTTTCCCTCCCTCCCTCCCTTCTTCCTTCTCTTTGTTACTTAGGGTTCTTGTTACTCTTTTTCTCACCATTACATGTGATTTTGCTGCTGGTATTTATGCAATTGTATAGTCCAATCTAAGCCTTGAAATTTCTTATCTACTAGCTTTTTGAAAATGCTTCCCTGAAGTGAACAATCACATTACAGCATGTGTAAGTCAGGGTAGTAAAAGGGGTTTTGGACAGCAAGATGAGAGGCAGGCATGTTTTTCATCTAGAACACTCCCTGCAATTTGAGGCAGGGATGAAACAGAGGAGTCTTCTTGTCCTGGGTTTGGGAAAGGAGTAGATAGATTTATGTAGTTTGCTCAAATTACAAATGAGGAGATGCTAAAAGGCTCTTAGAGTTCTTGAAGTTAAAGTGACTAATTAAATGTGTGTCATGTGACTTAACTGAAAATACAGTTTAATTCTTTGTTGATAGGAAGGTGATAACTTTGTGCTTTTCAGAGAATGGAAAAGATGAAAGACAAAACAATCGTTCAAGCACATGTCAGTGTCATTAGAAGACAGGTACTAGGTAGATAAATAGGCTAGTTTTCCTGGGCTTTTTATATCTAGAGAAGGTGGATTTATTTTTAAAATATATTTTATCAAATATAAATACCTCAAGGGTAGGCAAGAATGGCTTAGGATATATGTCTTCAGGTCTGACAATTTGACCTATGGTAAAATGAACAGCTGCTAGTTGTCCTCTGATTTCATATGCTTGAGCATGAGTGCCTGTGCACACACATATAAAGTAAAATGTAAAAAGAAGAAAGTTCCTTTTAGCCCAGAACTGTTATGCAAGCCTTTATAAACCAGGCACTTGGGAGGTAGAACGAGGAACAGGATTTCAAGGCTAGCGTTGCCTACATAGCAAGTCTGAGGGCAGGAGAGACCCTGTTTCAAAGAACAAAGCAGAATACAAACTTGTCTTAGGTTTTAGATATTCAGCCTGGCAGTTGTTAAGGACCTAACTTGAGCAGATATAGGATGGATTCTTTTAGAACTTTGTTCGATGTATTCTATAAGGTAACTCTGCAATAAGGGTTGGTTTTGAGTTTGTAGAACTCTGAAGGCAACAGGAGTGTGCCTATGTAAGTGATAATTGGTTAGAGTCTCCACTCACACCTTTGTGACTTATTTTAGAGAGATGAGGAATAACTGCACACTGGATAGAAATATATGCCACTCTTCAAGAGAGAGATTAAAACAAACAAACAAACAACAACAAAAAACAAAAGCAGAAACTATAGAATAGGAAAAAGACCAATGGAGGATTTATTTCAAAAGGGCATTCTGGAAACTTTTTTAAAAAAACAGAATTTGGGAATATCAGTTATGATGAAGTTCTGTTCTGTGTAACAGATCACCACAAACACAAATGCTTAGGCAGGACAGATTACTGTCTTCCTTTTGTGTGAGAGAAAACTTCAGATAGGCAGTTGAGGGCCAGGCTTTCTTTTTAGTTTTTTTGTTTGTTTTGTTTTGTTTTTTGAGACAGGGTTTGTGTAGCCTTGGCTGTCCTGGACTTGCTTTGCAGAACAGGCTAGCCTCAAACTCACAGACATCCACCTGCCTCTACACAGCATGCACCGCTGCACCTGGCAGCCTTTTTTTTTTTTTTTTTGTGCTGATTCAATTCATTATTCTTTTTTCCTTTTGAGACAGAGTCTCTCTTTATAGCTCTGGCTGTGAACTCACTATGTAAACCAGGCTGGCCTCAAACGCACAAAGATCCCCCTGACTCTGCCTCCTGAGTGCTGGGACGAAATGTGTGCACCACCATGCTCAGCTTTCATTATTCTTAGCTCTGCCTTCTACCTGCAGGCTTGCCTAGGCCAGCTGCATGCTGCTGCCTGTTACATTTGTATGCAGATGGAAGATGGGCAAGGCCAAAAAGCATGCTTCATGGGGAAATAAATGCTGTCTCTTGTTTTCTTTTGCCTCACCCCACCTTCCCCAAAATATAAAGGCTAAATATTGGCTTGGTGAGCCTTATTATCTTCCTTACCAAGTGATCATGTGTGTGTGTATGTGTGTGCACATGCATGCAGGAAGGTGGCGTACATGTCAGTGTGTAAGTTCACACACAGAAACCAGTGCAGAACTTTTGCTATACCTCTAAATCTTACTGCCTCGAGACAGGGTTTCTCACTGAACTTGAAGTTCACTGATCCAGGGGTTTCTTGTGGTTATTATGTTGACAGTAGGGGTTGAAATTTAGATTATCAAGCTTGTACAACAAGCACTCCTACACAGTGAGCTACCTCCCAGGCCCCCAAGTGATCATATTGCTAATGGTATCACCACAGCTTAACTTGACTGAGCCTTTGAGATAGCTGCAGAATCTGGGAGTAGGGTAGAAATGTTTGGTGACTTTGACTATCAGTTTGCAGAATGATTTCTTGTTTCAACAACTGATTATATTGAGGACTTAACAATTGTGTTAGACATTGGAATTCTGATATCGAGTAAGTATGGCCTCTGTCCTCAAAAGCTATATAGGCTAACAGGGAATAAAATCTCTTCTTCCTTTCCTTTTCCTCTTCTGTTCCTTTTCTTCTTTCCTCTCCTCGTTTTTCTTTTTAACTTCTCTTTCCTTTCCTCTTTCTTCCCTTTTCCCTTTGAGATAGGGTCTCTCTAGGTTCCAGCCCAGGTTGGACTGGAACTCACTGTATGACCCAGGCTGGCCTAAAGCTTTTGATTTCTCTCCTTTAGGTCCCAAGTGCTAGTACTACAGGCATGTCCCACTACACCTGTCTGAACAAGATGGTGTTTAAATAAATAAACTGTGGATGTGTTGAATAGAATGCCAATGATTGCCTATCAGGAAAGACTGTGAGGCATGACCTGCTTTGCACATTGTTAAAGGACGCTTGGGGGAGCCAGGCTGGCAGGGGGGAAGGTGTGAGGGAAAGGCAAGGGGAGGAAGACAGGATTACTTCCTGTCTGATCGTTGCTCTAATAATTCATTTTTCTTCCACTATTAGTCTTCTTTTCATAGGGAGTCAATAGGAATTTAGAAGCATCAAAGGAAAGCAGAGACTATTCTTTTCATCTGCAATGGTAGAAGGGACTGCCATCCTTTCTACTTTTTTTTTTTTTATCTAGATGAATGTTTGCCTTTGTATGTCACAGAAGTAGGTATTTTGAACCAAGGAAGGAGCTGGAGAAGTGACTGGGGTACACTTAAAGTCCAGTTGCTTCATCATTATGCATCTGGACTTTGGTCTCAGTATAGGTGAGACTCAGGAAGGCAAAGATTGGTTCTGACCCTGAAGTGCTGATCTGACCCCTTCTCCTTCTAGGAAGTGGATATTGTGGTGGCACCATGCCACAGTCACCAGCCGGCGGTAGATATTCTGAGCGACTTGGCAAATGATTTCTTGCCTGTGATAACCTATGCACTTCACAAAGACGAACTCTCTGAGAGGGATGAGCAAGAGCTTCAGGAGATTAGAAAATATTTCTCCTTTCCCGTGTTCTTTTTCAAAACACCCAAGCTGGAGATAATGGACTCTTCCAGTGGGAGAGCAGAGAGTGAAAGATCACCACTGTATCGACAGCTAATGGACCTGGGCTATCTGAGCAGCAGTCACAGGAACTGTGGAGCCCCCGACCAGGATAGCAAAGCCCAGAGCATGTTGGTGGAGCAAAGTGAGAAGCTGAGACAACTGAGTACATTCTCTCAACAGCTGCTACAGACTCGCCTCGTTGATGCAGCCAAGGCCCTGAACACAGTGCACTGTCACTGCCTTGACATCTTTATTAACCAGGCTTTTGACATGCAGCGGGACCTGCAGATCACCCCCAAACGCCTAGAATATACTAGAAAAAAGGAGAATGAATTGTATGAATCACTGATGAATATTGCAAACCGAAAGCAGGAAGAAATGAAGGATATGATTGTTGAGACTCTTAATACTATGAAAGAGGAACTTCTGGACGATGCTGCCAACATGGAGTTTAAAGGTAGGCTGTAAGAGCTTCTGGCGCACTGGGACTTCAGGGGCGTCTGATTCTTTGGGCTAGAAGTTGGATGTACTGATTCTTAAGGTCCAGCAAGACCTTTAGTCATTTAGAAGAGGTAGCCTCTTTCTCTTTCATAGATTCATTTTCATTCATTCCTGGGCCATTAGCTTAGCTTTTGGTAAATTCATTTTTATAGCTGTCTGTTGAATTAAAGGTTTTTGGGTTTTTTTTCTATGCCCACTCTAGCTCCCAAATAATGAGAAGGAGACTTGTTAGATTTATTAATAAACGTTCAGTACCATAACTGGGCAGATATTGATCTATTCTATCCTGTCTATGCTAGTCTAGCTACTTCTCAGCCACATACTCTACTACCTGTCCTCTAGTCTTGCCCTGGCTGCCTCTGTTCCATTTTTGTCCCCAACAGTGACCTCCTCCCTATGACATGCCGACCTTCTTCTCCTTTCTCTCTCCCTCTCCCTGTAACCACCAGACTGGGCCCGGAACTCCCACCTACTGTCTTTTCTCAGCCATTGGCTCTTCAGCTTCTTTATTAGCCAATCAGATAATTAGGGAGTAATTCTTACACAACAGTGAGACAGGGGATTCCTTCATCCAATACAGTACCAGAATCTGTTAGCATTTAGGTAGCTAGTTACAGATTAACAATACAGTGGAGATGAAGGTCACCTATCTACTGTCCTGTTTCCACTGTTTGTATCTCTGCATTCCTGAGAAGAGCAGCTTAAAGAATCATACAGTGTTGTGCTTTTACCTTTGCTCTTGTCAGCATGGCCCACCGTGCCTCACTGTGTTGCTTTTTGTCCCATGGTCTCATTTTATCTTCAGGCTGTTCCCAAAACTCAAAGCATGTTTAGCTTTTTTGGCAGTCTCATTCATCACAAATGACCACTAACAAAACTGGGGAAAGCCATCAGTCAGGGCTTTTGGTATCTAAGGTTTCGATACTGCTGACTTTAGTCTCCATGCATGAGCTCTACCTTACAGCAAGTAAAAGGACAGTGTTTTTAGTAACTCTTTAGATTTTCAATCATGAATATACATGCACTTCATCTCAGGGGGTGCTCAAAATTACAAAGACCACTTCAGACTTCACCAATGCTGCATTTTTCAAAACCTTCACTAGGTGGATTCTGCTTATTTTCATTGTTCAGATGAGGGAACAAAAGTCTTAAAAGGGTTAAGCAATTTTCCCTTAGGTTTTACAGCTAGTAAATAGTAGAGGCAGGACATGAACTGACACAGTCTAATTCTTGTGTGTGTGTGTGTGTGTGTGTTAAAATGGTCTCACTTTGTGGCCTGGATGTCTTGGAACTCACTAGGTAGACCAGGCTGGTCTCAAAACTCAAAAAGATTGGCCTGCCTTGGTTTCCTGGGTAGTGGGATTAAAGAAGTGCAGCTTAAACCAGCTGTTCTTAACATGTTGATCATGACCCCGTTAGGAGTCGAATGACCCTTTCAAAAGGGTTGCCTAAGATCATCAGAAATGTCAGATGTTTACATTATAATTTATAGCAGAAGCAAAATTACTGTTATGAAGTAGCAATAAAATAATTTTATGGTTGGGGGTCACCATAACATGAGAACCTGCATTAAAGGGTCACATCCTTAGGAAAGTTAAGAACCTCTGTTCTAAGTTACTGATGCCACCTTCTTCCTAGTACCCAGCTTCAAAGCTTCAGCATATCTTTTATTGTCTTCACTCTTCAATTTTCTTGTTTAATCAGTTACAAGTACCCGTGAGTCTCTGCAATCTTATATCTACCCATACTTTTCTGTGTATTTTTGAGACAGGATTCCACTGTGTAACCCAGGCTGGCTTATTTAAGCTTACAGTACTCCTTATTCTGCCTCCTTACATGCTGGGATGTAAGCATTCAGAACAGCCTGCCTCTTTTTTTTCGTTTGTAGTCTGTCTGAAGTATTTTGACCTAATCAATCTACCTGACTTGTTTTTGTTTGTTTGTTTGTTTTTCTTTCTTTCTCTATCTTTATTGGCTTCCTGTTCCTGCAGGCTAGTACTGAGTACCTCAGTCAGTCTAGTATTAGAGAGCTTCCAAAGTCTTCAACTTTGCCAGCCTTATTTTCCATTTCTCACCTTTTTGTTTTTTATTTTGTTTCTGGAGGTTTTTTTTCTTTCTTTTTTTCTTTTCTTCCTTCCTCCCTCCCTCCCTTCCTTTCTTCTTTTTCTTTCTTTTCTTTCTTGGTTTCTCTGTGTGGCCCTGGCTGTTCTGGAACTTACTCTATAGACCAGGCTAGCATCAAACTTACAGATCTTCCTGCCTCAGCCTCCCAAGTGCTGGGACTAAAGGGGTGTACCACCACCACACAGCCTCTTCTTATATGTAGTTTTAATTGGGTTGGTATTAACTGTTTGCTGTCTTCCATACACTCCCTCAGCTTTTTCTTTGCATGTGTTTTGCCTTAAGTCTGAAATATCTTTTTGTGTGTGTGAATTTTTCCAAATTCTACCTACCCTTCAAATGCCACTTTTTGTGAAGTCATTAGTTCTGCCATCTAGTGTCAACTGTAGTCCTTTATGCCCCCACACATTCTACCTGCAACTCTGTCGTCTTTTACTTTTTCTGTATTCTGAAATGCCACAGTTGAAGAATATAAACATGGGGTTATTCATCATCTTATACCTTGCAGCAAAACCATGAAGAATCTTCTCCCTTCTTTCCTCCCTCCCTCCTTCTTCCCTCTCTTCTTCCCTTTCTCATTGAAAATGAACAAAGATATATTTTCAGTGGCCAAAAAAACATGCTCATTTCAGTGGAATGAAGTCCTCTAGCATGTCACTAAGCACCCTGGACATCTGTGCTAGTGTCTTATGCACATAATAAGAGCAGGCCAGGGCAGCAGGTCAGGTGGAAAGTGTAATGTTGGACTGTACTGGGTTGAGAATCTTCTATACAGTGTTTAGCTTAAACAGACATGGAAATAACGAGCAAGTAGATCAAATGTCTGACTCTGCTGACCGCATTGTAGGTTTGTGATTTACATTCTTAGATAGCTACATATTAGGTGCAATTTAATATCTGATTCTCGTCTTGTTCTGAGTCCTTTCCGGGTACCTTTGAAGTAATAATTAATTGATTTAAATGAGAGCTTGCACGTAATCTGGTAGAAACAGATTTATATTCGTATTTCTGTTGTCTTTAAATAAAGGTCATACATGTATGCTGGGTAACAGGATGTACATACTTTAGAAAATATTTATGTTTTAATCTAGGTGTGGTGGCATATGCCTGTACTCCCAGCTCTCAGGAGACAGAGGCAGAAGAATCGTAAGTTTGAGGTCAGCCTGGGCCATGTAGGGAGTTACATGTCAACAAATTCTTTTCTTGTTTTATGTAGTAGCAATTGACCTTAGGACTTATGCATGCTAGGCACGTACTCTACCACTGGGCTGAATCCTCCCATTAAGATAAATACACATATATTGTATTAATTCAAACACATAAAAATGCTATTTCTCAAGCATCCAATTCCTCTTAGATTCCCTTGCATTTCCACTTTTCGCTTTTCTAATGTATAGCTCAGAAAGCTTTCTGCAAATCTGTGTTTAAGTCTGTCTTCTAATGGACATACCTTGCATAATTTTCAGTCTATTGAATATTTAGATTCTTTTGTTGTTTTGTTTTTGCTGTTTCAAAGGACTGAACTGATATCATTGTATACACAGTCTGAGACTTGTGAGGAGAGTTCTAGGAAAAGAATGTCCAGAAGCAGAGTTAATCAGAGGGTGTATACATTTGTCATTGTTGGTTGTTTAAATTTTTGATGTCTGTGCCTGCACAGGTTTTATCAAAGTCTGTCTGATTAATATGACAGGCAGTATGAAATTTAACAAAGATCCTAGATTTGGAACCAGTGAGGTTTGTCTTAAATGAGAGCTGTATTGCTTCCTGACTACGTATCTTCTCTCCCAGTGCCCACTTTGTCTTACCTATGAGGCTGTTTCCTGTTTTGTAGACTATATCCATTAATTCCCACCTACAAAGGTACTGTAAGGTGCCTTTCAAGTAGTTTCCACCACGTGAATGGTGTTCCCCCCCTCCTGTAACTGCAACCTAAAAGCTACTGAGATCAACAGACTCGATTTAGACATAACTGCTCATTTTCAGGATTTTACTTAAGTAGCTGAGCATTGCCTGGTCCTTGATCATCTTAAGAATCAGAATTTGACAACCAACCATATCTTTTCGTAGCCACCATCATGGTAGGTCACTGGTGATGACTTGGGAGATGCCCTTATTTAGTGTGTCTGCCCCTTTCCTTCACAGCTAACTAGCGTAGTCTCTGCCTCTATAGATGTCATTGTCCCTGAGAATGGAGAAACAATAGGCACCAGAGAGATCAAATCCTGCATCCGGCAGATCCAGGAGCTCATCATTTCCAGGCTTAACCAGGCGGTAGCCAACAAGCTGATCAGCTCAGTGGATTACCTACGGGAAAGCTTCGTTGGAACCCTGGAACGGTGTCTGCAGAGCCTTGAAAAATCACAGGATGTCTCAGTTCATATTACTAGCAATTATCTCAAACAGGTATGAAGAGAATGGTTGCTAAGACACTGTGTCACAGATAACATCTGGAATAATTCACACACAAGCCCAACCTCAAATTAGACCCTTTGAAACAGTCTAGTGGAAACTTCATTTTTTTTCCTACTTCATGACTTCTGCTTGGGGGAGGTGCTTTGAGTTGTAAAATTATAGTTGATAAAAAATGAATAGAAAGTAAGGGGTGATGAACTTGAGTTGACACTACATGTGTGTGTGTGTATGTGTTATATATGAATACATTTGGGGACATTTGGACTAGTCTGTAATTCCTTCATTTGTGCAAACGGAAGGAAGGAGTGGGGCACATAGCAGCCAGGACTGACCTGGCATTGAACTTGCTATTTTGGTCAAAGCTGGCCCTGAACTCCTGATTCTTCTGGAGTTACAGACATGCGCTATGTCTGGAGAGAGTGTGGGTTTTCTATTGTTGTTGTTTGTTTGTATTATGTGGGTCTGGCTGACTGGGAACTTGATATGTAGAACAGGCTGGCCTCAGAGACGGGCTTTCCTCTTCTTCCCAAGTGCAGGGGTTAAAGGTGTGCGTCACCACACACAGCTTGAAGTTGTTAGAAATGACAGCTCACACTCCTTCACGTGCTCTCTTTCAGATCTTAAATGCTGCTTACCATGTTGAAGTTACATTTCACTCGGGGTCCTCAGTTACAAGGATGCTTTGGGAACAAATCAAGCAGGTGAGCATTCCTCAGAAGAATCTTTTCAGTGCACATTTGGCTACATTTTAGAACATGAGTTAAAGTAGGGTGGCCATTATTTTAGTTTGCCTCTCTGAGAGAATTCTGTTGGATGCCTATTCTCAATAACTACCAATGTTTCCTTCAACTCTTAAAAAGCTGTGGATTCATAAATCCACATTCATAACTTGATGAAGCCACAAAATTTCACCTCATTAGTTTCTTCATCTTTCTTTTGTTCAGCCTAATTATTTTCTCAAAAGTATGTATTGTTGGGGCTGGGGATACAGCTGATACAATGATAGATGGTTTGCCTAACATATGCAAGGCCATGAGTTTGATTCCTCAGTACTACAAGAGTAAACACATAAACAAAAATCTAGACATTGAGTAGGTTATGGTGGTGCATGCCTTTAATCCCAGCACATAGGAAGTAGAGGCAGGCAGATCTCTGTGAGCTCAAGGCCAGCTTGATCTATATGGTAAGTTCCAGGACCCTGTCTCAAACACACTCACACACACACACACACACACACACAACTAAGCATTGCTGCTAGGAGCCACGAATGTGGTTCCTGTCCTGGACTTGCATCTATGTAGAGTTATTGCTGCTTCAGAAGGAAAGTCATCAGTTATTCCCTATTATATCCCCTGAATATAACACCTTGAGGGGTGTGAACATTTAGGCCTTCTTTTCATTGGTGCTTTCCTCTGGCTGAACCCTAGTTTTGAGATAGATGGAGTTAGAGACCATGTTGGATTTCATTGGCTCCTGCGCTGAAAGCTGTTCCCAATGAATGAAAACTCAGAGAAGGAAGGACATTGTTGGAGCTGAGTGGGGGTTTCTTTTCCTTCCATCAGTGATCTCACTGTCCTCATCTTGGCAGATTATCCAGCGTATCACATGGGTGAACCCACCTACCATCACTCTGGAATGGAAGAGGAAGGTGGCCCAGGAAGCCATTGACAGTCTCAGCGCCTCCAAGTTGGCCAAGAGCATTTGTAGCCAGTTCCGCACTCGGCTCAATAGTTCTCACGAGGCTTTTGCAGCCTCCTTGAGGCAGGTGGGTATGCAGGGAAGGAGTGAAAGCTACAATAATCAGAAAAGAGCCTCCTCTAGAGGGAAATAATTTGCTCTCTGCTATCCTTATAGTTTAAAAAAAACAGTATATACTTTTTACTCTGTTAAAGGATAATATGTTGCAGGAAGTTTCATCAACAAATTTTTCCTGTGGATTTTTTTTTCTTACTCTAGGAAAGTTAGAGGGAGTGCACTTAATTTCTTCCCATATAACTGAACAAGAAAAGATATAGAGGAGTACAGCTTTATATAAGTTTATTCAGTATTTTAAGAATAAATGATATGCTGGGCGTGGTGGTGCATGGCTTTCATCCCAGCACTTGGGAGGTAGAGTCAGACAGATCTCTCTAAGTTCGAGGCCAGCATGGTTATAGGACAGCCAGAGGTAAACAGAGAAACCCATCTTGAAATGAACAAACAAACAAATAATGACAAAAAAATGACTTTTTAACTTCATTCCAGTTCACAGTTATGAGCCCCTTCTCTCTCTCTCTCTCTCTCTCTCTCTTACTCACACACACACAGAGAATAAATAGATGTGATTATGTATCTAAGAGGAAAATGACTTGATGATTCACTGTCATTGTATTAAACATGTCATATACATGTCAGTTCTCCAGTTGGCACAAGAGAGATACTATTATTTCTGTGTAAAAGTGGGGGAGCCGAGGTGAGGGACTTTAGAAGTCTTATGTTGTCTTTTTCTGCTTCCCTTCTAGCTGGAAGCTGGCCATTCTGGCCGGCTGGAGAAAACTGAAGATCTATGGCTAAAGGTGCGAAAAGACCATGCTCCTCGTCTGGCCCGCCTTTCACTAGAGAGCCGGTCTTTACAGGATGTCTTGCTATACCGTGAGTTCTTGCTTTTTTCCGCAGATTGGAGGAACTTGCCTGGCCTCCAAGAATCCTAATGTCTCAGGCTACTACTACTTTGCAAAGCTGCCTCAGCACTTAGTGATGTTTTTGAATTCCTGTTTGGTTCTGCTGCTTATGTAATATAATAACATGATCAGAGTTTATTCAGTCATCCAATCAGTTACTTTCTACTGGGTAGAACACCTGAATTTCTTCCCATTGCATCACTGCATGATGACAACTTCTGGTCTTGGTAGTTTGCATCTAAGACTCTTAAAGAGAATTCTTATTCTACCTGCCTTATTTCTGTCTGTATGTCTTATAGGTAAACCTAAATTAGGACAGGAACTAGGTCGGGGCCAATACGGTGTGGTGTACCTGTGTGACAACTGGGGGGGACACTTCCCTTGTGCCCTCAAGTCAGTTGTCCCTCCAGATGAGAAACACTGGAACGATCTGGCACTGGAGTTTCACTACATGAGGTCAGTCTCAGTTCATTCATCTCTCTGGGGAAGAAGGCTGGGATAAGTTTTGAACCATGAGCTACAGCAAGTCCCATCTCTCTGCATCTAGATTTCAAAATGTTACAACTAGTGTTTTTAGTCCAGAATGCTGTCTTTCTCAAATCTTAATTCTGTTATTTTTGTTAGTCACTAAGGATTTGTCAGTATTAATAATCCATGTTTTGCTGGTTTTTTGGCCTTGGCAATGAAGCAGTTCTCTTCCCTCTGTTGGCATCTCATGCAGAATTAGAGCCCAAGTGGGTGGGTGGCCTGAACCTCTCTTTCTCATAGGTCTTTGCCAAAGCATGAGCGACTGGTGGACCTCCACGGATCAGTCATTGACTACAGCTATGGTGGTGGCTCCAGCGTTGCCGTCTTGCTAATTATGGAACGGCTACACCGGGACCTCTACACGGGGCTGAAGGTGAGTGAGGCAACCGGTGGCAAGAGCCAGCCAGGAACCAGAATCAACCCTTCCTTCCTGGACTTCAGCCTTTCCTGTTTATTCAGAACTTCTTGCTTTCATAAAAATTGGAGTAATCTAGCTTTACTGAATTATTTCAAGAAAATGTCAAACATTTCTCAGTCCATTTCTGCCCCAGTGTATAGCCATAATGCTTTTATTCACTACTTAAGTTTTTTTTTTGTTTGTTTATTTGCTTTTTTTTTTTTTTTCGATACAAGGTCTCACTAGGTAGCACTGGCTGGCCTGGAATTGGGCTATGTAGATTAGGCTGGCCTCTAACTGTGGAGTGCTAGGATTAAGGGCATGTGCTACCAGTTTATTCCATCTTGATGTCCTGTATGTGATGAAGAATAGAATAGCTTCTTGTTACTTTTCTGGATAAAGCCAGTTTTTGTTAAATAAACAAGTATTTATTAATTACTTTTTTGTCCATGGCCTTGTTTTAAGCACCATTAGACAACAGCAAAATGTGTAATTCCAGGCACTTTAAAGAGACTTGTAGTCAGTGAATATTCCATCTGGATGTTCTATTTGAGTTTGACATGTGCCCACTGGTGTGTAGAATTTGAATACTTTGAAAGATAAGCTATGCCATGGGAAAGGAACAATATGCCAGAGTACATGAAGACTAGACTTCTAGGCTCATTGGACAGCTAGTTTATTTTAGGGATGAGAGATAAAGTACAAAGAAATATCACTAGCAAAATATACAGGACTAAAGTGTGAAGAATTCAAGCAAAGGGTTAGAAAGATGGCACTGTCTGCAAACTTCCTGTTGTGAGCACAGGATTTGGGGTCAAAACCCTTAGGAAAATCTGGGCATGAGGATGTGTGCTTGTAATCCAGCATTACAAAGATTAGCTTCAGGTTCCCTGAGAGACCATCTTAAAAAAATACAGGTAAATGGGTAGTGTAGAGGTGACTCAGTTGTTAAGAGTACTTGCTTTTCTTGCAGAGGACCTGAGTTCCATTCCGAGCAACCACGTGGCAGCTCACAATCATATGTAACTCCGATTCCAGGGGCTCCAACTTCCTCCTCTGTCCTCTACAGGCACTGCATGCACACGGTGTATATACATACATGCAGGGAAAACAGTCATACACATAAAATAGACAAATATTAAAAAATAAAAATGGAGGGCAATCCAGGAGAGATTCAACACCTACATAGATGTACCCACACCCTCCGTACCACCACATTCACAACATGCAAAAATTTTAAAGAAATCAAGTCAGTTGTAGATACTGAGAGGCTCTGCAATCTACACATCCTAACAGAAGTTCCAATAAGGTTTAAAGTGAAATCACTTATATGGGGCTGGATGTAGCTTAGTGATAAGAGTACTTGTTTCACATATGGGGCAGAGAGACAGAGACAGAGACAGAGAGAGAGACAGAGACAGAGAGAGAGAGAGAGAGAGAGACTCAGACAGACAGACATGTGCGTTGGAGGCAATCACAAAGTCACTCACAAGTTATCATTATATAATCTTGATTTTTAAAGATAAATTTGAGTATGCCACCGAAGAATTTCTCTTGAGGAAAGGTGAATGCTGAGTTTAAATCCCTATTTTAAAAAATCACCAACAGGGAATTAGGTGTCACCTGTCTGCACCCTACTTCAGAGCTGAGTATAAGGAGAAAGAAGCTGACGTCAGAGTGTCTGAATTTCCTGTAAGAATTTACATGCAGACTTTCAGAAGTAAGGTAGAGAAAACTCAGAAATGTTTCCAGGAGTTATAAGAATTAAAGAGATGAAAACGAGACTCCAAATACTTTCCTCTTTATCTCAGGGGCACCTGAAGTTTTTCTGTAAGTGGGCTAGAAGACCCACTTGAGATTTTGGAAGAAATTAACATGACATTCAGAATCCCAAAGACCATAAATTAAAACAACTAGAATGACTTTGGAATAGGAACCCATAAAAATCAACCCTGGGCTGACCAAGCCTATGAAAGCAGGAAAAGCAAATCTCCCATGAGGCAGTGCCAGAGTTGCTCTGTTGGTGGGAGTGAGTCCTCACACCTCTTCTGCTCAGGTCTGGGTGTAGCCCTGCTGACCAACTGCAGCCTGCAAAAGGCTTCATTTGGCTTTGTGTCCTGTACAGCTTGTTCTTCCCTGCACTTCCCATTTACTGTTCTACCCTCTTGGGCCATCATAGGTCATTTAGTTGCTCACAATTGGGTGTCTTGGTTAAGTTAAGGAATTCAGCTTTTATGACATCTAGGCTCTTTTGCCTTCCTAGGCGGGGCTGACCCTGGAGACACGTTTGCAGATAGCTCTGGATGTGGTGGAGGGAATTCGCTTTCTGCACAGCCAAGGGCTTGTTCATCGGGATATCAAACTCAAAAATGTGCTGGTAAGAAAGAACTATATGCAGAGAGGATTCTCTGCCTCTGCAGAGGGTCTGTGTAAATGGCACTTTGATTCTAGGGAAAGTCTACATGGAAAGCAGGAGAGCTAACTCCATGGTGGGTGGATGGTGTCCTGGACTTAAGCTTAAGGAGCAATTTCAACAGACTACCTTGTGTTAAATACTTTTCCCTCCACTGTTGAGAAATTTTAACTTCACAGAAGAGTTAACAGTGGCATAATGGAGACTCAGATCTTTTTATTTATTTTCCTGCATCATATGAAAGTGAGTTGCTAATAACACATCAGTCCTAAATATGTCAGTCTGTCTCTCCTAAGAAGAGGCTTCCACATAATTAAAATGCCATTACCATACTCAAGAAATGTAGCATTGATACACTACTGTTATTAACATATATTGTTATTGTCTCCAGTATAGCCAGTTGCTCCAAATATGGTCTGCTTGCTATTTTATTGTTGTTTTTGTTTTCTTATCTAGGTTCTAATCCAAGAATTCTACATTTTGTGTATTTTGTTATCATGTGATTTAAATTTTAGCCTTCTTTAATCTAGAACAATCTTTGCCCATTTTTTTGGTCTTTATGTTATTGGTATGTTTGAGGAGTCTACGTCTTTGTTATTGTTTAGAGCTTGATCAGAGATGCTAGATGAGAGTCGACATGCATATGCACCTTACAAGATCATATTACATAAATCATAAAGAATTGTTTGACAGATTCCTCTGGAACATCTGTTAGGATCAGTGAGGTGGCTGTACAAGCTATGGTGCCTGTTATTACATGGTGGAAGGAGAGAACAGACTCCCACAAGTTGTCCTCTGACCTACACATATACAAAGTAAATAAATAAAATGTAATAATATAGGAAAAAATACCTTCCTGTATCATTTGATAACACCCTATGAAGTTAAAGTTCAGGGAAGAGAAAGATAGTTCAGAAATTTTAGATAGAAAGATAATAGACAATCAGTAACCAGATGAAGCACATTTATTCTCTAGAATCGACTTTTGCAAATTTGTTTTTGCATCATTGTTGTTCTTTCTACTATGCTAGGGTAAAGCCAGGGTCTTGCCCATGCTGGTCCAGGTCTTTGCCACAGAGCTACACTGTAGCCCTCTATTAGAGCTTTAAGAATTAAAGAATCACTTTAGCTGATGAAAAGGGAAATCAGGTGCCAACATGTTTTCCTCATTTACAGACCTTCATTATTAATTCTTCCAAGAATATAGTGATCCTAGTATGTGCCAGGGATATAAAGATGGAAGAAACAATCCCTGCCACCATGTTGCTCACAATCTGGGGAAAAGGACAGGGACAGGAAGAGTCTGAGAGTGGAGGCTGGAGGCCAGACTTTTAAGCACTGCTTTGAGGCCATGCGTGCAGACACAAGGTGACTCTGACCTGTTCCTTTTGGCAGCTGGACAAACAAAACCGTGCCAAGATCACTGACTTAGGATTCTGCAAGCCAGAAGCTATGATGTCAGGCAGCATTGTGGGGACACCAATCCATATGGCCCCTGAACTTTTCACAGGTAAGGCTAGAGGGCAAAAGTGGGTTTAGGCAGACCCTAGTACTCTGACCTGGAGTCTATCCCTCAGGGTAAGTAGTGTGTACAAGTACTGCTGGC
This sequence comes from Pachyuromys duprasi, assembly GCA_028658305.1. NCBI lineage: Eukaryota > Metazoa > Chordata > Mammalia > Rodentia > Muridae > Pachyuromys > Pachyuromys duprasi. The sequence continues at coordinate 7,238,039 of CM053757.1, read as the reverse complement.
AGGTTTGACAATGAAGAAACCAGAACAGAGGGAGAGTAAAGAGGTAAAAAAGTGAGAAAGAAAAGTACAAATGTAAATGGGAATTACCAGGTGCTCTTTTGTGTATGTGTCTTGGATATTAGCATTATAATTGCCATACTTAGCACTTACTTAATCATAAAGTATTGGGTGAATAATGTCTAAATGATGAAACCTGTCATTAAAAAACATCAACATGGAGATATATTGAGAGGTAAAATGATTTGGAAGCAATGTAAGGCAGCATTAAAAGCTAAATTACATGGGGTGGAGAGAAGTCTCAATGGCTAAGAACAATGTCTGCTCTTCCAGAGATCCTAAGTTCAACTCCCAGCAACCACGTAGTTGCTCACAACCATCTATACCTTCTAATGCCCTCTTCTGGCATGCAGGTGTACATGCATGCTCATATATATAAAATAAATAAAATCTTTAAAAAAAGAAGCTAAATTACAGGTGCTGTGATGCACTGCTAAAGCAGAGTGAAAGAACAAATCAAGGTTGAAATACTGGATGGTTTTATGGTAGAAGTGAGATTTGGGCTTTTGTGGAAAATTTGGTAGTGGAAAGGGAACTTGGGTTTAAGTGTACACTTTGTGGTAAACAGGGCATTTTTGCTTCTGGTTATCTTGTTTTACTTAATCCTTACAGCAATCCTGTGATGATGTTGGTATATATATGTCAGATTAATAGATAAAATTGGGATCAGATTAACAAAGTAACTGACTCTTAAAACACTGAGGTAGAAGGCAATGGACCTGACTTGAATCTAGGCCTTACCGTCTCTACAGTCCAGCCATGTATCATGAAGACAGAGGCATCTGAAGGGCTCAAGAAGGGGAAATAGTAAGGGAAATTACACAATGGTGAATAGTGACAGATAAGGCCAGAGAAATACAGAGGTTGAAAACCTTGTGGAGGGCTAAGGTTTTGCTGATAAGGAGGTGCTGAGCTTTTGAGCAGGGAGGAGAGCATATGTCTGGACAAGCTTTGCAGCATTGATAGAGGGGATGAGAGGGAGAAGAATCAGAGTGAGGTGACCAGTTAGGCAAAGATTTGTGCCCATGGTTAGTTTGGTACTGATGCTGAAAACAAACAGGGTTACAGATTTGAGATGAATTCAGAAGACAATGGGAGAGTTTTTAATTTTACTGTTGAGGGTTGAAAATAAAAGAATGGCTGGCATGGAAGATTGAAGCTGAGCTGTAGTGGATGGGAGAGTGATGGCTCTGTTCCAAGGAAGAAGTCACAGGTCAGTCACTAGTGTTTGCGTGAGGAAAATTTTGCAATGCATTTCAATTTCTTTTTTTTAGAGTATTTTATTTTATGTCTATGGATATTGCCTGCATGTATGTCTGTGTCCTAGGAGTATATGTGGTGCCCACGGTTATTCCAATTCCTGGAAATAGGATTACAGGTGTCTGTGAGCCACATGGGTGCTGGGAATCAAATCCCAGTCCTACTCTGGCTGCTGCTTACTTAAATCCCTTTTTATTATTGTCCACCCTATCACAAACAGAAGAATATTTCTAAAATATATTCTCCTTTTGTACCTTCTGGTGCCTACCAACTTTAGACTCCTCTCTGCCTTTGAGGAGCTTTCTATTAGAAATAAAACCTTCCTATGTATCCTGGACTGGCTTTAAATCACCCTTCTGCCTCAGTCTCGTGAGTACTGGGATTACAGGTGTGAACCTGCACTGCTAATCTTTGTATTTTTAATTGTTATTTTCTGGTTCCCACCCATATTTCTCTAGTATGGCCCTTTAGAATTGATCTTGCAGACTGTCCCATTAGGGTGAAAGGCCTTGTTTTCCTTCTCTTTTGACCAATTTCATCTGTCTTAGCATCTAGCTTCCTATGTTATAAAAGAGGCCTTTCAAGTGTGTCCTGCCTTCCAGGCAAGTTGTGAATAACAGCTGATATCAAAAGCTTTTAAAAAGTGTATAAGGGAGGTTGGAGAGAGGGCTCAGAGGTTAAGAGCACTGGCTGATCTTCCAGAGGTCCTGAGTTCAACTCCCAGAAACCACATGGTGGCTCATAACCATCTATGATGAGATCTAGTGCCCTCTTCTGGTGTGCAGGCAGGACACTGTATACATAATAAATAAATCTTTTTTTAAAAGTGTGTAAGGACCTATAGCTGCCAGATGGTGGCTTACTGTTGCTCATCTGTCTTTACTGTAGGAAAGTATGATAATTCCGTGGATGTCTATGCTTTTGGGATCCTTTTCTGGTATATCTGCTCTGGCTCTATCAAGCTCCCTGAGGCATTTGAGAGGTGTGCTAGCAAAGACCATCTCTGGAATAATGTGCGCAGAGGTAAGAACCACCAACCTTCTTGGCTTTAACTCTCTCAGACCGCCTGGGCACCATACCAGCCACCCTTACCTTCTGGCCACTCCACAGCATGACCACACTAGGCAGACCATCATAGAATGCCAGAAGGATACTGAAAACCAGTTTTTAGTGTTTTGTTTTCTAAGCCAATGTATTTCAGTTTTCACCATTCCTGTTAAAAGGTGATAGCCTAGGTATCTGCAGTAGTATCAAACTCTGCTCTCCCAGACTGGCTGTACTTCCTTGCTCTTCTCTATAGGGACCCGTCCAGAACGTCTTCCTGTGTTTGATGAGGAGTGCTGGCAGCTGATGGAAGCATGTTGGGATGGTGACCCCTCCAAGAGGCCTCTCCTAGGCATTGTCCAGCCTATGCTCCGGAGCATTATGGACCGACTCTGCAAGTACAGTTCTGAGCAAGCAAACAGAGGACTGGAAGATTCTACCTGAAGAGAAAAGTGTTTCTCTTCCGCTCTGTTCCTTCCTTCCCTCTCACCTTTTGGCCATGGGGAGAACTTGATATTTGTTCATTAAGAGAGCTCCCAACGGAACTGGTGCTTGTTGGCAACTTCAGACCTTCCTGGGCAGAGATGGCTTCTGGGCAGTGAAGAATTCAGTGGCTCTTTTAGTGTTCATACTGCCTTACACTGTCTCTTTGGCAAAAGATTGTCTCAGATGTGTAAAAGCTAAAGAATGTGACGTTCTGGCCTCAGAACTGAAAAGGAGGCAACTGTTACCACTGTCTATTCACTGTATATGTTTCTAAAACAAGTGGAACACTGCAGTGCAGGGTATAAAACTATCATTTTCGTGACTTCAGCTTGAGCTGGGAACCATTTAGTTCTATCCAATGGTAGAGACCACTTAGAAAACATGACCTTAGTTCAGGATTGTAATAATCAGCATTGTATGATTGTAAAGGAAAACAACAACAACCAACCCAGCCAAATGTACCCTTGTGGTTGCCTGGTTCTTGTTCTCTGTAATCAGGATCTCAGGTTGTAACAGTCAAAGCCCTTGGAGGCAGCTGAATGTGAAGCTGTCTGCCCTCACAACCTAGTGTGTTTACATTTCCGGGCCAGGGAATCCTGGTTTTTGCAGGGTAAGGCTAACCCAAACAGAATCTGTTTGATTCTTGGGTCTTTCCCCACCCTTTACCCTTTTATCCCTCAAAAAGGAGGGAAAACTCCAGATAATATGGTACTTGGACTTGAGCGACTGATCAGAAATAGACTAATTTTGTTGTTGTATTTAATGGGAAGTAGCCCAGGCTAGCCTTAAAGTCCATCCTTCTGCCCCAGCCTTCATAGTGCTGGGATTACATATGCTACCATGCCCAGCTTTTAACTCTATAACTCACTCTTTTCTTCTTCTGTGCTACAGATCAATCCCATAGCGCACATGTGCTGCTAAGTGCTCTCCTACATGCCACACCCCAGCTTCATGTAGTTTGTAAAGTTCACTTTGAACACTAGGCACCATGAGCCCCATGATGACACAGTTGAGCACGGTCTCCTAAACACCCTTCAGCAGTGCTTCAGAAATGCATGCAATGCTTTCTACATGCAGACTATAATGGACAAGTGGTGGGCCAGTGTCTCTGGGTTCATTGGCTCTGGCCTTATTTTGCAGAATGCTTAGTTTAGCTCTTAGAATTTTAATTACTCAACTATAGTCAGTTACTGTGCTCTGAGCATTAACACATTGCCCTCTGGAGACAGTAAGATGTTCAGGAAGCCAGGAATTGAGAAAAAGAAATGAGTCATCGCTACTAGTTAGGTCTGCTGTGTGTGAAACACGAAGAGGTCTTGTGTAGTTAGCAGACCTGTTGACCCTTGTTCTTGAGTCCAACTGTAATAAGAAGGCTATAGTTCCAGAATGAAAGCCATATTCCTAATATTCTTTGGACTGTTTAGCTCATATTCAGACTCATAAATAGGAGGTTAGATTTTTTTTTTTTCCTCATCCAGGATCCCTTTTCAGTCTACCGTCAGATTAGTCCCTACATTCTTCTGCTCTATGGGAGGAAGGGAGAGGCTGATGATAGGTAGGGAAACAAGCAGCAGTTTTATAGTTCATTCATTACATGTATCTGAGGAAGGTCTGAGACACTCCTGAAAGTGTTCGGGCAAGCCAAAGGCCACATGGGGTATTTGGTGGCATTATTTCAATGCTCAGCAGGCTGAGTATGTGGACACGTGTTTAGTTTATATGTATTTTACTTTATAACATTGTAAGCTAATTTTGGATTCTATGTTTTTTGACATCTATTATTATTTCAGTGATAAAATTTCATGAATGTACTGTATTGTATATCACTTAGGAGGACACTAGGCAGTCAGAGGAATGTGGAGGCACTTGTGTGGTACGGGGCTCCACAGGGTCAAAGTTTTGAAGACTTACCTCTGGGCTGAGGGAGGAAGGAGGGTGGCATGAAGAGTTACCTTTCCTGGTGCCATCCTTCGGAACATTTCTGTAAGGGCAGTTTACTCCCGCCTCGCAGTGGCACCCAGCTGCTTTGTGGGAGCTGAGAGTCTGGCTACTCATTTTGATGTGGAATGGAGTAACAGGCCGTTCTGCAAAGTAATCAGAAGAAATGCTGGTAGAGTCTGGACCCTGCATGGCTCACCTGTGCCCGAGAGCAATCTTTCAGTTCTCAGAAAGGGGACTGCCCTGGTTGTTGCCAGACCAAAGAGAGTCGCTTTCGACTCCATCGAGTTTAAGGGACAGGGCTAGGCAGCCATGGCTCAGTGCTAACACTAATGCTCGAGGAGATCAAGGAAAGGATGCATTCCTACCACAGCTAGAGCAAGAGAATGGTAAACTCTGCATACTTGTCAGCTTCCCAAATGCATTTCTGTATTTTCACTTGAGCTGTCAAACAGGTTAGAGCACTCAGGGTATGTGTAGTTCAATGGTAGGATGTGCTTAGCATGCACATGGCCTTGGGTTCAGTGTCTAGGACCAAAAAAAAAAAAAAAACAAAAACAAAAAAATGCAAAGGTCAAAGCGGGGCTGGAAAATGTTTTTCTTGACAGAGGTAGCTTGGGTTGTAGGCTGCAACGTGACAACTGCACTAAATGACACTTTATGTTTGCTGTTGTCGTCTTATTTAGCACTGAGAAGCCAGGGGATGGGTGAGTACAGTAACACTTAGGGAAACTGAGGCACCCTTTCCTCTTGCTCTGGAGAGATGCCCTGCTTGTTTGATCTAGCTTACTTGGAAAACTCCCAAGACTGTGTCAGGATCAATTAACAAGCCTTGGAACAGTGCATTCCAAAGGAGGAGCTGCTTTAAGTGTTCAAAACTTGTGTTTTCTATATGTTGGCTCAAATAGTTCACATATTCTTTAAAAGAAACTGAGGATTTAGTTTTCTAAATGTTGGGCTATGTGAAATAGAGCTAGTGTGTATTAGTGAGGGCCAGGAAGTGGTGGCCTTAAAACACTTGTACTACAGACTCCCCTAGAAGTTCCAGGTAGAGCTGCTCTTCTTCAAGAGTTTTATTTTAACTTCACCTGCGTATTAGCATCCAGTGTGACTGACATGGTGGTGGAGACTGCAAACACCTGACATTGGGGAGACCAGAGGGTTGACAAGAAAATTAATTTGGATGGCTTGCTGTTTTTGTTTGTTTTCTTTTTTTTTGTCTTTATGTAATGTTTTTATTTGTCTTAAAGGACTAATGTTTATTATACAGTGTTATATACAAGTGTAACATATTAAGTGTGTAGAATAAAGTGCAATAACAACAAAATTTACTTTGACACAAATTTTAGCCTCTGTCCCCTCTTTTCCTGTGCAGTGTGGCTCTCCCCACACAGCGGGACCTTTTTTCTTTGAGAGATATAGCCCTAGGTTGTCTTAGTGTGTCTTGAATGGCTGCACTAGGTTTTGTGGAGTCGTCTGTTAGAGGTTAGGATATGGACACCACGTGTGCCCTGTAATAAAGACCACAGTAATGTTTCAGTGTTACCCATTTGGCTTCAGCTTTTCCTCACTTCCCTTCACATGTTCACAGGATGTTCCCAAGCCCCAACACCATTACCTGTTATCCTTCCATTTTAGGAGATTGCTGAAATACTGCCAACTTTTTTAGCTTTGTTGACTGCAACACACTTTTTCTCTTGACCTAATTCCACTGGTCTGCAGCTTTCCTAAGCAGGATACACCCCAGGACTCTGGCATCTCAAACATCTTGGGTCTGCAACATAATCCAGGTTTCACCTTCACAGCTTCACAAAATGGGTTCTCTGGAGCGCCATGCACTGACATCAGACATCTTATCTATAGAGGGAGATTCCACAATCCCTTTCTTGTATTTTTAACTCTAAAGCCAGAAACACGTGCCACGTTCTGGTGCTTGATGGGGCTGGAACTTGGCCTCCTGTTCAGTTACATTTGCCTCCAGTTTCTGTTGTGGTGGTTTCCTTCACTGCTTGAGCATTAATTCCTTTTCACAAGTTGTGTGTTTAGCTGGGTGGAGTCTTACCCTGAGGTCACCACCCTCTTTATTACATTTTTATTCCCATGAGCAGGACTTAGCTCTGATTATGCTTCCTAGTGCTCCTTTTCTCCTCAAACTATATACACTTGTATTTCTCTTTGTCCAGCTTGCTTCTTTTCATTCTAGATCTGCATGAGACTGATCACTAATAACCACACGACATAGTAACAGGCTCTCTCAAATCTCCTCTGCCAACATCCTTAATCCAAAGCTCTTCAGTTTAGCCTCAGAGTTTTAGGACAAAGGCAAAAAGCAGCCACATTCTTTGCCAAAATATGACAAGAATGTTCTCTAGGCCACTTAGTAATATTCTTCCCCTCAGAAACTCCTTGAGCTGCCTTCCACAGTTCAAATCCTCCTCAGGAACTGTCTTCCGTGTTCCTATTAGGATGGCCCATTAATCCCTGCTTAAAGTGTCCAACCTCTTTTCAGGTCCAAAGTCCCAAAGTCTTCCATATTTCTCCAACAGCATAATCAGGCCTGTCACAGCAATACCCGAGTTCCTTTTCTATCTTAGTCCCTGTTCTATTGCTGTGAAGAGACACCATGACCGAGCAACTCTTAAGAAAGAAACAGCAAAGTTACTATGGGTTACTACAGATTGAAGTTTCTTATGGCCTTAGGGACAGCTTGTTGCTTGAATAAGCTGGAAACATTTCAAGACATAGGGAAAAAAGACTTCAATAAAACTGGTTATCAATCTGTTCCTACAATGAAAACCATAGATAGAATGGCTTATAAGTAGAACAAACTTGTTTCTCACAGTCCTAGAGGCCAGGGAAGTTCTGCTTCATAGACCTAAAAAGGAGATTAATGCTGTGTCTTCATAATGGAAGAGCAGAAGGACAAAGGGACATGTTATACCCTCACATGGCAGAAGAGGTGGAAAGGCATAGTGGCTACTGCAACAAGTGCCTAGTTATAAAATAAATGGCTGGCCGCTAGACTCTACATCTGTGTGATCTGATAAAGAAGGGTTGAGAAATCTGGGCAGTGGCGGTGGTGGCACATGCCTTTAATACCAGAGCTCAGAAGGCAGAGGCAGGTAGATCTGAGTTCTGAGTTTGAGGCCAGCCTGGTCTACAGAGTGAGTTCCAGGACAACCAAGGCTACACACAGAAATCCTGTCTCAAAAAACCAAAGGGAGGTGGTATCAATGTAAGATAAAACACACACACACAGAGAGAGAGAGAGAGAGAGAGAGAGAGAGAGAGAGAGAGAGAGAGAGAGAGAGAGAGAGAGAGAGAGAGAGAGAGAGAGAGAGAGAGACACGCCAAGGAAAAGCAGCAGAAATTCACAAAAAGAACACAGGCCATGTTACACTGCCTGCCCTAAAGGGGAAATAGAAATTGAGGGGGTCTGATGAAAAAGGCTGACAGCCCCTGTCTACAGGGCAAGTCTCCAGCCTTCACAAGCCTCAAATCCAGCCACAGGGCTTGCTAAAGCAGTGGCTTCTCCCGTGGGGTGGCTCGGCAATAAGAAGAGTTCCCCTGGTTTAGAGGGCTGTGGCAGGGCACCATCCTGAGACTATTTAACCTGAGCTATCCCGAGGTCCAGAAAACAGGGATAGTCCGAAGTAAGGGTGCCTTAATTAAACTTGCTACAGCTCCAGGGCAAGAGACAGCTCTGGGAAACAGCTATGAAAAGCAGGAGGGCTGAAAAGTCCAATTGGCATGTGACTCAGGCAGTGAAGTGCAGACAACTTAGAATCTACAGCTACATCCCTTCAGCAGGGTGATTAATGCTTATAGGGCCCTAAAGTATGGGGATAGGTCCACTGGTACAGAACTAGGCATTGTAGCTAGTTCTGCTAATCCCAGAATAATGGGGACATACTCTCAGCTATGATCTGGAGAGTTTGGAGAGTGAGAAAAGCTGTCTAGCCCACAGATTGCAAAGCTGAGTTTGACCAGCAGAGGCCCTTAGTACACAAAGAAAGGAGACAACTGCAGCCTGTGAAGGTGGACCTTGCACACTGGTTCCTTATAAATTCAGCACAAACATCACAAGGAAGATCAGAGTTCATCTAGCAAGATTACTATCTAGAACATATAAAGAACACCACAAATTAAACACTGTCATTCCTAAACTACCCAATCAATAAATGAACCAGTGAACTGAAAGGACACTTCTCAAAGGCAGAGACGAGAATGGCCAATAAATATCTAAATAAGTGTTCAATATAAATTAAAGCTGCTCGGAGATTCTCAAACCCAGTCAGAGAGGCTATCACTAAGATAACAAATGATTAAAAAGGATGGCAAGGATGTAGGGAAGGAGCAACCCTTTGGTCAAAGGAATCAGTGCGTCATTGCTGCAGCATGTGACAAGTCAAAACCACCTATTGCATGGCCAGTGAATAAAGAGAAGACGAGGAAGGACAAAGGTCCCACTATCCCATTCAAGAGTAAGGACCCATCTCCAGACATTCTGCCACCTCTCAGTTGCATCATGCTGGGGACCAAGATGTTGACACACAGACCTTTGAGGAGCACTCAAGATCCAAACTATAGCATCCTAAAAGCCTCCTCTAGTAATATCATCACCTTGGGGTTTAAGTTCCAACCCTGAGTTTGGGAGGAACACATACACTCAAATCATAGCACACTAGGAGGAGGAGGGGTAGTGTAAAAAAAAAATCCAAATCATCATGCCAAAAAACCAAGACAAAACCACCACCACCAACACATCCTAGTTATCTTGGATAAATGTAAAAGCTTCAAACTATGAAGATAGTGGCACTGAATAGTATGTGCTATTATAAATGTTTCCATGCAGTAATTCACTTAATCCTGACCACACCCCATTTCACTGATGGGGAAACAAAGAAAAGATGGTGTCTTAGTTACTGTTCTATTGCTGTGAAGAGACACCATGATCAAGGCAACTCTTACAAAGGAAGCATTTAACTGGGGACTTGCTTACAATTTCAGAGGGTTTCACAAGCAGTAAGCAGAGGGGCATGGCCCTAGAGCAGTAGCTGAGAGGCTTATACCCTGATCCTCACAAAGGCAGAGAGAGAGAGAAAATATGAGAGAGAGAGGGGCACACCTGGCATGGGCTTTTGAAACCTCCAAGTACGACACACCTCTTCCAACAAGGACACTCCTACTCCATCAATACCACACCTCCTAATCAATTCACCAAACAGTTCACCAATGCTAAACATCATAGACAGGGTAAGAAACCAGTGTGGTACAATTAATAGGTCCTAAAGCTTGGACAGAGCTTAAGAAGTCTGTGGAATCTAAGCCTGGTAAGATGAGCAGAGAAGAAATGAGAAGACTACAATAAAAACAAAGTTGGGTTAGAAGTCACAGAGAATGAAGAACATTTGACCAGCAGAATAGAGTAAGTGAGAAACAAACCAGGATTATATTTTGAAGAAGAGGTACTTAAAATTGAGATCTCAAAGGTGGTAGGTACAGTGGTGCTTTTTATTTTTATTTATTTTTATTTTATTTTTTTTTTTGTGGTCATGGCATTACAACCCTCAGGTGAGAGGCTGGAGTGCAAGAAAGTGTAACCAAAGAGGTCACTGGAGGGAAGAAGGCAAGAGACCAGGAAGTCAAGGTGCTGAGTCAAAAGCAAGGTTGTAGACTTGCCAGGATGATGAAAGAGTAGGGCAAAAAGGAAGACTGAGTCAGGCACTGACCAGCCAACACATTGTGAAGGTGCCAGCAAGAGGAGGAGGGGCAGTGTCACTTGGTGGCAGAGCTTTCAGTGGACAGAGATTTCTTGTCTCAGAGATTTCTCAGAGGGGAAGAAGAAACAGTTTGATAGAGGTTTTGGTGGGAGTCATCACAAGTGTATAGACTACAGGAAGGGACAGCATGTCTTTTCCTGGGATACATAAACAAATGTGTGGTCCAGACAGGGCAATGATGAGACCAAAGAAGCATTTCACTTAAGTCCGGCTTGGGGGAATGAGTTTACTGGGGATACATACAGAAGCATGGGTAGTTGAAGGCCACTGCATCACAGAAAGCCCATTTAGGCATAAGTGATGGCAAAAGAGCACTCCGCACTAGAGGCCTGTGTGCAACTTGCAGCTAGCTCCAACGAAAAGTCCCCGCTCCCACAGCAATAGCTTATGAGTCAGACAACCTTGGGAGTCACATAAAGTTCTGAGTTTTCTGAGCCCTAACATAGCTTGCTTCATTCATTCATTCATTCATTCATTCATTCATTCATTCATTCATTCATTTAGAGAAGGTCTTACTACTTAACCTTGGCTGGCCTGGAACTTCCTATGTAGATCAGACTGGCCTCAAATTTACAGAGATACATTTTATACCTGTCTCCCCTGGGACCTGGGATTAAAGGGCTGAACCACCATGACAGAATGCTTTCTGAGTCTTATGAGCTCCGTCTTCCCTCTAAGAGGGTAAAATTCAGAGAAAATAGCTATTTAACAGAAGGTCAGAATTAAATTTGACTCTAATTTAAAAATCTTTAATTTGGGGTGCTGGGAGATGGCTCAGAGTATAAAGGCACCTGCCACCAAGTCAGATGACCTGAGTTTAATTCCTTGGACACACACAGTAGAAAGAGAACTGATTTCTGCCTCAACATTGTCCTCTGGCCTCTGCCATGCCATGGATACATGCCTGCACACAAACAATAAATAAATAAGTAAATGAATAAATTAAAATTTTAATCTGCAAACGAGGCAAGAGCACTCAGTAGAGCATTTTGTCTAGCACGCACAAGGCCTTGGGTTTTGTTGCAGTGAAAACAAATGTTAATGTTAAAATGAAAGTTAGGGTTAAAATGCTGAAGTCAGAAACACTGAAGAAGGTTAAAAAACAAAAACCTAGGGCTTTGCAGCTGGGAGTCAGCCGAGCTAACCAGATAAGAGGAAGGACAGGGACTCTGAGAAGAACAAGGTCAATGTCAGCAGGCTGGCTCCCACTCCCATGGAATCCTTTCCCCAACATATGCAAGCTACTGCTACACTTTCATAGATTCTTATCTCCAGTGCACTAGTTCTAACAGAATAAACTTTAAGAATAGCTTCTAAAAACCGTACACCTATTCGAGAAAGGAGACTCCCAGAATCCTCCTCCCAGCCCTAGACAAGTAGCTGGATGTGAGGTAACCAAGGATAATTGCAGAGATATCCTGGGAGCTGTGATGGGACTTAGGTTCCCTGATATGGTAAAAACTACACACTGTCTATAGAAGTATAAAAACCAAAGAGAACAGTCTAAAAATGACTCATAGATCCAACCAAGGTCTGAGATACATAATACTCACAAGGTTGGCTTCTAATGGATAGTAACCAGTAGACAGCCAGGGTCACCAGCTGACAGAGCCAAGCCGAAATACCCAGGACAGCTGAGACACAAAGATGTGTTTTCTCCTGACAATCAAGAGGGAGAGATGGGCATCAGGACAGAGGGAGAGTCTCATTCCATGGGTCTGGAAAAGGGACCCCAGGAGATTTGTGAATCTCCTGTTTTTCGTAGATGAAATTACATTAAGGGAAAGATAATCAAGAGAGAAAAATTGATCCAGTAACAGGAGAAAGGATAAACTTAATGCCGACTCTTTGCTACCTGGGATTCTAATTGTAATTGTCTAGTTAGTTTCTAGCAAGAAAACAAAGTCGTATGAATGGTTCAAAATGATGAAAGTCCCAAAGGACTTAGCAGCTGCTAAGAATCAGTGATGCTTAGGAAAGCTCGACATGGAAAATCTGACACATGAAAAACCTTGCACCTTTCTGTCTCCTTTCCCTTTCTGATATGTCTCACCTCTCCTCTCCATGATACTCCTTTTCTCTTCCTTCGCCTCTTCTTCTCCTCTCCTTTCCCTCCCTGATTCCTTTTTAAGTTTATTTTTAAAGAAAGCATCTTGCTATGTAGCATGGGTCAGGTTGGTCCTAAACTGTAGATACTCCTGTTTCAGCCACCCAAATGCTGGGACTGCAGTTTGTACCATGTCTGCCCTTGGGCTTTTTAATTTTTAATTATTTTTATTAATTACACTTTATTCACTTTGTACTCCCCCTGTACCTCCCTCCCTCCTCCCCTCCCAACTCCACCCTCCCTCCCTCTTCTCCACCTGTGCCCCTTCCCCAGTCCACTGATAAGGGAGGTTCTCCTCCCCTTCCCTCTGATCCTAGTCTATCAGGTCTCATCAGGAGTGGCTGCATTGGTAAGGTTGCTCCCCGAAAAGGGGGAGGTGATCAAAGAGCAGACCAATCAGTTCCTGTCAGAGACAGTCCCTGTCCCCATTACTATGGAGCCCACTTGGACACTGAACTGCCATGGGCTACATCTGTGCAGGGGTTCCAGGCCATCTCCACGAGTGTTCCTTGGCTGGAGTATCAGTCTCAGAAAAGATCCCTGTGCCCAGACTTTTTGGATCGGTTGCTCTCCTTGTGGAGCTCTTGTCCTCTCCAGGTCTTACTATCTCCCACTTCTCTCATAAGATTCCCTGCACACTGCCCAAAGTTTGGCTATGTGGGGCTGGAGAGATGGCTCCAGTGGTTAAGAGCAATGTCTGCTCTTCCGAGGGACCTTGGTTCAATTCCCAGCACCCACATGGCAGCTCACAACTGTCTGTAATGCCAATTCCAAGGGATCTGACACCTTCACACTAATGCACACAAAATAAAATTAAATCAATTTAATTTTTTATTTTTTTGAGACAGGGTTTCTTTGTGTAGCCCTTGGCTGTCCTGGACTTGCTTTGTAGACCAGACTGGCCTTGAACTCACAGGGATCCACCAGCCTCTGCCTCCCTGAGCATTGGGATTACAGTTGTGAGCCACCATGCCCCTCTTGCCCTTGGACTGTCTTTAAAAGCCAAGACTGGCATTTGCCACTGCTTTTAGGTTTGTTTGTTTGTTTGTTTCTTTTCCTTTCTTGATAAATCAGCTTTTCAACTATATAATATCAACAGAAAAAAACCCCACAATTTTCCTCTAGGTTTCTAAAGCTTCCTGTCACAAAGTTGTACAAAGTCTTTCTTTTTATTTTTATTTTTTTTTAGTGCTGAGGATTGAACCCAGAGTCTCACACATACTTGGTAGGCAAGGGTTCAATGGCTGAGATATATTCTCGCCCCCAAAGAGAGAATCTCGTATTGTAGCCTAGGCTAGCCTCAAACTCACTATGTAGCCTAGGCTGGCTTTTAAGACAAAATCATCTTTTACTGTACTCTTGAATGCTGGGCTTCAGGTATGAATGGCTACACCTAATGGAGGGTGGTGTTTGCAATTATTTCATTTTCATTTTTTTGCTATCACTTTTGAATGGCAGATTTCTTTACTTTTTTTTTAATCTCATAATGTGTGAGATAAGGGTCACCCAATATACACTTTACTTATTAGGAATCATAAAACATGTTTTCAACAATTAATTGGAGTTTGCAGCAAAGCTAGCACTGCAGACAGCAATGGCTGAGAAATTGCATTACTGCTGGTCACTTCATGCATGATCTGTGATCACAACAAACTCCTGGGGACTCCCTGCAAACATTTGCTTTCATCTACTGCTCAACGCAAAAAGCTAGAACAGAACAGGCTGTCAGTGGTGCACGCCTTTAATCCCAGCACTCAGGAAGCAGAGGGGGACGGATCTCTGAGTTCAAGGCAAGCCTGTTCTATAGAGTGAATTCCAGGACAGCAAGACTACACAGAGAAACCCTGTCTCAAAATATAGATATAGATATGACAATTTTAGATAATACTGCAAGGAACAATCGTGTGTTTGTGTCCATTGTTCTCAAGTGAATGACATCCATACCTATATATTTTTCTTCCCTTCTCAATTTTCTTATCTCCAGGGAAGTGAGCGCTGTGTTGTAATTGTCCTTTTCTCCCTCTCTTTACACCGAATCTGTAATTCTGACAACAGGCACTGACTGTAATTGCCCACTTTTTCTGAGAGAGGGTCTAATCTCATCCAACATTTCTGATGTCATCCCCAGCCCTTTGCTGTGCTTCTCAACCTTGTCTGTATGCTGGAATCTTTCAAACATACTCCTTTTCTCTAAGCTAGCTGCACAGAGGATTGCTTGATTTACTGTGAAGTGGGAGTGTTCCAGGTAAAGATTTCCTAGTCCCACCTTCCCCTATGGATCAAACCCAAAGCCTTACACAGGCTAGGGCAAGTGCTTTACCACTAAACTATACCCTAGCCCAGAATTCATGATCTTTATGTGGAAAAGAGGTAAATGTTCTCATGCACGAAGGACATAAAATATCTTAATGAGAGGGAAGTCCAGCCTGGCTAAGAACTAAGTTCTGTTTTCAGAATGACAGAATAACAGGTACAAATTGCTCTAGGCCAAGGAGGAAAATAATTAACATGTTCTCCCCTTCAGCACACAAATTCAGACACCCTGTTTTGGCAGTTAGTTGTCTTAATAATCTCTAACTAACCCTCACAAAGCAAAGCCCACTAATTACAGTTTTCATTAAAGTAGAATACAATTACAAGACATACAATGTATACCTTACAAAAAAAAAAGCCGTGCTAATTCATTATGAGGGATAATGACACATATGCTCTATCCCTAATTTAGAGATTTTTTTAAATGCAAAAATATGCATATCATAAAATTAACAAAATACAGTGCATCATTAACCTGCATTTCTTTGAAGTCCCTACTTTATGGTCTCTGGCCTTCTTATATCCATCTTAAACCCAGGATATCTGAAGCTGGACTCTTCCATCTACCTGTCCAAGTTGTTTCTTTCTCAGTGTCCCATGCACTAGCAAATGGAGTCTCCAAAGTAGAAACACAGCTCATGACAGACATATTACCCCCATGAATTCCCACACTAAAACAAAAGAAAAAAAAGTTCTTGTTTTGCTGTTTCCAATTCTGTCTCCTAATCTCTCTCCTTGCTTGCTTTCCTCCTCTACTGTAGATTGGATTCAGATCATCCTCATCCTCTCACAGGATCATTGCAGTAAACTTTCAGAGAGCTTTCACCCATCAAGTGAATTCCTACTCACCAGTGTCTTTAAGAATTTGATTTTTAGGGCTTTCCTTATGGGTAGGGCCTGTGAGTAAGACTTCCTAAACCTAACAAAGCTGGGTAGGAATTTTATTTCTTAAACATCAATTTGATCATATCATTCCTTACTTGAAAATTTTGCAAAATTCAAGTTCCATTAAAAAAACTGGTAAGGGACAGACTGCTTCACAGAAGAGAAAATAAATACGTAGACATGTGAAAAGTTCATCTCACTAAACAAGTGAAACATGCTTTTATTTAGCTAGTGGAGACAGCCGAAGAGACCTGATAATAAATCATCGTGAGAGGTTTAGAAATACTTCTATAGACTATTTCTGGCAGTACAGTATTTGGATAGTATTTTGGAAAAATTGGATATGTAAAGGCGTAAAATTGTCTAATATCTCAGCCTCAATTACTGTTATTGGATTAAATGGCTACAAGAAAGCGACATATTTAGAAGGTAATTGTTAAATAATAGCTAATATTTGCTTTCACCTGTTGTTTTACGTGCTTTGTATGCTAACTCATTTAATCCTCACAATCATGTAATTATTTTACTATCATTCCCATTTTATTCATAAGGAAAAGGAGGCACAGAGAATTCATAAAGAGTGGAGTCAGTTAGGATCCCTAGATTACTGTCGTTATATTTACATAGAGGAATCTAGCTTGTCTTTCTAACTCTCAGTGGGCTTTCTTTTTTGTGACTGCCCACCATATCTACAGTCGGATAAACACTTCCCACCCCGAGCCCATTATTTACCATCAGCTGATCTCTGATTTCTCTGTGTACATCACGTCTGACAGAACTGTGGGGAACTCAGTCCATTTCTCTTGACAATTTTCCTGTGTCCTAATAGCGTGTGTACAGAGTAAAACCGTAGGCCTAACGAATGCTATCGTGCCTTTTTTCTGTGGTGTATGACATACTTTTAGAGACGTGAAATAAGTTTCACGAACCCAAGTCAGACACAGGGTAACTAGAGCACACATAGGATGAGCCAAGGCAGCACTCGTTCTGACCACGTCAAATAGCTCCAACACTTTGGCACTAGGGGCCGACCTTTCCCACTTTCCTGCCTTGGAAAGAATCAGCCGGAACTTTTCTTGCGGAGTCACAGGCAGCCGCCGGGACAACCCAAGGAACACACAGCACAGTAAGTATTTAGTGGGTTAGTGATATGCCTGAAATTTCTTGCTCATTTACATTCTCCCAGAGAGAAAAGCTTTACATTCTTGCACTTTTTGGAGTTCTAACTGATGATATCACTTTTATACTTCAATAATATTGTAACTGTTTGATTCCAAGAGAGTTTAGTTTTTTGTTTAAAAGCAGGGATAAATGTGGACAGCTACGTAAAACGAACAAGGAAAGCGGAAGCAGCGGGGCCTTCTAAGTCCGAAAGTCTCCGGAGCTTGCGCCAGGTTCTTCGCGGCGCCCCCCACTTAGACGCGGGGCTTCTGAGCGGGTGGGGGAGAAGGAACTGTTGCCGGTGCGGAGACCAGGCGGCCAGCGTCCGCAGGGATGAACCTTGAGTTGCTGGGTGAGGAGGGCTTTGCTGCGCCTTAGCTAAGCCTTTGGTACTGGAAAGGAGGGAACCTTGGCGGGAGGGAACGCAGGCTGCAACCTTAGGGACACTTCTGAGATGATTCATTGAGTGCTCATGATATGGAGTTGCAGCAGCAGGAGTAAGACCAGCTTGCATTACTTTTCTGAAGCCACTTTCAGATCAGTTGTGGAGTCATAGGAACACTTTTGTCTGAGCTGTGATTTCGAGCATCTCAGGTGCTGAAATAACAGGGCAGACAGGATCAGAGTTTTGGAGATGCAATCTGAGGAAGAGTGACCTAGGGTGCGTTAATTTTGAAGACTTGTCAGGAGATCGCGTGCCTAGATGCGGCAGCTCTTACTGGGAATGTTATTTAACCAGATTTTATGAAAAGGGTAAGAATGTTGTGACTGGGCACTAAGTGGCGTAGCTGGCACTTGGAATCCAGTTATCTTGACTTCCAGTTTAAGGTTCTTAACCGTAGGGAGATGTAGATCCTCGAAGTGTGGACTACACAAGCAGTTGTTTTAGTCTCACTATGTCTTTAAACCATTGCTTCCCAACCCCTTATCCACATTGGTCTTTTCTGGCCTCCCATGAGGGAATGTTTAGCATGGTGATCCTGTATGACTTGGCTGCCTTTAATGGTTATATTTTTCTGAGACGGGACGGAAGGCTACAAAGATAATTTTTAAAGTGTTCTCTGTCTTTAGCTTCTTGGAGTGTGCATGCATGCTTGTGGCTATAAACAAAGTCTGAAAATATGTGGAAGATGTGTCTGAAATAAGACAAAGGTGAAAGTTTTAAAAATTAATTTATTAATATTTTATCCGACTGGGTGTTTTGTGTGCATGTATGACTGTGCATCAGTAGTGTGCATGGTGCCCACAGAGGCCAGAAGAGAGAGTCAGAGCCCCTGGAATCAGAGTTACAGGTGGTTGTGAGCAACAGTATGGATGCTAGAAATCGAACCTGGGACCTTTGTGTCAGTGCTCTTAATTCCTGAAGCATCTCTCCAGCCCCCAAGCAAGAGAATTTTTCTGCTTGGCAAAATGTGGATATTGTGATAAAGAGATAATCAAGAGTTTAGGTTGGTGCCCATTTTGGGGAGACTCATGGATACTAGGTTGAACAGTTTACCTTTTAAGGATGGTAGGACAGATATATTGACAACTCAGCTGGCTCACTGATTTATAAAGTTTATCTGACAGTAATATATAGTTGAATATACATTATAAAAGTGAGTGATAAGGAATGTGTGAACTGGGACATGGAAAGAAAAACACTGAGAAGGCAGTGCTGGCAGAATTGAGAATAGTGAATGAGAAAAGGAACTAAATGTTTGATGGATAAGTTGTAAAGACTTTTGAAAGGTAGCTTGGATATGTTGAATGAAGACTGAGGTTGGGAGGCAAGTTTTTTACTTATGATCTCCATTCATTTTGCCTTATTGAAACCCTGTGAATAGGTGGAAGGGAAGAGAGGAGAGGGGCAGAAAAGAAAATTGCCAAGGACAAGATCTTTGTTATTTACTTGGAGGGAAAAGGATGAGCAAATTATTATATAAATTACCTAACCTATGCAGTGCTTCTATGAGCGAGGCACATTTTCAGGTACCTTTCATGTATTTCCTTTGTACAGCAGCTGGAAGAGGACACGGGTTAGTAGTTCCTTCTCAAAGACACCAAGTGCAGAGCAGTTGAATCTAAAAACTGAGCAAAGACTGCTCCATTTCATCCCTAGGCAGCTTGCACTCCTTAGCAGCCTAAAATGAAGGTAGATTATAGTGATTTTAAGAAGGTGTGGGAGAAGTAAAGAACAAGAGATGATCCTTTTTGTTAGAGAAAAAGGGGGAAGCTGTTACAATAGACCTTTGAGAGAGTTAGTAGGGTCATGGGGCAATGATACAGAAGGTTCATAAGGGGGAAACATTGGCTGATTCAGCAATTAAGTCTGGGTCTCCAAAAATAAAAAAAAATCTCTAGAAATAATCAAGTTTTAAAGTGAGAAAGTTAATGATTATATATAAAAAAGAAAAAGGAACAGAAGTGGTGTGATTGTGGGAATACAGTGAAGGACATCTGGCCAGATAAAGGAAATGAAGGATAATAGGTTGTGGTATGTGGCCACTCAAGTGGCTCCTACACAGGATACTAATTTTATTTCTGTGACCATCCGACCACTTTTTGAGATGTTGCTGTGTAACAGAGGGCTGCATTGGAGACACAAAATTACTAGGGCAGCCTCTCTTTTGTCCCAGGGCATGTGCCCCTAGGCAAGTGCTATATCACTAACCTGAGATAGCTTTCAAACTCACTTTTCCTATAACTCATAATAAGAAATACATTTTCTTCTTAAAAAAATAATTTTTAGCGTGTTTATTTAGTGTGTGTTCATGGGGGGCGGTGGATGCAGCAGCTCGCATGCAGATCAGAGGACAGCTTTGAGCAGTCACTTTTCTACTTTTACCCATGGGTTCTGTAGACTTGTAACAAGTATCCTTAGCCAGTGAGCCATCTCACTGGCCTGAGAAATAAACTGTCACAACATGTGAACATGTGTAATTAGAATATTTTTGGCATGGGTGTGTCTGTTAATATATGCCTGTATTTGTGTGAGTGCATGTGTGTGTGTGTGGGGGGGGGGAATTTGTGCACTCTTGGGCCAGAAAAAGGAGTGATGTAGCATCCTTTGTCATTCTTTGCCCCTTTCCTTTGAGGCAGAGTCTTTTTGTATTAACCTGGAGCTCATGTTTTTTAGTTGGGCTGGTAGCCAGCCAACCCCCTCCTATTCTGTTCCCTTTAGTGCTGGGGTAACAAGCTTGTGCAGGACCATTCTGGACTTATGTGGGTGCTGGGATCTGAACTCCAGGCCTCATGCTTTGTAGCAAGTTCTTTTAACCACTGAGCCATCTCTCTGGCCCTAGAACTTTTTGAAATTATATTTAATCCTTTTGTTCATTATCCTCTGATATTTCTTGCTCTAATCTGTTTTTTTAAAACTTCTTTTTAGCTGGTTGATGTGGCACATGCCTGTGATCCCAGCACTCTGGGAGGCAGAGGCAGGCAGAGAGTATCTCTGAGTTTAAGGCCAGCCTGGTCTACAAAGTGAGCCCAGGACAGTTAAGGCTACATAGAGAAACCCTGTCTCAAAAAACAACAACAAAACAAATAAACAAAAACAACAAAAATCCTTGTTTTTAATGGACTATGATGATTGGTTTATTTTTGGTGTATTGAATTACATTGTCTAAAAACAATAAGATAATGCTTTCGTCCTGGATAAAACACAACCAGGAAAAGAAAAACAAATAACTCTTATGTAATAAAGAGATACAATATTTACTACAATGTGAGGAATCCAAATGAAAGCAGCTAGGTCTGCTCTGTTGGTGGGATTGATGTAAAATTTGGGGAAACTGGGGTTACCTAGAAAAGCAAACATTCCTCGGCATGAATGAGTGTAGGAAATAGTGTGTTCTGCAGCTGGTACTCAGGACATGGTTAATTTAAGTTCTGGTCCAGGTACAAAGACAAAAGACAAAATAGAAAGGACTGGCCAGGACTAAGCTGAGCTTGCTTTTCAAAATTATGCTTAAAGAGTTTGGTTATTTTGTTCAACAAAGAGGGATTTTAAGTAAGTCAGTGCTGTAATAAAATTGTGAGTGGATGGAGTTAGACCTGCAACTTGTTTGAAAGATTGGTCAAAGGGGAAAGACTAGGCCCAAGGCAGTGTAGCAGGAGTGGTCATGTTAGACCAAGGATGGAATGGTATCTGTTGTCTAGACACCTACAAATTGGATTTTTCTGCAAGAAATACTAACAGCCATCACCTGTTAAAGCAGCAGAATCAGCTGCTACTATGGTCTCAAACTGGTATGAAAGGGAGGAATTTGTTGGCAATTAGGACTATTGGCAGACAAGTCTTGAAGGAGACTTTATCTCATATTATGGGATTGAAAGGAGGAAGGCTGGAGAAGCCTAGACTGCTCCAAGGTAATTTGAAGCAAGGATCCTACAAAGGAAGGAGTATGTGAGGAGGTGCTTGAAGAAGCTGATGAGATTGCACTAAAGCTAACTGAACTCAGGTTCCAAAAGAGCAGGTACAGAGCGGGTGGCTGTATGAAGGTAGCATAGGCTCCTGACCACAGAGGTAGGAAAGCTAATGTAATTGAAGCCAAGATTGTAAGACTAAGGGAACAGGAAAGGGTGCCAGTGTTTTATGAAACATGGAGAACAAAGACATCTTGAGGGCTGGAAGGAACAACAGTTATTCATTCAGTACTCTGATAAATACCTTGTGTGGTTGTTGCCAAGAAAAGTTCTCATCAGATAAAGATTCTAGGTAGATCTCTTAGCTCACATTGAATCCCTTTGGCTCCCAAGAGCTTGTGAATATCATTGTTGATGATCCTTGAGGAGTTGAGGAAAGTGGAACATTATGCTGAAAAGGAGATGAGCTACATTTTGACCCTCAGGAAAAGACAGGTGTGCTTTGTAAATCAGAGTAGTAAATTGAGGCAAGATTCTGGGAATTACATTTTTGTCACAAACATAGTTTCTGGTTAGGTCAGAGCCTTGCCAGTGTTTAACTCTGGGCCTTATCCTTTGTGCGTAACTTTCTTCTCTTTAAAAAGGATGTGTGGCAATGCCTCTAGGAGTGAGCTAAGATAAAAAGTGGAGTTTGTAGTAGCCCACTCTGTTCTGACTCCCCGGGTACAGCTCAGGCTGACCTCAGACTCAGCCTTGCCTCTGTCTCCTGAGTGCTGGGATTATGTAAGGTCTTACCAATGCCTTTCTTAGTGATATTAAAATTTCTGGTTTTTGATTAAACATTTTGTATGTATGATATGTGTACCTTTGTGTGTGTGCAGTTTTTACAGGTGCACATTTGCCTGTGTGTAGAGTTTGGTGTTTGTAACTTTGCCTTAGATTTTGAGACAGGATTTTTTCCTTGAACTTGCTAATTTGACTGACTGCCTGGTCAGTGATCTGTCACTGCACAGCATCTGCCCTCCCCCTCTCCTGCTGGGGTTAAAGCTGAATCTTTTTTTATTATTATTCAAATTTTAGTGTGTGTGAGTATGCTCATGCCATGTGTGCTTGTGGAAATCAGAGGAAACTTTCAGGAGTTGGTTTTTTCAGGTTGCTGTGATTGAACTTGGTCAGCAGGCTTTTATGGCAAGTGTTTTTACCTCCACCTTCCCCACATGTGCCATCTTGCGGATCCTGGCCTTTTTTCCCCCTGTCCTTTTCAGGTGGGTGCTATGGATAAAAACTCAAGTCTTCAGTGCACCCAGCAAGCACTTTAGCCACTGAGACACCTCTGCAGCCCCAGGTCTGCCTTTCTGTGTATAACTAGTGCTCTGCTTTAATAACTTTAAAAACAACTTTCAAGAACACTTCTTTTGCTACTTTCAGCATTTGCTTTCATTCCCTTCTTTCATAACTGACAGTGTTACAGTCGACCGGCTAGGGATACTTTATTTTTTGTCAGATAGGAATCCTGGATGAGCAGTGAGGACAGTTGGTGACCCAGCATTCTAGTGGCTCACAGACTGCGAAATTTAGTTTTATAGTGCTAATGCTTGAGAACTAGAAGCTCATGGCTGTAGGCTCAGCTTGCCGGCACATTAGCTCCTGGCCTCTGGGTCTTAGGACCCCTGGCTGTTTGCACTTGGCAGTTCTCTTTACTCTATCCAACAGGGCTTAAGGTATTCATTGTCTCAGCTCTTGCTTTTAGCTCTTGAGACTCTCTCTCGGTAGTCTTGTCTGGGTCTCAGTACACCTGCTGCTGATAGCCTGCACCACGTGGCACTTTGGAACTCTCATCTGCTCCTAGTGTTCCAGCTCAGGGTTAGGATCCTAAGCTTTCTGCTTACCTGGGTTTCTTGAAAACAAACAAGAATGAGTGAGAAGACTGGGATTAGCTCACATTTTTATAAATCTCTTTAGTGTTTGTCTAAATAGAAGTCCGTTGGACTCCTTTTTGCTTCTGAACTCACGTTAAGATATCACAGCCTTGGGGGCTGGAGAGATGGCTCAGAGGTTAAGAGCACTGGCTACTCTTCCAGAGGTCATGAGTTCAATTCCCAGCAGCCACATGGTAGATCACAGCCACCTATAATGAGATCTGGTGCCCTCTTCTGGTGTGCAGGTGTACATGCAAACACACATTGTATACGTAATAAATATATCTTTAAAATGCTTATGAAAGGACAAGAGTGAAAAAGACCATCTGTTCGTGGTGATGAGCTGTGTGGCCCCATGAAACTCCTAAAAAGGTGTCAGCCCCCCCCACTTGGCCACATACACATTGCTATGTACTGTTGATGGGCTGTGTGGGCCCTCGTATGTGGCTTATGTTTCATCTACTTTCTTTCTTTGCCTCGTTTCAGAGTCCTTTGGGCAGAATTATCCAGAGGTGAGTTTAATTTTGTTGTAATGTGTGGAAAATGGTCACTGCCTTTTATTTGTTTGATGACAAATAATTAAATGCAAACACACACATACTTACTGCTGTGGTAAAAATGGAATGTTTAATATTGAACAAGAGGTAATGTATAATTTGGCTGGAAATCTTACAGTATTTTTTAAATTTTAAGGTTCATTTTTCTTTAAATAAAAGGAAAAATATTCACAACTTAAATTGAAGGACTTTTTAAACAGACTGTACCATCATCTATACAGGAACTTTTTTGTGTGTGCTTTACAAGTTTTGATGAATGTATTTACATAGTAGTGATGATCTCTGTGTGTAACTGTGCACTCATAACATTTCCTGTGCTTCATTCTGGTCATCATAGTTATTTTTTAAGGCTTGACACTGATGAAAAATAATGTAATTTTCTCAGTGTCAGACACACAAGCAATTTCATAGCTTTTACATTTTTCTGTAATCAAAGAACTTTTCTAGTAACTTCTATAACAGTTTGCCCATTTACCTCCAGAAAGTTTGCATAAGAGAGTGATCACTACTGATAACAAAGGTTTTGGTTCACTTTTATAATTATTTGTTCATTTTAACCAATTTAAAAGGTGTGTGAACACTTACAGAGTTCTGTATGCATTGTCCTTTATGACAAGGGAACCCTTGTGTATATTTCTCTGTTTGTCTTATAGGAAGCTGATGGAACTTTGGATTGCATCAGCATGGCCCTGACTTGCACCTTTAACAGGTGGGGCACACTGCTTGCAGTTGGCTGTAACGATGGCCGAATTGTTATTTGGGATTTCTTGACAAGAGGCATTGCTAAAATAATTAGTGCACACATCCATCCAGTCTGTTCTTTGTGGTAAGGAATTTTTATTTTATTTTATTGGGAATTGAGCCCAGGATCTCATACATTCTGGGCAAATACTTTACTACTGAGCTGTATTAGTACCTTCAGCCCCATAATTGATTTTCTTTTTTCATGTGCGTGTGTATAAGTATCTTGGCATTTGTGTGGCCTCCTGTATGTGTGTGTGTATGTGTGTGCATTTGTACACACGTGTATGGAGGCCCAGGGTTAATTACAGGTGATGTAGAACTGGTACCCCAGTTTTTCTGTGTGCAGACTTGAACTTAGTTCCTTATAGTTAAACCCTGTGCAATTTCTGCCATCGTTTTGTCTCCAGAGTCCAGAATCTAGGAATCAATTTGCCTTATTGCTGGTACAAATGATTATGAATATTTTTTTGAACACTTCTTATTTGCCAGGCAGTGGATTAAGAACTTTATTTATATTAACTCTAATTTTCTCAATAGTCCTCTATAAGTAAAGACTTTGTCTTTTCTGTCATAGAAGAGGAATTGAAGCCCAGAAAAGCCATACACTTTCCTAAGAGCACATAGCTAAAAGGTAGTAATATCTAGTTTGAGCAGAAATCTGATTATCTGAACTTCTATTCTTGCATTGCCTGCTGAGTTCTTCAGTAACAAGCATTTATCATTCCACAGCTTGGGTTAATACTAGTTTGGGTTTCCTTCATGTTCTATCTATATTTCCTTTCTCTGATTTCTGCCTTGCTTGTGGGTTACTTGAACAAATTTAGGGCTTTGTATTGATTGACTTAAAGTGTTTCTTTGTGTACCTGGTTACTAGATACAATGTTACATACCTGATTTACCACACTTTCCCTGAGTTGAACCCCAGTTGGGATGAAGTACAGTGCCCTGACCTTTTCCTTGGTTGCCTCCCTCCACTGCATACATTGTAACCAACACAATCCTGTAGTGGTCTTTTTATCTTTTTCTTTTTAGAGACCTTGGTTTAGCTCTGGTTTGTTTGTTGGTTTGTTTGGGTTTTTTGTTTGTTTGTTTGTTTGTTTTGAGACAGTGTTTCTCATGGCTGTCCTGGACTCTGCGTTGAAGACTAGGCTGGACCTGAGTGCTGGGATTAAAGGCATGCTCCACTGCTGCCAGTTTGCCTCTGTTGTTTTTTTTGAGACAGGATCTCTCTAAGTAGCCCTGTCATGGAACTCACTAGGTAGATCAGGCTGGTTTTTAGCTGTCTCTCTGCCTCAGGAATGCTGGGATTAAAGGCTTGTGCCACAATACCTGACTCCTGACCTCTGAAGTTTTTAATGAGAAATTATTGTTTTTATGTTACTTTTTTTTTAATAGATGAGGCATCATTTTCCTATTGCCACTTTAGGGTTTTGTTTGCTTTTGAGATATGGTTTCTCTGTGTATCCCTTGCTGTCCTGGAACTCATTCTGTAAACTGGCCTCAGATGCAGAGCTCCACCTACCTTTGCCTCCCGAGCGCTGAAATGAAGGGCACACGCCACCCTATTGCCAGTTTTCAGATTTAAAAATGAGGATGTTTCTGTATTCAACATACATTTGTGTTTTGGAATTTTTATTTTTTAATGTTATAATACAGTTATATCATTTACCCCTTCCTGTTCCTCCCTCCAAACACTTTCATGTACCTCCCCGCCTTGCTCTCTTTAAAATTCATGGCCCCTTTTTCTTTAATTTTTGTTATGTGTGTTTGTATCTGTATATGTGCACATATTCCTATATATATGGATATAAATACAACCTGCTAATTTTTATAATGTCACTTGAATGTATATGTTTTTAGGACTGGTTATTTGGTATTTGATAGCCATTTGTTGTGCTCTTTCCTGAGGAAGATTTTTGTTCTCAGCATTCCTTAGTTGCCTGTAGTTTGTTGTCTATGGTTGAAGTCTTTTGAGTTTTTCATCATCCACATTGGCATGTCTATTGTTGTCTTTGTTTAGCCCATGTTAGACAGTTATATCAGTGAAATTTTATGGGTATAGCTTCTGACATTTCTTAGGAGACACAGTCTCACATCAAACTCCTGTTCCTCTGGTTCTTTTTTTTTTTTTTTTTTAAGAGTTATTTATTATTTATACAACATTCTGCCTGTACACCAGATCTTACTATAGATGGTTATGAGCCACCATGTGGCTGTTGGAAATTGAACTCAGACCTTTGGAAAAATAGCGAGTGTTCTTAACCTCTGAGCCATCTCTCCACCCCCCTCCTCTGGTTCTTAAAAGCTTTCTACCCCACTATCCACAATGCTCCCCCAAGCTTGGGTCTAGGAATTATGTTGTAGATGTATCAGTTAGGATTGGGCTCCATTACTTTACATGATGATTGGTTAGTTTTCTGTAATGGTCTCTATATGTTGAGAAGTTTCCTAGTGAGAGCTGAGGACTACACTTATCTGTAGGTATAGAGATAAATAAAGGGAGTTACGTTGGCTTAGTAAAGTGGCAATTGTATGTTCTCATTCAGGACCCATGAGCTCTCTATCCTGGGTAGTTGGCTAGGTTTCCAGAACCAGGCATGATTTCCTTCTTGTTGAGTGAGCTTAAGTCCAATTAGAGAGCTGTTGGTTTCTGCCAAGGTACGCATGCCACTATTATACCCTCAGGGTTCTCTATCATGCTGGTCGTTACTGTGGTTCATGGGTACCATAACTGGGTAGGACTGTTGGTTATTTCCTCCTTTGGAAGCTTGTATGGTGCTCTCTGATATCATGAAAGCCAATCCTAAGTGAGGAGGTTTTCAAATCAATTCCAACTTAGGGGTGGACCTCTGTGCCTTGTGTCTGAAATACATAGTGTTTTTACCAATAGGGACTTCCTTCCATCTTGGGGGCAACCAAGAACAATAGACTAGCCTGTGTTTTGGGAGTCCTCACCAACAACTCAAACGAAGGTTTCTTGTGCCTGCTGTTGACAGCCTTGTATACTTAGGCTGGCCTTAAACTTGTTATGGATGACTTTGAACTTTTATCTCCCAAGTGCTGAGACTACAAGTGTGTGTCCTTGTGCCTGGTTTTATGCAATATTGGGAAAGGAACCAAGAGCCTCTTGAATGCTAAGCAAGAGCTCTACCAATCACACTATGTCACCAGCTCCTGGAATGGCTCCTTTGGCTTATATTATTTGATTTCAGTCACCTGTTTTAGTTAGTGGGTTTTATATGTTTTGTTATATTTGGAGAAATTTAGCTGTTATTTCTACAAATACTTTAAAACCACACTCTATTCTTTGCAAAACTGTGATGACAAGGATATTAGATTATTTCTTGCTGTCAGATCCCTGAGGCTGTGTCCCTCCTACTCACTTAAATTTTTTAAATCTATTATCACATTGAGTAATTTTTACTCTTTCAGTTTACTGATTATCTTTTCCCCAACTCCATTAACTGCTGGGTTCTTTTATTGCATTTTCACTTTGAATGATCATATTTTTTAGAGTTCCCTTATGTTTTTTCTTTACACCTTTGCAGAAGCTGCTGGTGGGGTTGGAGGTGGAGACTCTCCGTGGGTCTCTGCTGACATCATCCTCTTTGGGAAGGACAAGAAAGCCCTGATCCTTTATTTTGTTTGTTCTCCACAGGCACTGTGGTGATAAAAGCTCACTGAGGAAGCCCACTCACCTGTCTCTGGCAACACCCGTGATGAGGCATGGGTGCCTTATTAGAGCTAGGTCAGCGTAGAAATCTAGCTGTCTGTTCAGACCTTGCTGATGAGGACAGAGTAGGTACAGGTTTTTCTATGGGGTAGGGGATTAATTTTTAAACATCCACATTCTTCTTTTCTCCCCTTCCCCTCCCTCTTCACTCCCTGTCTTTTCTTGATCCCTCACCTTAGGAGGAGAATTGTGTCTACCATTGGCATTATCCAGTTGTTAGCATCTTCACTCAGTCCAGAATATGTGAGGCCGGAAGAAACTCCAGGACCTTAGTCTTTAATCACCCATTAGATTTTGCTGTGTCTAAATAGTTTACCTTTCACTTTTTAACAGAATGTCTAATATGCTTAGCTACATTTAAGAAAATACTATTCATTTCTTAATTTTTATTGTTTTGCCTCTGTAGCCCAGGTTGTCCTGGGATTCATAATCCTCCTTCCCCCACCTCTTGAGTGCTGGGGTTGCAGGTACTTAATTTTTTCGAAATAGCATGTTTGTCATTTTTGCTTTTTTGGTGCTGTGAGGAAGCTACTCCTGGTCACCTGTAGGAAATTCAGATGTTCTTCATCCCTGAAACACCCCTCAAGACTTCTTATGTGTCATGGTCTTAAAAGTCAGCTGGTTTGGGCACTTTCCTAAAATGCTCATCTGTTATTTCACGGTACTAACTGTATTGTTACTTTAAAATAGTAACATTACTAGATGTAATACAGCATGAAAGCCAGGCTTGGTGGCGCATACCTATAATCCTAGCACTTAGGAAATGGAGACAGGAGGATCATGAGTTCAGGGTCACCCTGGGTATGTACTGAGTCTTTGTCTCAGAAAAGAGATGAAAATGAAAAAGAAAATGATGGAAATATTGATTAGTTAAGGAAGTTTGTTATAGATTTGACTGCATTTTAATAAAGGTAGCATTTTATCCATAATAGTGGTGTATATACTTTACCTTAGAGCTGTGCTAAATTTACCTCTGTTTTTTTCCCCTAGTTGGAGTCGAGATGGTCATAAGCTTGTGAGTGCTTCTACAGATAACATAGTGTCACAGTGGGATGTTCTGTCAGGCGATTGCGACCAGAGGTTTCGGTTCCCTTCACCCATCTTAAAAGTCCAATATCATCCTCGAGATCAGTATGTCTAAGATATTCCTTCCTAGGGCGGGGATTAGCTCTGGGCTTTCACATCTTCAGATTAAGGTTTCAAGAGGCAAACACAACACCTTTCAAACCTTTATAAAATAATTTTTCTGTTTAGGTTGGTTCTACTGAATATATTGTAAGGAGATTATAACTGATCATTAGACTTTGGAAATGACCAAAGGTGGACATAATGTAATAAGTGGGCTCTGGCCTAGATTCTTTAGATTTTTTTGGTATGAAGAAATAGTTTAATATTAAGACAACATTTAAGGAAAAGTTGTCCAGTATTCCATTATCCAGACACAGCTTTCATTTCTTGGGGATCTCCCATAACCTACTCTGTAAGTATGATGCTCATTAAATGTGCCTCAGGCCCAGGTCATATTTGATACATACATCTGTTAACATAATTAAAATTAGTATTTTGTTTTTACTTTCTTTAGTATTTTATGGTTTACTAAGTGTTTTTAATGATCACACTTTCTTTGTCAAAGTAGACTCTCATCCTTTGAGTCTTTTATTAGACATGTAGCCTCTTTATGAGTCTTCAACTTTTCATATATGCTGAAGCTGGGAGAGCCAGGGAGGGAAGTAGTCAGGGATCAGGGAGAAAGGACAGGGACTCAACCTGCTAATACCAAAGCAATAGCCAATATGTATTCATATCTTTGAACAGGAACAAGGTTCTCGTGTGTCCCATGAAATCTGCTCCTGTCATGTTGACCCTTTCAGATTCCAAACACGTTGTTCTGCCGGTAGATGATGACTCCGATCTGAACGTGGTGGCATCGTTTGACAGGCGAGGGGAGTATGTTTACACAGGGAATGCAAAGGGCAAGGTAAGCTTTAGTGAAGGAAGGCCAGGGGTCGCCTGGTTCATGTTCACTTCTCTTTTATCCCTGGAAAAACCTCTCCACTGAAATGTAACTAGGTTTTCTTTCATGCCTTAATAATATCTGTACTTTGAATTAGAGTAGATGAATTATTTGATTTAGATAAGGATGGAAACAGTGGGTGGTTTATTTTACGGTTCTCTCAGCACTTGGGAAACAGATACAGGAGAATTATCTAAGTTTGAAGACAGTCTGAGAACAGTATGAATTAAATAGTGTGATCTAGGCTAGTTTGAGACTACATAACAAGACTTATCACAAGAAGCTAAAAGAAAAAAAAAAAAAAAAGACTGGGATATGGCTTAGTTGTAAAGTGCTTGCTGTGTGTACATGGGTCTGTGTGTTTAATCCCCAGCACCAGAAAAAAGCAAAAAGGAGAGAACAGAAGGTTCTTAATAGTAGTGAAGAGAATGATATTTAAAGGTCATCAACTAAGGCTGGAGAGATGGCTCAGAGGTTAAGAGCACTTAACCAAAGGTACTGAGTTCAATTCCCAGCAACCACATGGTGGCTCATAGCCATCTATACTGAGCTCTGGTGCCCTCTTCTGGTGTGTAGACATATATGCAGGCAGAACACATAAATAGAAAATAAATAATACAAGATAAAACACAGATATTTAAAAAAAGTCATCAACTAAAATATCCTAGTGAAAAGATCATAATATCTAGTTGTATAAAACCTAAGTATGCACATATGCACATTCACACAGAGAAACATGGTGTAACTCTGGCCAGTTTAAGCTATAATACTAAGACTGCCATCCTTCTTTTTCTTGTTAAATTTGTCCTTTAGGATGTTTGGAAGTGTCGAATTTTGGGGCACAGTACCTTGTAGGTGCTTCTTTTGGTATCAGTTTTTAAAAATCGTGATATATATATGCGCATCTGTAGAGTGCTTGCCTCCATGCATGAAGTCCTGGCTTCTAACCTCAGTATAAAAATGAATATAGAAAGTTAAACATAAGCCTTCTCCTTGTAAGCATTTAAAAATGCTAAGCTCAGCCGTACTCAGTACATTCATGGCTCATCACCATCCTCTTTAGCCCTTACTGATCTTGCAAACTTAACTGCTCTCAGGGACTGTGTCTCCAGTCCCTAGCAACTGTCATTCTGTTTGCTGTTGCTGAATTTGACCACTGTAAGCACTTTGTGGAAATGGAATAATACTATATTTCCCCATTTGCAACTGGCGAATCTCATACAGCAGTGTCCTTAGGGTAACTGTTGTACTGTGTGTAAAAGTTTCCCTCTTCAGAGTTCAATGTTTATGCCACATTTTTCCTGTTTGTCTATCAATGGTTTGTTTTTAGTTGTTGGCTGTTCTGAATAATGTTAAATATCTTGTTTTTAGAGTAGATGGTTAAGACTAGTGTATTGAAAGAAGTAAAAGATAGTATCAGTTAAAAAGGTTAAATATATAGGAATAGAAATGTTTGAATTTTTTACTAGGACTCTGTACAACTTAAAAACAAGTCAAATCTTACTACTATTAGTCATCAGAATATTTACTTTTTATTTTTGTTCTGTAAACTTCAGATTTTGGTCCTAAAAACAGACTCTCAGGATCTTGTTGCTTCCTTCAGAGTAACAACGGGAACAAGCAATACTACAGCCATTAAATCAATTGAATTTGCTCGGAAGGGGAGGTGAGTGAGGCCTTGTCTTCTTTGTGTGTGTGGAGTTTTTGTATTTTGTTTTTGTAACAGAATCTCACTACATAGCCCAGGCTGGCCTAGGTCTTCTACTCAGCGTCCTGAGTGCAGAGATTACAAAATGCCACTAATACATCCAGTGAAGTCTTAGATTTTTCTTTAGTTTTTTTTTTTTTAATGAATGGAATACAAATAATAATGGCAGTGTGTATAATTTAGAAATTTTATTAAACCTGTTAGAATTGCTCACTGTCTGGTTCTTAGGTTCATAAACTACCAGTCCCTAATTGACTGTTAGTTAGTTACATCTTCGTTGTTGGAAGATTTCCAGGCAGTTCTATTACAGAAAGATGTTTAAGTAGCGTTGCTTAGAATCAAAATGCCTAGTATGTAGCTCTGAGTAGAGATTTTAAATATTTCACTTATTTTTAGCAGTGCTAGGGACAAAACCCCAGGGCCACCTCATCCTAGACAAGTGCTCTAAAACTGAGATACACCCCGGTTCCAAATGTGTTTATAACATGTTTAGACAGGGTTACTATTGCTGTGGTGAAACACCATGACTAGAAGCAGCTTGAGCATAGGGTTTGTTTCCCTCACAGTTCCATAGAGTGACTCACTGAGGGCAAGAGCTCAAGCAGGACAGAAACTTAGAGGCAGGAGCTCAGGGAGAGGCCATGGAGAGGTGCTGCTTGCTGGCTTTCTTCCCAGGGCTTGCTCAGCCTGCCTTCTTATAGAACCACTAGTCCATGGATGACACCACTCACGATGGGCTGGGCCCTTCCCTATCAGTCACTAATTAAGAAAATGTTTTACAGCTGGCTCAATTGAGGTTCCCTCCTTTTACATAACTCTAGCTTGTGTCAGGTTGACTTAAAACTAGCCAGCACATAACCTGAAAGGATGTTACAGAACTCATATTGCAATTGAACATGCACTTAAATGTGATAACTGCTTAAATTCCAGACATTCCCCTAAGTTTGTAAGATGTAGATGGATTGACAGAAACAAACAAACAAATGGCATGTCAGTCAAGCAGTAGCATTCATTCTCTTTGTAGGAGCATTTATAGTGTTTTTGGTACATTCCTTCTCAGAGTGCTTGGTGTTTGTGAGGATTGAACTTGCAGTTTCATGCATGCTGGGCAAGCACTCTACCACTGAGCCACAGACCGTCCACTCGGATTGCTCTTGAGTTAACAATAATTAAGTCATGTAAAAACAACAACAACAAAAACAAACAAAAGAGGTTATGAATTTGAGAGAACAAGGGGGAGGGAATTTTGTGGAAGAGACTGAAGGGACGAAAGGGAAGGGAGAAAAGTTAGTTACTTAAAAGTGACATATGTAAGGCCAGAGAACTAGCTCAGCAGGCAGAGAAGGCCTCTGCCAAACCTGGTGATCTCAGTTGGATTCCCAGGCCTCAAGGTAGAGGGAGAAAACTGACTCTTCCAGGTTGTCTTCTCACCACCATAAGTGTGCGATGGGTGTCCATCTCCTCCCCAAATAAATAAACATAATTTAAAGCATTCACATTTAGCTTATTGACTCATTAATAGTCCATATTTGTTTGAAACAGGCCAGGTAAATGAATTGTTTAATTATTGAATATTGCACAGTATGTGGCTTGAGCAGGCTGAGGTTCAGAGGTCTCAGTTAAATCTAGACAGTGTTAACTTCAGGTTTGAGGGTACTCAGGATAAAGCACACATAGTTTTACTTTATTGGTTTGGACTGCTAAGAAGAGACATAGGCACTGAATCTTGAACATTCTTAGTTTCTCTCCAGTTAACTAGTTGACTGTGGCACTGGTCTAAGGAGCAGTAATAGAAAATGTTGACAGTGACAGGTTTTTGACGTGTCTAATCCCTCTCCTTTCTGCAGTTGCTTTCTGATTAACACAGCAGATCGAATAATCAGGGTTTATGACGGCAGAGAAATTTTAACGTGTGGAAGGGATGGAGAGCCTGAGCCTATGCAGAAACTGCAGGACTTGGTGAATAGGTAGGTGTTGTTGCCAGGAGGGTATGTGACCGACCTTCCCTGGGCTCCTGTTCCAGTTTCTTTTGGGGATATTCTTTGTCTTTTAGGACCCCATGGAAAAAATGTTGCTTCTCTGGAGATGGGGAATACATAGTGGCAGGCTCTGCTCGGCAGCACGCACTGTATATTTGGGAGAAGAGCATTGGTAACTTGGTGAAGATTTTGCATGGGACCAGAGGGGAGCTCCTGTTGGACGTGGCTGTGAGTAGAGCAGGGTTTTGCTTTGGTGGCACACAGTCTAGAATGGCTTGAATCTGTTCTGACAAACCATTCTTCTCTCTCTTAAACTACGATTTAGTGGCATCCAGTTCGACCCATCATAGCTTCTATTTCTAGTGGAGTGGTGTCCATTTGGGCCCAAAATCAAGTAGTAAGTATTATTCTGATTGATTTGCTTTTAAACAAGGTTTTTGTTGTTGTTGTTTGTTTTTTGTTGTTGTTGTTGTTTTGTTTTTGTCAAAAACCCCTTTATACGGAGTAAGCTAAATACTACTTTAATTACTTTGTTGTGCATCTGATCCTTGCAGCCTAATTAAGTTTATTATATTTAGGTTCAGTTCAGAAGGACATTGTTAGTCCTAAGCTGGTTTCCAACTTTGTTTCCATGTATGTACACTTCTTGCAATCTTTTAACATTTCCTTTGCTTTCTTATTTTCAGCTCGGTTTATTTTATATCTGTGAACGCTTTAAACTACCTTTGTGAAGTACGTTTTAAAAAGGAA
Source organism: Pachyuromys duprasi (assembly GCA_028658305.1). NCBI lineage: Eukaryota > Metazoa > Chordata > Mammalia > Rodentia > Muridae > Pachyuromys > Pachyuromys duprasi. The sequence continues at coordinate 7,203,251 of CM053757.1, read as the reverse complement.
AGAAATGCAGTTAATAACTTGTAGAGAAAATGCATCAAGATGACAAACACTTAGATATCTAAGATTTTATTCTCCTATCCCAAATTTAATCTTAGAATGGTTAGTCTGTTTCATACTGAATATAAGTTGTCAGAACTCACATTGTTACTGACTTTTCGTGTAGTGACTCATCTGTTTTGTCATAGGAAAATTGGAGTGCATTTGCACCAGATTTCAAAGAGTTGGATGAAAATGTAGAATATGAGGAAAGAGAATCGGAATTTGACATTGAGGATGAGGATAAGAGTGAGCCAGAGCAAACAGGTAACGCTTCACAGTTGCAGTGTTTCCAGAAGGAAACTGATTGTTTCACTCACTATCCCTGCTCTGTGTTGTAATTGTACGTAGCACCTCATCTGCCACCTTTTTTCCTAAGCATATGTAGTTTTCACAGAGCTTGAGGAGTCTTAATTTATATGCTAGTTAAGGGTTCACAGAGGCATTACCAGTGTTCCAGTAGCTCTCTTGACATTTCATCTGTTACTTCATTTCATTAGTCATTTCACAGATGACTAAATGAGGATTTACATACAGCACCTTACAAAGCACAGAGATGTGCTCAGGCTCAGTTGTGTAGTGTCTTCTGTTCTGTCTTTGTCAGCGGTAGAAAGGTCAAGAACATAGGCTCTGATACCAAGCAGCTTTTGGCAAAATACGTTCATGTGAATCCCTCATTTCTAAGGGGGGGTGGGTAGTGGTAATACCCATCTGTAGAGGATAAATGGAATAATTCACGTAAAGCACTTAGTGTACTTCCAGCTTGTAAAAAGAACACCAAAGTCTTTTATTCTTATGACCATAATCATTGCTATTTTTAATCTCATCTTCTACATTTCTGAATAGGAACTCCTTGGAAACAAAGATCTGACTTTTTTGTTGCTGTTTGGAGACAGAGTCTCCTTATATAGCACAGCCTGACCCCAAACTCGAAACCATTCTGCACCAGTCTCCCCAGTGCTGAGATTGCATGTGTGCATCACCACTACCTTGAGATTTGACATATCTTCCTAGTTTTTATCACAGAACTTTGCACACAGTAGGTGTCTATATGTGTATGTGCATGTGTGTATATGTGAATGTTTACTATGCTCAGCTGGCACTGTAATTAATAGACAGATCTTTGACAGCTGGACCACTTTGTGGTGCTGGGAATTAGGGAATCAAGATTGAAGAAGACAATTAGATCTCTTAAAACTGCTCTTCACTTTGGGTTTTAGCTAACTTACATATCTCCTAGGATTTAGGAATACCTCCAAGGATGTAGAACATTGTAGGTAGTTTTGGCAGTCTTAAATTATGTTTTGTGAACCTTCTTAGATGTCCATATAAATCAGCCCCTCTTCCTGTCTCCCCACCAAGGAGTGTATTATTTTACGGTGGCATTTACTGTTATGTTGAAATGATCTGTCTGTTTCCTGGATAGACTGTTCCCAACTTTTTTGGTTGTTACTATTTCCAGTTTTAGTGTCTAGTAGGAATTCAGCCACTATTAAGTAATTGAATGAAATGAACTATTGGGTTATTCTTAGGCAAAAAGCAGTTTTTCATTTCTTTTCAAACCCTTTCAATACTCTGTCCTGTAGGAGCTGATGCTGCTGAAGATGAGGAAGTGGATGTCACCAGCGTGGATCCCATTGCTGCCTTCTGTAGCAGGTGAGCAGCTTGGAAGTCTGGACATCATTCCTGTGTCTTGTGTACTACCCAGTTTCCCCAGCACTCCCAACTGCTTACTAGTAGAATAGAGAACAGTCCTTTGCTGAACAAAATTTAAGATTTTAAGAAACTGAAGTAAAACCAGGCATGATGGCGCACTCCTTTAATCCCAGCACAGAGGCAGGTGAATCTCTGAGTTTGAGGCCAGAGTGGTCTACACAGTGAGTTCTAGGATAGCTGGGCTACATAGAAAAACCCATCTCAGGGTCAAAAACAAAAGCCAAACTGCAGTAATGAGCTTAGTCTGTTTATGGTTATCAATTCACTCTCCTGTTAACCTGCTTTTTTTGTTTGTTTGTTTGTTTCCCTTCATATGAGCTTTCTTAAAGTCTGTATCTGTAACTGTTGTGTGTACTAAATATAGGCACTAGAGGAAAGGCTGAAGGGCTTGTGGTTTATACAACTATCTCTTTTTTCCAATCCCTTGTCTGATCCTGTTCCGAATAGTGATGAAGAGCTGGAAGATTCAAAGGCTCTGTTGTATTTACCCATTGCCCCTGAGGTAGAAGACCCTGAAGAAAATCCGTATGGCCCCCCACCGGATGCAGTCCCAACCTCCTTGATGGATGAAGGGGCTAGTTCAGAGAAGAAGAGGCAGTCTTCGGCAGATGGGTCCCAGCCACCAAAGAAGAAACCTAAAACAACCAATATAGAACTCCAAGGAGTGCCGAATGATGGTAAGAGCCGCTCTTTAGTCCCTGTGCCTTTAGGTACATTAATTTATACTTGGGCACAAATAAATAATTTTCTATTTGAGCCAATTTTTACTTTAAAGGGATTTTTCCATGAGTCTTTTTCTACATTGCTTTACAGTTCTATGATGATTGCGTTTGTGTTCACATCTTCTAAAATAGGGACATTTTGCCCTCTAGTATTTTGCCTAAGATGTTGTCTTCTGACACATGGCTCTTTTTTTTTTCTTTTCGTCAATAGAGTGGCTTTCCTGCCTGGTGAAGTGCCAGTCAGATCTGCCTGGTCATTTCTTCCTCCCTGCTTTTACAGTGTGATTGGGAGCTTTTATTACCATGTGTTGCAGTGATTTGATAGGGACAGGGTTTTTACCATTAGGCATCTTGCACTCTTTTTTCTTATGTACAGCTGACAGTAGATGAATGAATCATGCATCTGTACAGCCTCTGATATGTGTACTCCTTTGTAGGCAGCAGGGTATCGTTTCTATTCCATTGCTCATATTCTTATCAGCCCTGAAACTTATTTTTGTTTTACAAAGGAGAAAAATTGGGCTGAGCTTGCATAACTTGTCCAACGTCTCACAGAAAATAGTAGAGTCAGGACTCTTGCCCTGGCCTGTCCATTTTGTTTTCTGGTCCCTTGTGCCTGTGCTGTGTGTTCATGTCCCACACACTCCTGTTTGGGCTTGGATTGATATAGTGTGAATGGGCATTTTAACTGATTTTGAATTTGAAGTTGCTGAGGTTTGGTATAAAACATAGACTGTGTATGCCTTTTGGTCTAGCAAGTATTTGTCAATTTAGTATCCTTTTATAGTTTTAAATATAATAATGCAATTTTTTTTCTTAGAGTAGTGATGTGGAACACAAAAGCAATGCTCTTTGCACTCAAAGGTCTGCTTGGGATGTGGGATGAGTGTATTATGCACCATCTTTCATGGTGTCTGTCCTTCTGTAGAAGTCCATCCACTACTGGGTGTGAAGGGGGATGGCAAATCCAAGAAGAAGCAAGCAGGCCGACCTAAAGGATCAAAAGGTAAAGAGAAAGATTCTCCATTTAAACCGAAACTCTACAAAGGGGACAGAGGTTTACCTCTGGAAGGATCAACGAAGGGTAAAGTGCAGGCGGAACTCAGCCAGCCCTTGACAGGTAAGGACACATTGGGAGCACTGACTGGCTTGCTTTGTGGCCTTGCTTTGTACAGCTCCTGACTTCCTTTAACTGCAGTGGGATTTTTCCCTCCCTATCTTTCTTCCTTCTCCCCAGCATCAAGTAATCTCTGGATTTTAAGCTGCGTAGGGCAAGCTAAACCAAAACTGGCTTAATTTGTAGATTTCAAGGGTCCTACATTCTTCAGATACATACAAAGTATTATAGGAATGTTTTTTTCTGGGTAAGAACCCTTACTTTCCATTAGATTCCTATAGGAAAATCTATGACTCAAAAAAATATAAGCCTCCAGTTAATACATTTCTTAGTCTGTATCTGCCCTAAGTATTCTGTTTTAAAATTTTTATTTGTGAGTCTTTCTTTAGTTTTTGTTTTGTTTTGTTTTGTTTTGCCTAAGACAAGTAGCCAGAAATACAAGCTGCTTTAGTGTACTGTCTGACTATTAAACTTCAGCATCTTCATATTGTTCAGATTCTCTAAGTAGCAGTGCTCTTTCTCCACAGTTTAAAGAAAGGGGGAAGTTTGTTATCAGTGCCATAGTATTAAAGAAGAAAGCAAGGCTTTGAGGTTTGTCCCAGTATTTGAAAATAGGAGGTAATTGCCAAAAAGACAGTGTAGCTTCTTAATATCTAAGTGGTTTTTGGTTGTGAGCCTTGGCCATCAACATCTGAGACAGTTCCAGCCCCTACTATGTGATATATGGTCAAGGGAGTTTATGAAGGAGTGAAAGTCCTAGAAACCCTGTGAACTAGTTTAGTATTTGTTTGAAAAATAGTATGATCAAGTTAGAGCTCATCTTCACTCATGTCCCTGGGATTTGAAAGTCTATCTATCTATTAGATAGACACATACACAGAGGTACACACACACAGACAGAGCAGTGCTTTGTAATATATAACACTCTGGTTTTTTTTTTTTTTTTGTGGCTAATTGACAAGGATAGATAAAATGTCAGTGGTTTTATTTAGTTTTTTCCCCTCTACTTTAAAATTTAATTTAAATGTATTAATCTACATATGATAAATACTAAAATGCAAAGCAAAATTCCTTGTTCAGTTTGTACCTTCGCTAATTAATTGTTACCTGTAAATAGGAATTCTTTTCTGCAGAGAAATTGAAAAAGAGACTCAGTCATTAGTCCCCTAAGCTTGCTAAATCTAGTCTTGAGTTTTTCCTATTGCAACATTGTACTGCTGAGTAGGATGGTTCCCTTGCACCACTGATTATGGCTGTTAAGCAGTTTCCACCTCCATACTGAGCCCTGATGGCTGGGGGGGGGGGGGGGATTATAAAGGAGGAGTACCTAGGCATTACCAGCAAAAGCCACAGGTCAGTAATTGACTGCAGCTCATTAGCTACATTAGCTTACAAATACAGATGGTCTTTCTGTAATACAAATACAGATGGGCTCATTTGCGTAAGCTGATATCAGTTCAGAAGAAAACCAATTTAAAGTTTAAGGCCATTTTCCTGGCACAAAAAGCCCAGTTGCTTTTAGCAAGTTTTAAAATGTGACCAGATGTATAAAATTAATTAAAATACTTTAGGATATGGTCTCCATGCTTCTATTATTTATTTTTATTTTTTAAAGAAAATGACTCACTGGTCACAGACTAGGCTGGCTTCAAACTCAGAAAGATCACCCTGCCTCTGTCTCAGAGTGCTGGGATTGAAGGTGTGCTGGCTGGTTTTCTCTTTAATTCTTCAGGACGGTGCTGTAAGAACTCGGACTCCATGGCTCAGTGGAGCAGCGTTTGCCTAACTTGTGCAAGGCCCTGTGTTTGAGTTGTATCACCAGAAAAAAGAAAAAACTAGTTAAAATTAATCTTGTGCTTTTCAATAGGAAGTATACATAGTATATGACAAATAAATCACTACAAAATTTTAAAATTATCTTTCTAAATAATAGAATGACTTAAAATTTCAATTTTAGTTGATATGTTCCCTAGTAGCCACAGTAACTAAATGTCTAAATGGGAACTGAGATCAGAATGTTGGAACGTTTATTCGGTTCTGGAAAATTACCTTTTTATTCCTCAAATTCCACAAATACTGAATTTGTACAGTAGTATTATATTGCCTTATTGGCAAAAAGAACTTGCAGTAAATTTTTTATCTGTGTTTGAGATGCATACTGGGTATTTTTACAGGCTAGCGTTTCAATCTCTTCCCGGAAGGGTTGGAGCCTTTCTCTAGGGTCTTTTTGAAGATGACCATTGTTGTTTTGTTCAGCCTCAAGGTTGAAGGTAGTGCTGAGGCATTAGAGCTACAGACTTGTCTTTCGAAGCAGGGTAGTTCCTGCTGGCCTTCTCTAATTACTTTTGTTAATCACTGAAGTTGGGTCAGCCTTAAAGGGAGGCGACTATCTAACAGCTTTATCTTTAAGGAGGGCTAGAGAACTTGCCCCTGGTGGGGTGAGGGGAAGGAAACCTTTTAAAAGGGGCAGAGCAGGTGGAGTCTGTTTGCATGCTGCCGGCGCTTCTCCATGCAGCTATGTGTCCTTCCCGTGTTCGCCTTTCTTCTCTGGTTTATTGATCTTTTCCTGAATGGAAATCTCCAGAACAGATAAAATACCACAGTTTTAAGGAGCAGAATCCCTAATCCCTATCAGAACCTCAGCAGGGAGCTCAAAGCATAGTTCAAAACTTTCGCAGGGTTACCCATGGCTTTATTGACAGTTCAGTACTGTTTGGAAATTTATGAGGCTCAAATTTGTTTGTGAGTGGTGACAACCAGATGTGTCACATAATTTCAGAAATACCACTTTTAGGGTAAACTATCTTCTGTGTAGGGTTCTTTGCTTGTGGTAAGGGCTTGTCCATTCAATAAAGTAGTGGTTTTGGAAGGTCTTGAGCAAGCAAAAACTGGACCTGCTGTTTGGTTCAGGGGTCCCTGAGGAAAACTAGTATTTTTCACAAATAATTCATTATTTGATACTTCAGAGATTTTCAATAAAAGATACTATATAGCTATTGTGTTTTCCACCAGATTTTAAGAAATAAAACCTCATGCAGAATGCCTATAGCAGAGATTTCTTTGAAAATTAGCCCACAGTTTGGGGTACAGGTCACTGTCGGAATTGACCTAGCATGTGAGAGGCTCTCAGCACTGCAGAAGCACAACAGTCTGCTCTGAGGATTGTGTGGATGCCCTTTAACTAGATAATTTTTTCATTAGTGTCAAAATTTTGAATTGTAGGGGTAAGCGGTGTTATGCTTAAGCTGGATATGTGTTTCTTAATATGTGCAACTGGCCAATTACTGCAGAATCCATTTTGAAAATCTTCATTACTGTAACAAAAAAACCTGCCATTATCTGTTGTGTGTTACAACAGGAGATTAAGGATTCAGGGGGAATTTGGAGGCAAATAGACTGTTAATCTGGAATGTGGGGCTACTGAAATTCTTTTATGTAACACAGTTCATTAGTGTTGACTAGTATAGGAGTGCCAGCATCTCTGGGTACTTTGTGTGGAGGAAGCCTGGTAAGGGTAATCCTAAATTGGTGACTCTTCAGGGATAGGCCTGTTGGTACCATTTGTCTAATACCTGTTTCTGTTACCTTAACTCCAATACTGAGCTTGAGATGAGAGCATAAGCTCAATTTTCCTGTTACCCAAGACCTAAGGTTCCTCAGCAGTATACCTCATCATCAAAATGCTACAAAGGACTAGTTTGTCACTTATATAATCTCCTCCTCATCTCTTATGGTAGACACCAATGGCTTGATGTGCACCTGGATCTGCTGAATGTAGCAAAGGCCTAAGTGAGCAGAAAAGCTGCTGCTTAGAGAAATGGGTACCATGCAGATTGCCCTACCTTGGGGCAACTACTCACTGCCTTCTGGAATTGGGTTCATCTAACCACTTCCCACAACTGTGGTTTTGAGTACCGGGTAGTGAGTGTAGTGGTTATCTGTCCTCCTTCTCTTTCTCCTTTTGTTTTAGAAATAATTAGTCACTTAAAGACTAATTTATAGATTCTACAAAGACTTGATGCCTAGTTGGACATTCTGTCTCATTCTTTGTGATCATATCCGAATGTTCTCTTTGGCCATCCTGAATTAGGCTCCTACTGGGAGAGACCAAAAATAGCTATGAGTCTCAAGTTGAGTTTTTCTTGATATTATACTGCTGGAGATTTCCTGTATGGTGCAACTAAATATTATTTCCATGAGCAGATGCTACAGGCCTTTGTAGAGCTGTTTTCGTGAATATTTCCTTGCTAATAGTATTGCTTGCTTTGATTTTAGTTTGCTGCCTAATGACTCAGTAAGCCTATATGTGTAAATATGCACGCATGTCTTTCTTAAGAATGGGGATGGTATAGAAATGTGAACTCTTTTGAAAGGTGTTTATTATCTTAATTACCTATTATTAAAGGTGTCAACTTGTGGCTAAACCACTGTTTTCAATTGTTAAATGGTTTGATTATAAATTGTTAAATGGTTAAAATGGTAGTGCTGTATTACTTTGTAACCTGAAAACTCAGTTGGTCAGGGTACCTATAGGAAGAGTCAGTTGCAACCAGCAGGAAAGAAGTAAATGAACTGAGTCTAGTAGAATGTATTATGTTATCTTAAGTTTTAAATCAACTCAGGAAATTTTTGTGTTTTATATTGAAGAAGATTTGAAAAATAAGTGCCAAATATAAACGTATCTTTTGAAATTATAAAGTTGTACTTTTAACAATATAGCATTCAGCTAGCGAGCTTGTGTCTTGTCTTAATTTCAGTCTGTTCTCAGCAAATGTGAGTATGTTTTTTTTGTCAGTTTTTGTGTTAGAACTTCATTTTAAAAATAACATTCACAACTTTGTAAATAAATACTTTTATTATTTATGCAATTCATTTTCACCATTTTATAGCTCCAAGCATCATGTAATCCTTCATTTAAATTACATCCAGGAAGCTTTTCTTCACCTTGTTCTCTTTTTATACTTCCTAGTTAATATTTCACAGCAGCCCATTTAAAGATGTCCCTCAGAAGTTGAACAGCTTCTATGGAGTCATCAGGGAAGTGGTTATTTGCTCTTACTATTTAGGATTTTGCTCACTTGCCAGCTCTTGGTGCATAGAAACACATATAGTAGCTTTCATCAACCTCACACCTTATCTGGGGTTCCAAGCTGATAAGAATGTCACTTAAGGAACAGTGGGGCTTAGACAGGGGATGTCTTGTTCACTGTTAATCTTTAGTGGCTGATAAGTCTAACATATGAAAGATTGAAAGGGTCGGTACCCTGGAGCTTATTTTCTCTTCACCTGAGAGCCTGGTACATTTACACTCCTTCTCACACCTTGGGACAGTACTGAAGCAGTATTTATTGTGTGGGGATTTGGAGTTTGGATGGGTGGTTGTTTCAGTGAAAAGTGACCAGGAGCTGGGTTGTGCATTTTTCTTCATCAGGGCCGTTCTTGGCCCATGTGTGCCTGAAACACTAAAGGGAATCTCTTGGTGTCTACTCTCTTTAGCAGGAGGAGCAATCTCAGAACTGCTATGAAGACGGTGAGACTCTTCGTTCTTCTCACTTTGTCGTCAGGTAGCCTTTGGACAGTGTGGCCAATCATTTGAGATTGGCTTTACTTGAAAACAAAGGCCTCTACTTCCCACCCGGGAGGTGAAGGAGTGGATTTTATGTTTGAATGAAGAAGTGAATTATGGAAGAAGAGCACACGTCCCTGCCTTCCCTTTCAAGCATAAGTCCAGATAGGCTCTCAGGAGTGAGGATGCGTGAAGACGGCAGGAGATCTGACTCACTTCAACTCCACACTTGGTTGTGTTGCTGGTGAAAAATGCCATGTTTTGTTCACCTAACTGTTGAAGTCCCATCTTCTGGATATGTCCTTTCATCTCCTGTTTGCCTTCCATCCTCATGCATGTCCTTCAATGACTTGTTCTTTTCTGAAAACTTGCTACCAGTTTCCTAGGAGAGCTGATGCATTTTCTGTTTCTTTCATTTATAACTTCCCCTCCCAGAAGCTTCCTGTATTTCTATATTGTGTGTAAAGGTTGGGCAGAGAAGCAAGTGCTTGAAAGATTTCAAACTGGCAGAAAAGGAAGGAAGATAGAAGGCCCCTGTCATTCTGTCTTACTGGAACCTTTTGCTAAGGAGGCTGGGCTCTGAAAATCAGGGGTTTCCCTTGCGCTGCATGTTTTCCAGTATCAGATCCGTTTGAATAATCATGGTTTTTGGATATGATTAGTTTTATCCATCTCTAGCTAAGAATCATCAGTAGTTTGTGCATTTCTTTACCTGTGTTGACTTCAAAGTTAGAAACAAAGCAAGGTGTGTTTCTCCACAAGCTTCTTTTTTATGGGGATGGGGCACTGTGAGGACTGACGTGAAACCCCCCAAATCAAAGCAACAGCAGCTCACTTCAAATCAAAGATCAGGTTTGTTCGTTTGTTAAATCATTGCCTGTGGAGAACCTGTCCCCAGCAGCCATAATGTGTCCCTTCCTGGAGCCAGGCCCCTTTTACTGTGTTTCAGTCACTTCCTTTCTGTGAAAGGTTGCTTAGCTTTTTTTACCCTTCTCTTTCTCACTCTGGCTCTCTCTGCATTTGCTGTTCTTTTAATAAAAATAGCAAATTGGGTGGATGTGTACAATAAATGTTTGCAAATTTCTGAAAATCCAAAGTCAGGAAGCCAAGTGTGGAAAGGGTTAGTAATGTTTCAGGCGATAGCTTTTGGCTTGCCCTGGGTCATACTTTCTCAGCACTGAAAGGAGGTTTAAATACTATGCTAATTGTGAAATCTCTATCAGTTGGTGGAGGCTCCTTCAGATAGCCAAACCCATTGATTACTTTATATTACGGGGTAGAAGTGGCAAGGGGGTACGTCAGGAAGTCTCCAGTGCCATTGCCGGGCTGCTTCCTCAGGCGTGAGGAAGACCAATGGTTGTGACTGGTAAGTGGCTCACGGGACGTGTTTTTATTTGTAGGCATTATATCCATGTCATGTCTCTGTACAGTACACTGCAGTGGTGTGCAAACTGATACAGGGGTTTCTGCCTTCCCTGTGTGAAGCAGCTTGATTTCCTCCATCTGGATGCTAATGCTGTGTCCGTTTCCATTAACTGGCTACTGAGTAAATCAGCTCAAACCCTGCCAGGTTGTCTCTGGCAGCAGCTCCTAATAATTATTTATGCTTTTGGAATCTTTTTGTCAGCTTCTAAAACCTTCCGTCCACTTCCAGCTAGGATCCCTTGATTTGTGTAACATATGTATATTCTCTTCTTCCTTTCTGTCATCTCCCCTGCCTCTCCATTTTGTTTCTTAAAATGTTCTGTAGTTTTGTACAAGATGAGACTTAGCCTTGGGTACTTCTTGGTAAAGCTTTAATGCTTTGTAAATAAAATTGGATGTTTATTAAACCACAGTATAGATGTTTGTTTGTAAACACTGCCTGCTTCTGGAACTCAGCAGCCACCTTTGGTTTTGTACAGTAGAAAATACATGTGGATTGTAGATCTTTCTCTGTGGTCATTTGGAGCTGGAAAGGTCAGGTAGTTTGGACTTCTTCCCTTGTACAAACTAGAAATAAATTATTTGAGCCAAAAGCTAGTGTTAATGAAAAAGGTCATCTAGGAATTTCTCTTTTCATATTCTTTAACTCAATATAAGCTTGGAAGAGGCCACAGTGGTAGGCATTCTGGGAGGTTACAGTAGTGCACACTAGAAGTTCTACCTTCCAAGTATCTTTGCTAGTCTAAACATAGTTAAATTCTTCCTTGTTAGTCATTTTCTCTGGTTAAGTAATTTTAACATCTATACTGAAAATTCATGATCTCAAAGAATAAGATGTCTCAGACACTCTACTAATATAGTTTTAATGATTACCGAATCTGTCTACTTACTAATATTCTGTCTTGTCACTAAGAACCCATCTTTAGCATCATAGCTGTTTCATAGCAACCTTCAGTGATGTAAACAGTGAGCTCTTCTGTTCTGCAGGGTAAATAGAGGAGATTAAAGTCAAACAGAATCTTTCATCCTCATACTTAGCAACATCCTGGTTCATTTAGGAAAGAGAGTATCTACAAGATAGGAGCTGCCTCTGCCGTAGCCTCATTTGTTCCTTTGGCAGCGTGTGTTGGACTAAATTTTAACATACACACCTTTTGTATCTCTAACCCAGGCAGGTCTCAAACTGGTGTGTGGCTGAAGATGACCTGGAACTTCTGATCTTTGTGAGTGCTGGGACAAGGGATGAGCTGCCACACCCAGTTTGTGTGGTGCTGGGGATCAAGCCCAGTGCTTTACACATGATAGGCAGGCACTCTGCCACACTTCACTGAAGCCTTTTCTTCTTTTGAGACAGGTTTCAGGGTTAGCCTGAGTAGCCCAGGCTGGCCTTGAATTTGCCAGCAGTCCGGCTTCTGCCTCTCAGTTCTGTCATCACACCTTGCTTTCCATTCTTTACAAATGAAGGTGGTTAACACTGGAAAAAGTGTTTTCGGGTATAGTGTTCAAAGTGACCTTCCTGAAACAGACAGGGAGATACTGGTTTAGAAAGGAAAAGAAAAAAAGAAAGAAGGAAGGAAGGAAAGAAAGAGGAAGAAAGAAAGAAATAGAAAAAAAGAAAGAAATTAATTTGCAGAGCCAAGTGACTCCAGTCCACAGTTATCTTTTTAATAGATGTAGTTTAGGAACATTCATAGTAAATAATTCAGGGAATTCAAATTAACTTCCCAATCCAACCCTGACTCACCTTTTTCACAAGACTGGTTTTGTTTTTTTTGTTTTGTTTTGTTTTGTTTTAATCAGATTTAGCTTGGGACTTTGAAACTCTTCCACAGTTTGGAAGGGAGGGGAAGAGTTAGCTCATGCATTTGGGGTAATGTAGAAATTCACTTCTGCTTCTGAGGTCTTTTCCTTTTTTTCTCCTCCTCAAGCCTGTGGGTTTAAATTCATTAGGAAGAAGTGTCAAGAATGACTCCTGGGAAGATGCCCCTTAGTAAGCTTAGATAGTCAAACAATATTTTAAGTTTGTTTTTTTTTTCCCTTGCCTGTGGCCTCATCTGAGAGTGTGGACTGCACTTGTGTGCACATCTGTGCCTGTGTCTGTTTTGCTGACAGCTTTCCATTATAGTCTGTCAATGCTAAGGGCTATTCTAAGCTGGAGGATCTGTGTTTCTAGTACAAGAGAACTTTCATCTGGAATGCCTGCTGGTGACATGCCTGAGTCATGAAGATTGGGGCCACTGTGTTTTTCCTTGGGAGCCTGGTATGGACAACCCACCTGCCTCTGGTGTTGATGTCACCTAACACACTGGCCATCCCTGAGAAGTTACAGCAAGCTGTGGGGAGAGTCATTGTCAATGCCACCACGTGCACTGTTACGTGTGGCCTGGGCTATAAGGAAGAGACCGTCTGTGAGGTGGGTCCTGATGGAGTGAGGAGGAAGTGCAAGTCCCAGCGTTTGGAGTGTCTGACCAACTGGATCTGTGGGATGCTCCATTTCACCATTGTCCATGGGCAGAACTTTGAGATGAGCTGTCTAAGCTCAGACATTGTGGAGGTGGGGCAGGAAGCTTTCCGCTTCACCTGGAAGCTTGCCCGGGGCATCATCTCTACTAACGATGAGATTTTTAAACCCTTCCGAGCCAACTCTCACTTTCTACGCTTTAAACCTGCCTATGAGTATGACTCTGGGACGTACCGCTGTGATGTGCAGCTGCTAAAGAGCTTGAGATTTGTCAAGAGGCTCTATTTTGGGCTCAGGGTTCTTCCTCCAAAGCTGGTAAACCTGAATTTCCATCAGTCCCTTACCGAGGACCAGAAGTTAGCAGATAAGGGCTGGGAAGTTAATTTCGACAACCAGTCTAAGCCTCACCTCCCAAAGTGGCAGAAGAAGGTGGCATCAGCCTTGGGCATAGGGATTGTTGGTGGAGTGGTTGGTGGTGTTTTGGTGAGCATTGCTGTCCGCAGTGTGCTGAGGGCCATGGATGGCAGTAACAGCCTCAGCAGGTTATAGTTTGTGTCTTATTCCCGGGAGGCTGGCTGCCCAGGAAGCTGAGCTAGCTTGTACATGAGTGTCCTGTTCCTCTGATGGGGAAGTGGCAAGAGAGGGCTCCTGCAGCCAAACGTTGGCAAGGAGGCTTGGAGGATGCAACCTTGTGGTAGTTCAGGGCAACAGTATCCATCATCGTGTTCGGGGCTCTGTGATACTGGGTGCCCGGAAGATCCACTGCAGGCTTTGCTTCTGGTCCTTGGGATGGTTTGTCTTCCACGCCTGCTTTTATTCCCCACCTCCCAGTCTGTGCCACTCACCCTGACAGTGTGTGGACCATAATGTGCTAATAGCAGCTTTTTGTTTTGGGAAACTTTATTTTTGTCCAATAAAAATACTTCACAGTAACTATGGCAGCCTGTGTAAAATCTCTCGCGTATAGAAATTGTCATAGTTGTCCCAGCTCTCATTTTCCTTGGATTTCCTAGAACATGCTTTGTGTGGTTGCTTTGTGTGGCTTCTCTCTTGTAAGGGCTGTTAGCAAAGACATCCACTCAACTGATATGACAGTCTTAAGTGCTGATAGAGCCTCTGCCCTCCCTGCCCTCCCTAGATGACCCTCTGCGTTCAGTATTAAATCAGATGTCCGGCAAAACACTGCCCCTAATCACTGCAAACAGTCCTTTGCCTTGCTCCTCCTTTTTGCATTATCTGTACCTGGGGTTTGTGTTCCTAGAAAGGTCAAGTGTGCCGGCTTCTTACAGCTGCTGAGAGTCCCCCAGGCAGGACTGCTACCTTCATTTCTCCTTAGGAAATCCAGTCTTAAACCTCTCAAGGGTCATTCAGAAAGAGTTTGAGGTAATTGGCTTATGGAACCTTTGGGAAAAGGCTCTTGGGTGCCAGCTAACAACGGGATAGCATTTCTCCTTGTTTTTCTGCAGCTGCAGGAGTGGCAGAATCAAGAGGCCCCACGTTCCTTTTCCTCAGCTGCTCCAGAATCACCTGGATGCTTATTGAGCCTCAACCCAGAGATGCTAATACAGTTCAGATTTTGACCAAAGGATGACTAGTGTTTCCTTTTAACTTTAGTGACCACCTACATTAGTTCCATGTTTATTGCTATGATAAGGCAACTTACAGAAAAACTTTGTTTGGGGTTTACAGTTCAAGGGGGACTGAGTCCATGATAGTAGAGGTAGCTGGAAGCAGGGGGCTGAAGCAACGGCTGAGAGCTCATCTCTCAAGCTGCAAGCAGGTGGCAGAGAGAAACCTCCAACCTCACGCCCTCAGTGACATACTTCCTCTAGGAAGTCACACCCATCCTACCTAAACAGCCACTGACTTGGAAGCAAGTATTCAAATACTTACCTTTTCAGAAACATCTCACCACGCCACTCATAGCCTACCCAGATTCATTATAGCTCTACAAGAATAATTCTGGATGTATATTGATTTTGTGGAATTATTTGAAGACTAGGCACAAACATGACTATTCCCTCACCCCCCCCCCCGTGTGTGTGTGTGTGTATGTATGTATGTATGTGTGTATACATGGGTGGGGGCATGTGTACATGTGTGTGGAGGCCAAGGGCCAGAGGTCAACCTTGCTTCTTGTTCCTCAGATAGTATCCACTATGTTTGTTTTTGAGACAGGGTCTTTTTCTGGGACAAGAGTCTCCCAGATAGTCTAGGCTGGCTGGCTAGTAAGCCTTAGAGACCTGCCTTTGTCTCCCCAGTGGTGAGATTACCTAGCTTTTCATGTCCTCATGCCTGCATAGCACTCTGCCAGCTGAGCTTTCTTCTGAATTGCCATGTGCCTTTATCACACCCAAGAAAACAAATAGTAGCCAGTCTTATATCCGACTTCTGTTCATTTTCTTATTACAAATCCCTTAAAGCTCTTTAGTGTAATGTTAATCCAGTGCTGCACTTGGTGGTGTTTCTCCTCAGTCTCTTGGCAGATCCCTCATATTTCTCATGACATATTTACACTGAAGAGTCAGGCTTGTCCAATTTTTTTAGATGTTGTCCCACAACCCGGACTTGCCATGTCCTTGTGATTGGGTTCATGAGGAGTGACTATTCAGCATTTTGAGAAGAGCCCTACTATGTCACACCAGGAGGTTGACACCTGTTTGTCACAGCCCTCTTCTGGTGTCAAGCATATGACAAAGCCAGTCTCATCTTTGACACAGATGTCTGTGAAGGCCCAGGGAGATTCCCCTAGGGTCAGCTGTTCTGGAAATTGAAGTTCCGGATTTGGGGAATGTCATGCCATTCAGTCCTAGGCTGTTTGCTTAGCCATTCAGGGATGCACACCGTAGAGGTTTATGAAGGAATCTGTTTGTATGCAGGGAACTCAGTAACAGGCTGCTGGAGGGTCCTGCTTTACATTCTGTCAGGCAGAAGCCACCTGGGACCAAACATTAACACTTTTCCAGCGTTCTGCTGCTGGCTGGTAGTCAAGCCCGAGGTAGATAGCATTGGTTCATAGCCTTCTCTCTATGCCTTGGCATCTTAAATTTTGACTCGGGATTTGAAGCAGTTGAGCAGAGAAGAGAACAAAAGACTTTCAGATGGATCCTGTAAAGACTAACTTAGTTCTGACTGACCGAATGTGGTCAATTACATATTCCTGTAATCCCTGCTATCTGGGAGATTGAAGCAGAAAAATTCTACGTTCAGGGCTAGTCTAGCCTACACAATGAGTTCATGGCCGACCTCAGCAACTTAGCAAGATCCTGCTTGGCATCTGTGTGGCTCTGGTTTGGCAGCAAGGCTCCTCAGTTCAGTTCCCTGGTCCTGTGCATGCAAATGCCCTGGGACAGTGAAGGGAAGGCTGACTGAAGTCTGTGTGAACCACCTGTCATGCAGGAAAGGCCCTGGGTGGAAAGCTAAGCATTGAATGGAGGAGCCTCTACATTTGCCTTCCTTTCCTTTCTCAAAACAATTAACAAAGTAAACAAGGGGCTGGAGAGATGGCTCAGAGGTTAAGAGCATTGGCTGTTCTTCCAAAGGTTCTGAGTTCAATTCCCAGCAACCACATGGTGGCTCACAAACCATCTATAATGAGATCTGTGCCCTCTTCTGGCCTACAGGTACACATGCAGGCAGAACACTGTATATATAATAAATAAATCTTTAAAACAAACACACACGCTGGGACACAGAATGGTGTCCTACTCACTTAACACTGAATCCAACCTGGACTGCCTGTGTACATCCTCGTGCATGCTTACCTATGATGAAAGATGTTTCACATGAGAATGCCCAGGCTGGAGACTGACCAGGAGTTCCACGTCTTTGGGCCACCCTGACTGAACAACAGAGGCAACAGTCATCTCCTTACTAGTTGGGCTCATTGATCTTTTCATGGAGGGGACTTGCCTTTGGGACCAGGGAGTCAACACTTGAAATGTATTGAAATCGGGGGACCTGGAAGTGGTTCCACCTCCCACCCCCCAGTGTGTTGACCACCATTAGGTGAAACCTGCTCTGGGTGCCAGCTGTGATCTGCTGCTGCCTGCCTGCAAGTCAGCCTGTCTTTTTCCCTTGGGGTGAAAGGCAGTATGGACTGTGAACAGCTTCCTCAGAGTTGGCCGTATGAAGGGTGGATGTACTGGTCACAAAACAGGCCCAGGAGGCACGCTTCAGTGAGGTGAGGATCGCAGCTGCTGCCAGCTGCCTGGGCAGGTTGAAAAAACATCTTTATTTAAGAACTGCTTGCTACCAGAGTCAATAAATAACAAGAGCGAACAGTGGGCTGGGGAGGAGGAGCTGCATTTGAACAGCTGTCGTCTGTGGTCCAGTGAAGCCCTGAGCTCAGAGCTATGCAGCTCTGAAATGGGGGCTAAGTTGGAGGTATCTGGTGCCAAGGCAGATTGAGTCTCCTCTAAAGAACCTAAGGGCCCTAGGCCTCTGGGGCTATTCGGGGCTCTGAACAAAGCTGTTTGACCCATTTTTCTTCCCCTTTCCAGTTTTTCTTTAATGCCCTGCCTTCCCAAAGCCTGTGACCATATTATATATACAGGTTCAAGAGGCACACCCCACCCCCAGCTACCAGCACTGTTTCCAGTGAGCTTCTTCAAGTCCTTTAGGGTCCCTCTTAATTCCATCTGGAGATTCATTCCCTGGCCGGGTTTGGTCTCAGCTAGCAAGATAGAATACCACACACTTGAGCTAGTTACAGGTGTGGGGACTCCTGACATGCAGGAGTCCTTTTGGTTATGTGACACCAGGAAAAGAAAAGGTGCCTCTTGCTGGGGAAGGCATAGCGGAGGAAAGCTTCACTGGCCACACGGAGCTCTTGGCTAGAGTACAGGCTGGGCTGGCTTTGGGGAAGGCACTAGTTTGTAAGGGCTGTTCTGTGGTGGCTCGTTCAGAGTTGATGGCTTTTGTAAGCTGTAGGGACCATAGCGGACGGTGCCTCTAAGGCTTCCCTGTGTTAGGCGTTTTGATTCTAAGATCTCTACTCTGGAAAGGACTCAGCACCTCCCACCCCCTCCAGTCAGGGCTTCACTCAACCAACATCTGTAGGAATTCTCGAAATTCCTCGAAAGGATACTCAAAAGAAGCCCCCCCCCCCCCCCCGCCTTCCCTAAGGCTTTTATGACCTTGGCTTCATCCTCTCCTGTTGTCTGTCAGGCCTCTCATCCCTCTTCCATCTCACTGCTCCCCTACTGCCAGGGTCACCTGCTGCCCCGATGCAAAACCACTCTCATCTGCACCGTCAGAGGCAATGAGCAGAGAGCTCAGTGTGATGGCCCTTGTATGGACAAAACAGAGGGTACTTCCCAGTCCTTCAAGAGGCATGTGCAGGCAGCTCTGTCTAAGCCTAGGCAGAGTACTTGTTTGTGGCTGTCCTTTTATCTCATCTGGTTCAGTGTGAACGTATGGGATCTGTCAAGGCTATAGCAGAAGCCAGTCTGCCAGCTTCCCCAGCCTGTGCAAAAATCAGAGGTCCCTTGGCCAGGGAGGGACTCTTGAGAAGCCATTTAATCTAGCCCCCTCTACCAAGCCAGTTAAGGTCCCACTTTCCTCAGCAAGAGGCTTTTCCATTTACAAGCTCACATGTTGTGAGTCACCTGTGGTCTCCTTACACCTTAGCTAACACTCTACTTGAAGCCTCAAGCTGCTGGCCCAGCTCCACCCCCACCCCTTCCCAAACAAATTCTATGTGCATAGGGCTAAAGTTTTCCTCCTCTTGGGTCTCCCAGCAGCTTACCTGCTTTTCATGGACCTTGTTAGAAGAAAAGCTTAGGGGCTGTAGCCTCCCACCTCCCTAGCTAGGTCCAGCGCCAGTCCAGCTAGCTCACACTGCCCAGCCACTAGATACCTACCCACTTAGCCAGCACCCCTCCTGCAGCGCGAGGCAGTGAGAAATACGGAACCTTGGAAGGTTTCTTTTCCATTGCCCTTTCTAGGGCTAGCTAGGGTTTTCCGGGTCTAGGCCCGAGCCATATCCCAGCCAGCATGGGATGGGGAGGGATGCTAGACCAACTCATGGGTCCCTGTGATGTCGAATGATCACATGGCTGAGCCCCTAGCACCTTTGTATGTGAGGTGCTGGGAGCAGGAGAAAGGGGGATTTGATCAGCTCCAGGGAAGTAGTCCTTAGCTTAGGGGTAGGTTTAGGGATAGGAGGGAGAAGGTGTGCAAGTGTACATCTTTAAAAAACTGTGGTGGGTAAATACTAACATAAACCTGCCCAGGAAAACAGAGCAGGGCTTAAAGTTTAAAAAACCATAACAAAATAGAGCTCTAACTGTAAACTACAGCAAAGGGCCATGGAACAGAAAGCAGGACAAGTGCCTCTTGAAGCACCTGCTTGCTGCTTCCGTGGGCCTAGGGTGTGGAGACTGGGGTCTTCTGCTCATGCTGCCACAGGGTCCAGGTCTCTGGGAACTCTGTCCTTGCTTTGGCCTCTTTTCTTGAAGAAAAGAGAGGACCTGAGAGGCTTCCAGCCAGCACCACTTGCTGAGTTCCCAGCAGAAGCCTTGCCTCAGGGCAATGACTCTGGATCCACCTGTGCCTTGGACTGGGCTCACCATTGCTGATCTTCTTACCAGTCTGAACCTCCTGAAGCACAGGCCTCATCCTCCAGAGCCCTCGGCCATCTTTAGGCTGTGACTGCTCAGCACCATGCCTTCTTCCTCCACAGTGCCTCCCACAGGAGGAGAGGAGACTCTGGTGCTTGGCCAAGCATTGTCACTTACAGGCCATATGACCCTATGAAGTTCCTAACCCTTTCTGGACCTCCATTTCCTCATCTGTTAAGTGCAGGGTGTGGGTAAGCTATAAGGCTTTTTCAGCTCTGGCAGTCTGGTCTGTCACTGGTAATGTACCCCGAATTCAAGGTAGCCTGCCCCCTTTATTAACCCCTTTTTTTTTCTTCTGGGGACTCAAGGCAGTTTGGGGAGCAGGCATGGCCAGGTAATGGAAGGTATTCCTGGAAGCCAGGCATGGCCACATTGATGCTGGCCCTTCCATCCCAGATCAAAGAATGGATGCTGTGTTGAGGGCTGGTTCCCAGGGCCTGAAGTTACGGGAGGTGGAGGCAGCCATAGGTCTGCAGCAGAGCTGAAGGGAAAAGAGTGGCATTCAGCTGGACATCTTCCCATACCCTGGAGGGGCCACGAAGGATGCATCTTGATGGGGTGAGGCAACTCCTCAAGACAAGCCCTTTAGTCACATAGCCACCTGAAGTGGCTCTGTCACTCTGTCATTCCATCTGGCGGATAACAGGCTTGGGTTGGCAGTGCTGGTTGAGAGGGCAGTGATACCAGGATGGTGAATGGGCCTTAGGCTGGTGCCCTTTTTTCCATCAGGTGTTGTAGCCTCTCAACCCTTCTGAGCCTCTATCCCCAGTAGCCTGGGGCCTGGTTCTTGCCTACTGAGCAGGCAGGACTGCCAGGGAACCATGGAGGACCATGCCAAGACCATGCTGTGCTGCTTCTCCAGCGAGGGCTAGAAGTAGTCCCTCTGCTTCATAGAGGGAAATTGATACCCCATGTTTTCAGCCCACTGCTGCCCATGTTCCTGCTGGACCTGGCACTCTGATGTCAGATGGCAGTGCCCACGTGTGGCCCCAGAGGCTTGATCTGAAGATGTAGATTAAATACCTTCTGTCCAAAGGCCCGTTTCTTCTCTTCAGTACCCCAGTGGGTCCAGGCATTGGGGCTAGTGTTATGGAAGTCGCTGCCCAATGCCTCTTGATTTAAAGAAAAATTCCTTGCATGGTTCTATCCTGTGGCAGAATAGAAATATCCTACCTCCTACATAAAGGGTACTGTGGGGAGTAGGTGTCCAGGCCAACCACTCTCAGGCACAGTGTTGGACCACCTTGGTGCTGAAGGGGGGCTGTGGCCAGCCACTGTGTCCGTTGGAGTGGGTGTCCAGCACGGGTGTGGCAGGCAGTGCTAAGATCAGAGCTTCTGGCAGCCAATGAGCATCAGTATCACCGTGCAGGAGAACATGGGGCCAGGATAGGCAGGGCGGACTGCTGCATTCTCCACCATCATACTTGTGCCTGAAACCAGCAGCAGAAATTGTGGGACTGAGTGAGCGCCCCCTAGCCTCACCCTCCCACTGGAACCCAGAACTCTCTTGAGCCTTTAGACCTTGTGTTTTTGGCCTTACACAGCACCGGCCAGGGCCTTTGTCCTGGTCTCCGGCCCCCTGCATTCCTTTTTAAAGAGGTACAGCCCCTCCCATGTCTTGGGGTGGTTCTAGTGTGGGACAGTGGCATGGGCGCTACTCATCCTTGCCTTCCTTTTCCTTTCTTCTTGGAGGTCTAGGTTAGAGTTCGATTCTGGGGACAATCTGGGGGACCAATACTACTGAAGTGTAGAGAAGGGCAGGGGAGAGACGGTACCTCCATTTCTCACGATGTGGACTTCTGCAGGGATGCCATCCCCTCCAGGCCCCGTGGTTCGGATCTGTACCAGGGCATGGCCAATGTCTTCAGGTACTGGGATTTCTATCCAGTTCTTGCTGGTAAGGTGGAGTGTAGGAGTTGGGTTCAAGTCATTCTGATACAGCATCTGTGGGATAGAAGTTTCCAGGTACAGCTTCCTGGACCCTTGAAGTTTTGCCTCTATGCCTCCTTCAATTTCCCATTGGCCAAGCTTTGCATTGGTGGGAGGTAAAGATGCAAGCAGCTACACTATCTTGTCAGACTCCTAGCCCATCACTGATGCGACCTCTCTTCAGCTGTACCATGGACCTGTTTTTATCATCTCGACCATGAGCTACGCAGAGCACCTGTGCTTTGTGTCTCTCCTAGCCCTGGATGCCACACTCCCATGTCTCGGCTCCTTCTGCTAGAGATTGCAGCTCCCCGCGTCCACTAAAAAGATGGCATGGCTGTATGTCCCTTTCTTACCTTGTAGCCAGTGACTGTCGATTCATTTCGGAGAGGAGCCACAGGGTCCCACTTAAGGCTGAGACTGGAGCTTGAGAAAGTCCAGGAGATGTTGCCAGGAGGTCGCCGTGGTGCTGCCAGGGGAGGGAGGATTGGAGACATTGCCATATGCTTCCAGGGCTACCCGTCACCATGAGCCAGCCCCTTTCTGGTGCCTGCCCAGATAGCAGGAATTCTCAGAACAACTTGTCACCATGAAAATCCCGAAGTTGGAGAAGGGGCAGG
This sequence comes from Pachyuromys duprasi, assembly GCA_028658305.1. Lineage (NCBI taxonomy): Eukaryota > Metazoa > Chordata > Mammalia > Rodentia > Muridae > Pachyuromys > Pachyuromys duprasi. The sequence goes on along the minus strand of CM053757.1, from coordinate 7,181,036 downwards.
CTGTCACTCTACTGCCATACTTCAGTAGGTCCTTTGACTTGCTTCTGCCTAGTGCAGACCATATGGCAGGAATAAACGTCTTGCTGGATAAACAGAGGCCCTACACATGCCTACCCCATGGCACGTGCCCTTCCTCATCCCTGGCAGACACTCACGGGGCTTCATGGTCATAGCATCAGCTGAAGGGCTGGCTGGTCCAGTTCCGGCCCGGTTGTAGGCCCTCACAGTTACATGGTACTTGGTGTTGGGGTGCAGGCCAGTGACTTGGGCACTAGTGTCTAGCCCTGCCGTCCTCACTCGGTCAGCGGCTGCCTCTTTGTCCCCTGCTTTCCAGTAGCGAATCTAAAAGGGGCAGGATATGTTAAAGTGTACGGCAAAACTCTTGTCTACCCAGCCCCCATGCCTCTCTCTGACCTAGGCTAGTCCCATGGTAGACTCTAGTTCAATAACCTGCACACTGGGCCAGGTAATCCAGCAAGCAGGGTCATATGACTATGAACCCCTGCATCTTTAAGCATTCGACAGTGTCTAGCCCAAGGAAGGTGTTTAGTACATGGGATGAAAGAAGTAGGTGGCTAGTGGGGAGATGAACAGGGATGAGAAAGGACCAGGCTATAGCCACCTTCAGGCCTTCCAAAGCTCCCCCTTATCACTTTGGCCCAAAAAGCTCATTCCAGTACCAACAGAGTGCCAAGGTCCACTGCAGACCTGAGGCTGCTTCTGCCTCCCACCCCTGCAGACCCTGGATGCTAGCTCTCAACAGTGTTCATCTCACACACTCAGGCCCTCTTGGAACATCTGTTGGGACATGCAATGCATGCTTTTTGCTTGTGAAGTAGCTCTGCCTTCAGTGCTCAATAAATACAGATCCACTCAGCAGTGGAATATCAGACCTTAAATATTCTTCAGTCAATGGCCAAGAGTGGAGCTGTCTCCTCTCAACCGTCTGTCTAACCTATTGTGCTAAAATCAGCCTGATGGCTCCCTGGCATTATTGGACCTGTTTTGTTTTTGTTTTTTTTGTTTTCTTCTTCTTCCTCCTCTTCTTCTTCTTCTGCTTCTTCTTCTCCTCCTCCTCCTCCTTCTCCTCCTCCTCCTTCTTCTAAGATGCGGTTTCTCTGTGTAGCCCTGGCTATCTAGAACTCATTCTGTAGACCAGGCTGGCCTCAAACTCACCGAGATATGCCTGCCTCTGCTTCCCTGAGTTGGGATTAAAGACATGCGCCACCACTACCAGGCTCCCCTTCCCTCATGATCCTCTTGTTGAGGAGCAAGGAATGACTAATAAGTGTTAGGTGTCCCCACCTCTTCTTGACCCTGCCCCTGCCTCTTTCTGGCCCCAGTTGTTGCTCACCTCGTACCCCAGGAGAATGCCATTCATGTCTTGTTGCACAGGCTCCCAGCTCACGTTCATCTCTGAGGACGAGGACCCTTTGGCCCAGACTTTGGCAGGGGCCACCCTGGGCTCTGGGGACCAATAAAGGATGGGCATACATTCCTGAGACACTTCTGTGTCCCACAGAGTGACCCTGACTAAGACTGTCTGTGCTTAGGATTTAGGGGACCTCCACGGCCCAATACGAAGGATGAAGCCCAGGGAACTCCAAGTGCACCACAGGCTTGCTCCTCTCCCCAGAGGCCCTCCCTTCTCCTTCCCCATGCCAGGGAATCGAGGTGGCCCTGGCCCCCGCCCACAGCCCACCTTCCTCTGCCGAGTACACTAGTACAGTGAGGCTCTCAGGCCCATCCCCCTGGCGATTGTAGCTTCGGATCTTGACTTCAAAAGGTGTGTAGGGTTGGATGCTGTCATTGCTGTAGACAAAGTACTGGGCATCGGCGCCAGGCACCCGGGCCGTCTGCCAACTGGAGCTGCCTTGCCTGCGGAAGGACAGCAGGTAGCCGAAGCCGTCTCCGTTCTGGTACTCCCGTGACATGGGCTGAGGGCAAGAGCAGGGTATGGGCCAGGGGTCATAGGTATGTGTCCCTGCCCATCCATACGGCTCCACCCAGTCTTCACCCAGAGGAGTGGCCCTGGGATGCGTGTGCCTCCTCAAGGGTTTAGTGAGAGGCGACAGGTACGACAGGTACGTGGGGAAAGGGAGGGAGGGAGGGAAGCTGCCAGTTTCTAAGTGAGACTTCAGTGGTCCTTTCACTGCTGCCATCGCCTGTGTCTGGAGACAGACCAGGAGGGTGGGGGGAGGGGCATGCCTCAGAGGCATGAGAGGCAAGACACATGCCTGCTTCTCTGTCCCTGCCCACTTACAGTCCAGTTGATGATGAGCTCTCCAGGGGCCCCGCCCCCTCCGCTGAGTCCCGATGGAGCCACCGATGGGACTGTTAGGGCCGAGGAACACAGATGTGTCATGTTAGTGCGCAGCAAGTGGGAAAAGGGCCCCCAGCCTGTGCCTGGAGAGCATCTTAGGTGTGGCATTCCAATTTATCTTTCCATAGTCATTCTGTGCATGGGTTCATTGTCAGGCCAACCTGAGGACAATTCCCGCCTTTTCTGAACAAGCTACTTAACTTTTCTGAGGCCTGATTCTACTCTTCCTGTGATGATGATAATGTCTCTGACAAAGTGAAATGAGAAAAATTTAAACAAGAGGCCAGTCGGCGTGTGGTGGCTACCCCGGTATGTCCTCCTCATCCCTGTTGGCTTAGCTAAACCAGAGACCAGCTCCAGCTTGTTTAAGTTGATGGGAATAAAGATCCTTGAATAGCAGCTAAGGCAAACAACAAAACCCAACCAATTTCGTTAGGGGGTATTCCGAGGTATTTTGCTGCTGCTATTGTTCTTTGTTTGTTTGTTTGTTTGTTTCTCTCTCTCTCTCCCTCTCTCCCTCCCTCTCTCCCTCCCTCCCTTCCATTTGTGGTATATTTAATCTCCCTGTCTTTAGTATTAAACAAGACTGATAAACAGAACGATGGCCTCTGCCAGCCCACAGAGGGTTGGGGCCCAAATGTTTCTGCAGAGCACCCGGTGCTCCAAGTTTTGTGCTGTGACTAAAGGGCTTTGTATTTGATCCCCTGAGGAAGGCATTCCCAACACAGAAAGCCAGAGGTCCAGAGCAGTTAAGCAACTGGTCCAAGTTCTCACAGCTAATGCACAGCCCAGGTAGAATGTGACCTCTGCTCTTACGCTTTTAAAGAGCGTTATTGTCCGTTTGCATTGTACTTGTCTATGCTCAACAGTTTCTGAGATGCTAGAATCAAAGAGACCCCTCTTGCCCCACAACCCTAAGAAGTTCAGTCAGAAAGCATGCCCTCTGTGCTTCCTACTCCAGATGGATGCTGGACTAAACTGTTGATTGATTCCAGAGCCTGAGAGTAAGCCCAGAGCAGGTAGGAGAACGTGTTTATGGGAGACATAGAGGTAGACCATACACAAGCACAGGTCTGGCTGGCTGGAAGGAAGGAGACAGGCTCCTGACCAGGATGCTGCCTTGTGATCCCAGGTCCTCCCTTGGGAATGATCAGGGCACAGCAGGTGCCTCCAGGCAGATGCCGTCCATGTCTGTGTCCCTTCCTGGTTCTCTCCTCACATTCTCTCCTATTTTGTCTCTCACACACATGTACCTTCACTGAGGGTCACTGGCAGATTATGATCCCTCCTGCTCCACAGAGAGCAGCTAAACAGGTCCTGGAGTCTGGTTCCCTCTCTAGCCCCCTGCACAGCACGTGTGCACATGTTCACACAAGTGTATATACACATGCACACAGACACCATCCTCTTCAGCTGATTTCTGTAGTTTGTGCACACTTAAAAACCAGCTCAAGGTTCTTTCTTGTCCAGTCAGTTTTTCTGTTTTTAAATACTAGGCCCAAACAATAATTACAGATCTGCCTGTGGGTGTGCCTTTTCTGCAAGGCCACACTTTGCTGAAAGGGCACACCTTGGATCAGGCAGTTTGTCCAAGCAGCAGCCTTGCCTCTAACCTCACATTGCCCCCACCAACCCCTGGTTCACCAGGGCTTGGTAAACAGATTAGGATTTTGTTCCTGCCCCTCTGCTGGGACTCCCTCTGCTGAGAGTTCTCTTTAGAACCCTAGACACTTACCTGCTTCCTTAGTCCGGATTCTGCTGGAGGGCCCGCTAGGCTCCCCAGTGCCCAAGATGTTGCTGGCTGAAACCCGAAACTCATAGTCCATCCAAGGCATGAGGCCCAGCACCTGGGCAGTCTCAGCATTGCCCTCGATGTTCACAGGATCTGAAAGGCCCCACGAGGTCAGTGGCTAGCACCCATTTATTGCCAGGATGAGGGCAGGTTCTAGGCCTGTGTTACCTTTGTATTCTATCCTCACCTCAGTACTGCCATCACCGAGCCCTCAATTACTCTTTGATTGAACAGCTAGTGAGCTCCTATGCCACAGGGCCTTTTCCAATGCCATGTGCTCCTCACTCCACACATGTTGAGCATGCTGGCATTCTCTAGCAACACTCCTTCAAGGCCTCAAGGGCACAGACCAAATGCCTCCTCCGCCCTCTCTTTACCCTCCTGGCTATGAATGCTTTCCTGCCTGCCTAGGAGCTCCCTGGAGATAAGAGAACAAAATTTCTCTTTGCAGCCTGAGCCCTGGACCCTCTGACTTCTGCCTCCTGGTGTGCACACAGTGCTTAGGCAGGTAGGGCCTCATACTTACTGGTTCGAACCTGCTTCCACTTCCCTGAGGGTGGAGTACGAGCTTGCACCATGTACTTGGCAATGGGGCTGTGATTGTCAAAGCCACGACTCCAGCTAAGCTGAACAGTGGTGTCTCCAATGTCCCTCACCACCAAGCCTCCTGGGGGACCTGGAGGACCTGTACCAAGAGGCAGAGTGCACTGGGTCAGAAGCGAACTTCCAATTCGAGTCAGTTTTATCTAGACCCAGCCTGGACTGGCTCAGTATCTAGACGGGGCAACAGAGGGCAAGAAAGATTGGGTGGGAGGTTAGAGGATGGGGACAGAGGGGAATTGTGGGTAGTGATGTGTCTCAGACTTGGAGATTCACAGACGTTGTCCATAGAGGGATACATAGATTTCTCCGCACTGAACCTGGAACTCCTGAGTGCATGAGGCAAAGTCTTTGGGGGTGTTTAGGGTACATTTTCTTTCTCAAGTATGGCTTCAGAAGAAACAGTCTAAACAGGTACTAAACAGATGTATCTATCTCTGTGGCTTCTGTCAGCTATCAGGGAGGGGAGGCAAGCAGCCTAGAGCCTTTCCAGGAATTGCGATGGATGACTCCCATCACCTCGGACCAGGACTGTGGCCTCCTTGGATGCACCGTCCACCACTGTCTGGGCCATGCATGTGTATTTCCCTCCATGGCGTAGCTGGGCATTCACGATAGTCAGGTCCCCAATGGTCTCTTTCTGTGCACAGGAAACAGAATGTGATGAGTCAGGAGAAAGCCACAAGACAAAAGAGAGCCTGGATTCCCTGGCTGTGTGGCATCTATACCCTCTGTGCCATAGTTCTCCTATCTGTTCAATGGGAAGAATCAGCTACTTGGTACCAATGGAGAACAAAGTGTGTCATATAGATAGTTTGCACGGGCCAAGTTAATGAAGGTGTTTGCACTTGGGGGTGGGGGGACAGTAGTGGAGAGAATCTCCTGGGGCACTTGGAATGTTAAAACTTGATTCTAACTTAGAAGGGTGGTCCTTGAGTGGATGCCAAAAAGATGGCTGCCATCCTAGAATGAGCTTGCTGGGCATGGCCTAAAGAGAACTTTGGAGAGCCTGAAGGTGGTGGAGGCTGAGGACATCTCAGGTACCCTGTCTTATCTGGAATAAGGGAGAATTATGAGGTGTGGTGGTTTAAATAGGTATGGCCCTATAGACTTGTGTTTGAATGCTTGGCCCATAGAGAGTGGTGCTATTGGAAGGTGTGCCCTTGTTGGAGGAAGTGTGTCACTGTGGGGATGGGCTTTGAGGTCTCCGATGTTCAAGCTATGTCCAGTGTGGCACACAGTCCCTTTCTGCTGCCTGCAGGCCAAGATGTAGAACTCTCGGCTCCTTCTCCAGTAACCATATCTGCCTGCACACTGCCATATTTCCCACCATGATGATAATGGACTAAACCTCTGAAATTGTAAGCCAGCCCCAATTAAATGCTTTCTTGTGTAAGGGTTGCCTTGGTCATGGTGTCTCTTCACAGCACTAGAACCCTAACTAAGACTTACCACACTGGCCCTCCGGTAGTGACCTCCAGGCTTATCAAAGTCAATGGGGAAATCATCCAGGGTCCAGGTGAATGTGAGGTCCATAGTGGGGTCATGGGAGGCATGGCACTGTAGGGTCAGGTTATCACCCACATTGATGTCAGCACTTGAAGGAGCTAGAGTGATCTTGGTTGCATCTACAGAGCAAAACAGCAACAGAAGGATGGGAAAGTCTCAGGCAGGGGAGAGGCTCTGTCCTGTACCCCAATGCATATTCATGAGCAGCCAGATTCTAGAGGCTGGCCAGGGGTGATCACAAGAGAAACTTGAGTTCTGAGGTAGCCTTGGAAGCAGAACTATATGGCGCCAAGAGCAGATGGCTGGCAGAACAGCACCCCAGCTGACTAAGGGTCTGGGTAGACCACAGTCCTTACCACGTACAGACAGGATCCCAGTACTGTTGGCTTTGCCCATGAAATTCTCAGCAAAGCAGGTATATTTGCCTTCATCTGATCGACTGATGTTTCTGATAATCAAGGTTCCATCCAAAGTTACGGTCACTCTGCAGCAAGGGCAGAAAAGATCTGGTCAACCCAAGGACACACCATGGCCATGGGAAGGGCACTGGCCTAGGAGCAGCCATCTCTGCTGCAGCACATAGAACATACCTGGTGCTGTTCCCCAAAATCTCAGTACCCTTGCTCCAAAGTATAGTAGCTTTCGGAGCTGCACGAGGCTGGCACAGGATGCTGATCTCTCCTCCTCGGGCTGCAGGGATCAGCCGCCTCACAGGGCTCTGCCTGAAGTCGGGGGCCAGAGCTGCAGGAGAGGGAGTACTCACACACTCACCCTTGTGATAGCTGTTGCCCCCTTCCATTAAGATGCTACCTGGACATGCACTAAGCAGTGTAGCCACCAGAGATGAACTTCTTAAGCAGCCACAACATTTCTAGAACTCCAGTCCACCCCTGCATGTCTTGCTGCACTCTCTCCCTCACACATGCAGTAACCATCTGTCTTGCTTTCGTTTTTATTTCCTTTTTTTAAAAATAAAAAAGATTTATTTTTACTTAATTTGTGTGGATGTTTTGCCTGCATGTATGTCTGCGTACCACCTGTATGCACTGGCTAAGGAGGCCAGAAGAGGGCGTCAGATTCTCTGGAGCTGGAATTACAGGTTGTTGTGAGCCACTGCTGGAAATGGAACCGGGGTCTGCTGCAAGAGCAGCCAGTGTTCTTAACAGTCATCTCTCCACATCTCGGTTCCTCGGCTTTCTTCTTAACTTTCTGAAGTTGCCAAGCCTTTTCTGCTTTACGATCTTTGTGTTTGCATACATAATATTTATGAAAATTCCTCACATCTTTACAACGTTGGCTCCTTTAGGTTACACCCAAATGCGACTTCTTTGGAGAGTCTTCCCTGACCACCCCATCTAACTGGCTCACCTCAGTACCACTGCTCCACAGATTTCCTTCCTTCCTCTTGCTCTTTTGAGACAGCGTTTCTCTGTGTAGCCTTGGCTGTCCTGGACTCACTTGGTAGACCAGGCTGGCCTTGAACTCACAGAGATCTGCCTGCTTCTGCTTTCCCGCATGCTGGGATCACAGGCGGGCACCACCGTGTCCGTCTCCTACTGATTTTCTTATATTTTTAGTGTTTGTTCATCCCTCCTCTCTATTAGAGTGCACAGTACTTGAAAGCCAAGAGGTGATCTTTTGTGTTCATTCCTCGGGAGACGTTGAATAAGTATTGGTTGAACAAATAAATGAAAGAATGAGTCTGGGGGCTGGAGAGATGCCTCAGTGGTTGAGAGCATAGACTACTCTTGCAGAGGACCTGAGTTCAATTCCCAGCACCTACATGGTGGCCCACAACCACCTGTAACTCCAGTTCCAGGAGAATCAGCACTTTCTTCTGACTTCTATAGGCACGTGATGCACATACAAATACAGGCATCCATATGAATAAAATAAAAAAATGAAAGAGAACAAGTCTTCATTGAGCCTTATTAAAACCTAATAAAGGATCCTCATGTCCATCTCACAGCAGAGAAAACACGCCTCGCAAGCTCAAGGCTGATAGTCCTTGGTCCCTGTCAAATGAAGGTCAGACCTGTCACAGTTCACTCTTCACATTCCATGTCCCCTCAAAGCAGTGTTCAAGGGCAGGATGAAGCATTTCTTAAATCAGGAAACTGCGGCATAGAATCAGGTAATTTGCCACAGGCCACAGATTATTAAGGAGCTAGATTAAACAAAGACCAGATCCTTTCACCACATCGAGGACCTGCTCTATTCAGAGCTCTCAGCTAGCGTCTTGAACGTGGCGCTTCTCAGGGGCATTAAAAATACCAAAAAAAAAAAAAAGTATGTGTGTGCACACAAAAGCTCAGACCTACCCGGCCACAACCTTCATGTTCCAGGGGCTGTCCCCTGCTTCCTGGGCACTTTACCTTGTACAGCCAGCTCAGCACTGGCATAGATGGTGCCATGTTTATTTTCTGCCACACACTGGTACATGCCAGAGTCCTCCAGGCTCAGCTTAGAGAATCGCAGGTCCCCAGCCAAGACCTCCACCCGGTTCTGTGCAGAAGAGCCGAGGCAGGGCAGGGAAATCAGGACCATTGGAGGACAGGAAGGGTCTGGGTATTTGTGTATGCATCTGTGTGTAGGGGCTGTATACCAACATCCCAAAGGATGGGGGTTCATGAATGCAGGCCTACTCCAGGGCTGCCTGGTGTTTTAGGCCTCCTGGAAGCCAGATTTCAGATTGCATTCCTGTTTTCTGGTGGGCTCCCAGATCTCTGTGATGCTACACAGCTGACCCACCTGTGGTCATAATGTCTCTGGCATGGGAAGAAACATCAGAACTTCCCAAGACCCTTGGTTGGCAGGGTAAGAGGGCCGGGCTTCAGAAGAGGGAGATTGTGTGGGAGGAAGCCCTGGTTCCCTACCTGGGAGGCTAGAGGCTCTCCATTTCTCAGCCAGCGTACCATGGGCCGGGGTTTGCCTGCTGCTGCACAGCCCCAACGCAAGTTGGAGCCAATATCAGCTTCTGTGTCTGAGATCACCTTGAGCCACTCAGGCTGAGCTGTGGGGAAGACGTAGGGAATTAAAAGGTTGCAGTATTTGTAAGTGACAACAGGGGGCGCTGTGGTACTCTGGGATGGAGAGGACATAGAAGTGGGGGCAGGAAGAAAGCTGGCACTCTATGGTTGTGCCAGAGGCTGTTTTAGCGACTAAATCATTTGAAAGACTTGTGCACTTTTTCTCATGCCCCTGCTGAGCTCTGAGATGGCCTCTCCAACTACGCTTAGTAGCCCTGGCAAGGACTCAAGCAAGAGGCCTTCCAGTCTCTTGATTTCCATGCTGTTTCCTCAGGGAGAAGAGAGGTGTCCCCAGCCCTGTACCCTGCACAATGACGCGTCCCTGGACGGTGTCGCGGCCCTTGGAGTTCTCCGCCTCGCATTCATAGGTGCCCTCATCTTCAAAGCTCACGCTGGGGATCTGCAGGGTAGGCTCTGCTGTGGCCCACTGAGGGGACAAGGAACCATCCACTTTGCGCCACTTGATCCTGGGAACAGGGCTGGGAGAAAGGGCCAGAGGGGATGAGCTAGGCTGGACACACTCCTCATGTGTCCACAGAGCCTACGCTCACACTTGCAGGCCCTCCTGAAGTACTGGAGGACTGAAGGGGGCTCTTTTGGGGTGGGGACAGAGAGAAAGAGGGCACAAACAAGACTGGGAACATAGGCAAGGAAGAGACAAGAATATAGGTCCGCCATCATAGGCCCCCTTTCACATCACCCCAATTTCCCAAGGCACTTTAGTTATTAGTCATTTGTATACTGAAATGGGCTAGGGAACCACAGTCTAGGGGCTCAACATATTACCCTGCCAAATGCTTTTTATACTTGTTTCCCGGAGGCCCAAAAAACTTCCCACATAGCAGTAGCCAAGGAACCCCACTCTAGTGAATCCTTTTTCTTAGAGCAAGAAAGAGAAGGCCTTCTGTTGTCATTTTTGAAATGCCTAATGTAACATTCATGCCACACTTGTGAAATACCAAGCACCCCTCCCAGGGCCTGGTATCCATTGATGCATCTAATCTTTGTGACAGGGCACTGTTACCATGATCACCTATCAGTCACAGAGCTGAGACTGAGATGTTGGGTAGTTTGCCTGAGCTCTCCCAGCCTGCAAGTGTTGTAGCTGAGCTTTGAACCAGCAGGATGGGGTCTACACACTGGGCTTCCTGCCTCCAGCCCTGGGTGCTCCTCAAACTGCCTAGCACTGCCATTTACTGTTGGAAGGACGGTGTGATTCCCTCATGCCTATACAGCCCTCGTGAGTAATGTCTCGCCGGCAGAACTGGTTTCATTGGATGGTGGGTGATGCCTGTTGTGTGCCCAGGACCCTGCTAACCTTCTGCCTTTATTCTCTCTCATTCTGGGATCCCTCCTGCTCCTGAGGGGCTTTGACATGAAGCCCTGCCTGGTCCCAGGGCCACTCTTGTCCCTCTGATGGTACTTACTTCCCAAAGGCAAAGCACTCCAGGGTGACCTGCTGCCCAACCAGTGCATAGGTCTCTGGGGGGAACCTGGCTTTGATGCTGGGAGCAAAGAGCCGGGGATCTGAGGAAAAAGAGGTTGTGTGAGTCACACATGAAGGACACCAAGGCGGCGCTTTGTATTTAGGGTCTGTGCCTTCCAAAGTGCACAAACCTCCAAACAAATGTTTGGACTCTCCAAATGTTCCTTTTTCCTTGAAATCCTAGAGGAGCAAGGGTCTGAGACCCAGCTGCAGAACCCCTTACCCCTCTGAGCTGCAATTCTTGGGCTTGGGGGAACTCCATCGACTCTCTCAGGCCCCCTCCTCACAGCCCCACGAGTCTGACCTTCAGCAGCCAGGTTGAGCTGCGCAAACTTGCTAAAGACACTCTTGGTGGAGAAATCCATGTGGCTGGTGGCTAGACAAGAGTAGTTGCCCAGGTCTGAAGCGTTGGTCCGGGCGATGTAGAGGTTTCCTGTGGTCTGAGACACGAAATGACGCCCATCCGTTGGGATGAAGTTGGGGAATTCATTGAGGAGCCAGCGGTAGGACAAGCCTAGAAAGGAAGGTGTTTGAGGAAACTAGGGTGTGCCTCGACCACAGGCAATCTGGGCGGGACCCCAACCTGCTGCATGTTCTGCCTTCTCATGAGAGCTTGCAACTCCAAATAGGGTTTGTAGACGGGAGAGATGGCGCCAGGTCTCTCCTCAGGATGCTAGGTAGTGTGAGCATACTCTCGGTCCAGCTAGGATATTGCAGAACCATTTAAAGATAGGCTTACCACCTCCTCTGTTTGTCCTCTCCCCAGCATCCACAAGTCCTTTCTGGTGCGCTGCCCCTCCCAGTCTTGCCCTGGCCCAGGATCCCTACTTACCTGGGTAGTGGGCAGGTGGGTTACAGGGCAGCATCACCCCCCAGCCCTCGTGGGTTTTCACAGGGTCTCTCTCCTCCTTGGAGAATTCCTGCAGAACTGGAGATGGAAAGCAGGACTCAGGCACGATCTTCACGCATGAGGCTCCCGGCGGTTTTTAGCATGCCGTTTGCAGGCAGGAAAGCCTGGCTGGTGGCTGCTGCCACCTGTCCTTCCTGGGCATTTTTTCCTGGTCCCATCTACCCACACCCAACATCTTGGCTCCCATGGATCTCACAGCCGAAGCGGAGGATGGCCTCCTTGCTGACGACAGTGCCCACTGGGTTGGAGGCTAGGCACTGGTAGACACCGGCATCTTGTGCCTTGGTAGGACTCAGGATGACCAGGTTGCCCCCCATCAGCTGGTGACGGGAACCGGGTTCCAGGTTCATATCCGTGCCATTCATCTTCCACCTGCCACAGAGATGAGTGAGAGTGGGGATGGGCAGGGCTGATGTGAGGGGAACCTGTATGGCTGCCTAGGGCCTCCCAGCACTCATAGCTGGGACCTTACCTATAGGTGGCTGGAGGGCTAGCTCGGGCACGGCAAGCCAGTGTCACCTGATCCTCTGTGGACTCCTCTGGGAATAGCAGGCCAACGGGTTGTTCTTCAAAGACAGGTCCAAAGGTGGCTGGGGTTCCCTGGGCAAAACTCCACCCTGCAAACAGGGGATACCACCAGAGCCTCAATGTCTGAGACAGTCCAAGTCCAACATTAAGGGCAGAAAGTGATGGGGATGCCTCATCTTCTGCCCTGGCCAGTAGGTGACCTTGGGCCACTTGCGCTATTGAGGGTTTTGAATGTAGCGAAGGAACCAAAATTTACATTTCTTAAATAGGCTGGGAAGGTCCCATCAATCCACATTTGCACTGTCAGTCACCCATCTACAGTCACATATTAAGCACTTGCTGTATACCTGGAAGCAGGCTGTGAAAAGGAATCAGACACATAGCCCCTTTCCTTGAAGGACCTTGCAGTCCAGGGAAGGAAACAGCAGACAGTCTAGGATGCCCTGTCACAGAATGCTTAGCAATGAGATACTGGAGACTCTTAGGGGCCCTCTCAGAGGTGTGGCACATGAGAGGCCACCAGCAGGAAACAGGGACAAAGGATACATGTGTGATCCTGGAGTACAATGCTCTTCTAGGGAAGTGTAGGCCAGTGAAAAGTGCTCGTTTGGGGCCTGCGTGTGCTACTGGCTATATCACCTTGGGCAAGTTATAGGAGCCCCGATTGACCTGGTGCCTTCCTATGGAAAGAGTAGCAATTCACTTCCAGGTCCATGACAGGGTTTACTAGGAAAAAGTAGGGCGGTCCTGGCACAGGGAGCAAACTCAACAACTGGCTGTTAGACCCCACTAGGGTCAGGGGGTGGAGGGAGACAGAAGGCTAGAGGTTGGCTGTGGTAGCAGATTGACCAGCAGCAGTTTTATTCACTGGGTCACATTTCAGGAAAGAGAAGCCCAGTCTGTGTCAGCCAGCGATGCTGCTTAGCAAATGGCTACTGCACACCTGCCTTTCCCTACCATGCCTCAGCCGCAGCCTTGTTCTGCACACACCTGGTCCTGTTTCACCAGAACAGGGTTAGCAGGCAGGAGACAGGACAGCAGTTTACACCTGGACCGGCACAGTGTGGGCTCTGCCACTGTGGGATCAGGTGGAAGCCAGGCTCCCTAATTGGCTTCTATCTCTCATGCGGCTGATTTCAGACGGTCCTTGTTGGGTGGGGGGTGGGAGGAGGGAAACTCCATTAACCAATTAGTGCCTTCTTTCTGAGCACATCCAGCTGCCAGCCCTCTTCCTAGTGTGGTCCCTCTGCTGCAGCTGAGGCCCAGCTCTGGCCTCTTGGGACTTGGGAACATATGCTAAGCAGCCCTCTGAATGAGGAATGAGGTAGGAGGCAGGATTTCCAGAATGGCTTCCCTTGAGCCCTGTTCCTGTCATTCCCTCCACTCCCTATAGCTTGTCACTCTCCTTTACTGCTGCCTGGGGCCTCAGAGGCAGTGTCTGAAAGCAACTGCGTCATCTCCCCTTGGAAAGTCCAGCTTAATCCCAAGTTAATGATGATGGTGGAGGGTAGGGACCCTGTCCCAGCTGGGACACTTGGAGAGAGGAGAGGGGAGGAAGGAAGGGAGGAAAAGGAGAGATGAGGAGGCAGGGGCTGCTGGGAACCACCGTACACAACAGCGGTTTCCAGGAACTCAGTCTGGGTGGTGGGGGTGGCTGAGTGGGGTCGGTCTGGGCACACTGGTACTTTAAGATTGTCTTTCTTCTTGAAAAGGCTTTTTCCTCTACAGTCAGCAACATGCACACCCTCACACTCATCTCAATATCCACATGTACACACCTTCATGTATCACCTCATGTGCTCTTACAATGTTCTCATATCACACATATGTTCATACACAGATGTCTCTCGAACCAATCAAATGGCCAGATACACATCTACGCACATTTCTATCTCAGGCAGGAACAGCTGCCAATAGCCCTGCCTGCTCATTCCATATGCATGTATTCATAAGTAGCTCTACTCACTGCTAATAATTAAGTCATGATAAGAATAGCGCTGTTGATCCAGTTGCTTATGGCTGCCACACCATATCCCAAGTTCTTCTCATGGTGCTCCACAAAGCGAGGTGCTTCTTATCTCACCAGCATGGAATCTGACCCTTAGGAAAGTTTAATGACTTTCCCTGCCTCACCCAGCCGCATCTCACAGCCTTTTTATAACTGCGATGGTCACAATTCCTGACTTCAGGGTTTAGAGACCATCTGAGGCCCTGGCTCCACCCCAGAGATCTGAAATCTGGGAAGTAAAATCCCAGATTTTACTTCTGGGAAGTTCTGGGAGTAAAATCCAGGGTGGAAAAAAACAAAAACAAAAACACGCTTCTGAAAGGAACTGAAGTTGAGGGCATCAAGGTACAGGCTGGGCCCCACTCACACCTGCACCCCACAGCATCTATCTGGTCCACAGACAGCCTCACACAGCCCACATGTCCCTCTAAAACTACAGACACCCTTGTTTATGCTGCCCTACAGGCGAATACACTAAGGCTGTCCTCTCTGCCATCCTCTTCCACATGCCCTCATTCTTTGCCCAGTTACTGGTTTCCCTAGAAGAGACATAAGAGGCATTGCAGTGGAAGGAAGGAGCCAGAGAGATGCTATGTGAAAGAAGATGCCACACCTCTTCTTGCCCTGGGGTGTAAGCTGTTCAGAGATCTAGGGTCAGGCGAGCAAACCAAGAGCAGAGAAGCACTTTCCAGGTGTCAGTAAGGAGTAGATCTAGAATCAGGCCACAATGGGAGGTGGCAGCCCACGTTCTGGTCCTTTGGAGATTACTTTCTGACCCATTTGGGTCAGAGTACCCCGAGGGGTGCTCACACCTCTTGCTTCCAAAAGGAGTTGTCCCCAAGGGAGTGGCTGCTGAGGCTCTCCTCAGCTCTGGGCTATCTCGATGGGAGTCTCCTGCCCTGTGCAGTTAGAGCTTTCCACACTGGCTGCTCCTCCAGTCTGGTGGAGATAGCTAGGCCCAGGGTGTGGGAGTCAGATCCATTTTCCAGCAGCCTTATGAAGCTGGGTGCAGGGTGGATCAGGGCAACAGGGACTGGGCAAGAGCTTTCGAGCATGCCAGCTGAGACAGGGCATGGCTGTGTCTTGAATTATTGTGGGTGAAGGTGGGGTCTAAATTCCAGGACTGTGGGATGGAGGCTCCTTTTCCCATGGGGCTCTTTGGAGAAAAGGGGACTGTTGTTGATTTGAGTCTGGGACCCAGGCCCAGACAAATATTAGTCAGCTGGCTCCTCAGCAGCAAGTCTGGGGACACTCAGCTCTACAGCAGGAACTCTCCAGCTGTTAGCTCCCTTCTCTGCCTTCTGTCAGCCACTTCCCATCTCTGATCTGAGCATGGAGAGTACCAGAGAGACAGCACCCTCCGTAAGCAGCCCTGCTCTGCCTCCTCTGGTCCCTTTCTGCCCCTTCCCAGGTTGCCTCAAGGAAGCCCCTTGGCATTCTGTGGGGTAGCTGTTGTCCCCTTGGGTCCAGGATCCTGGAACATTCTTCAGGAAAAATTTTCAGGATATGATGGAGGTGTTCCATGACCTATGGTTTTCAAGGTGGCTGCTGAGCACTTGACATGTGGCAAGTACAGCTGAGCGCATCATTTTCATTTGAATCACATGTTAGCTCAGGGGTCACACTTGGCAATGTCTACCACACTGTGCAGTGTAATTCTGAAGGCCACATCTCCAATCTGGCTGTGCTACATTGTGTTGTGTGACACAGGGCAAAACACTCAGTCTTGCTGGGTCATTTTTTTTCTTCATCTTCAGCATAATAAAGATGTTTTCCTTTCCTTCCCAACTTCAAAGGTAAGGTAAGATCCATGTATGGGAATAATTTAGTAAGGACATGGCCTTGACAATGCAGAGGAATTGCCACTTAAGTGATAATAATGATTTAACCATATAATCAGGTTCTCTTACCTGGAGAGGAGACCAGGGCCACCGTGGCCAGCACCACCAGCAGCAAGCATGACTTTTTTCTGGCAGGGGTCCCCATGGTGGGTGTTTCAGGCAGAGGCAGAGTCCAGAGGAGAGGAACCACAGCCCAGCTCCCAGAAGAGTCAACCTGAGGAGACACAAGGAGGGCCTCCGAGCTGTGATGCACTCTTCCCAGTGGCAAGCACATCTGACTAGTAACTTGCTTTCCAGCCTGGGCTGCAGAGGAGGAGGAAGGGCTTGGTCCCAGGAGGAAGGGCTTGGCTATTATCAAGGAGCTCTTCCAGGGCTGGTGCCCCCTGGCATCCCCCTGGGAGTCTGGCTCTGCCCGGTGGCCCTCCCTCTAGCGAGCAGGTGCTGGTCAGGAAGTAAAAGCAGAACTAATTGGATGGCAAGAACCCACTTGCAGGATTGTCTGCAATCAAGATCCCTCTGTGTCAGGAGGAGACCTGAGAGGGCGGGGCCTGTGCCTGGGTGGGAGGCTAAGGACACCCTTCCCTGGTACCTGGGGATCTGGACATCTTTCCCTGGTACCTGGACGACAACCTGCTTTTCCTCCCACAGCTGCCTGGGTGGGGGCCACTAAACTGCTCTGAACCAGTGCAGCCTCTGAACAAGGACTGATCTTTCTCAAAGTAAGGGAAGCTTTGTGACTTATTTCCGTCCCAGCCTGGAGTCCCAGGTAAGGCACCTTGGTCCTGACAACCACATTCCTACCACATGGGTTAATAGTCCAGCAGCTGTCTGTTCTGAAAGCCTTATAAGGCAACACTCAGAGGGTCCTCTGTCTACTCTGGGATAGCAGAGGCTTGGTAAAGTCAGCCTGGTAGGCCTCAGAGGGCAGGACAGCCATGGGGGAGATGAGGACCTCATTTGGAGAGGCCAGGGCAGGGACGGGGTCACCTCCCTATCTACTCCCCTTCCCAGGAGCCACCCTCTAGGTGTTGGGGTAAACCTGGTCCCCACAGTCCATTCCTCCCTCTCCTGTGGCAGGGCCAGGGCACCTGGCTGCAGATTGATTCTAACAGCCTGTCCTGCCCTCCTGCCTGCAGAAGGCCCAGGGCAAGGCAGGGCTTTCCCCGCTAATTGGCTTTGCAGCCCTGCTGTCTACATCTGTGTCCTCAGTGAGAGTGCTCTTGTTCGGGTCCTTCAGCTCTGGCTCCCTGGCACTTCCTGAAAGAGCAGAGCCAGGACCCCTGCCCCCCACCCTGGGCCACGAAAGAAGACTGTGTAAATGAATGTGGGCTCAGGGTGTGCCTCACCTCACTCCCACTCCACTCGCAGAAAAAGCTCTCCGGCCCTCCTCCACATGGGCTCCTGCTACCTTTCCTGCTCCCAGCAGCCAAAAGGCATGGAACAAGCACCCTGGGCCTGCAGGGGTATGTGGCAGAATTAAGAAGCAGGGATTAGGGATCAGAGCAAAAGCACTCTCTCCCATGTGACCTCAGCCTCATACTCTCTGCTTCTTATCAGAACATGTGTCTCACTGTCAATTCCCAATTCCCTACCTCCAGACATTTGGCATCTGTAGATTCCTCATCATCCACAGTGGCCCCTGCTTGCTCATTTCATTTCTCTCTAGGTCAGGTGATCCCATGCTGCAGTGAACTGTTCACACCTCACCTGCCTGGAAGCACCCACAATGTCCCAGTCTGAGCACAGAGTTCAGCCCTTGATCAGCAACAGCTCCTGCCTGTGGAAGTGTTTGTCTGCAATGGCAGAGCTGCAGTCCCCCAACTGGAGAGACTGTAGCCTGTTCATCTATAGAGCACATACCCAGCAAAGTGTGTGGCACATAATAGATGTTGCTTGTGTGTCACATTCAACTAATTGAGAACCGCTGTGGCCATGCACCTCCAGGAGCCAGTGGGCCTACATGACACATATGACCATACACATGTAATCACAATGGAGTGCAACATACAGCTGAAGAGGCTAGAAAATCTTTGGTACTTTGTAGGGCAGCCCAGGGCAAATGGTACATATGCCCATATTCACATATACATGTTGGCAAACAGAGCAAGGTCTCCAGGTCAGCAGGGCATCCAGGAAATCTCACAAGCACACCTCTGGATGCCCACAAATGTGGGTCTTTGTCCTCAGCACAGGGAGGGGCTGGCTCAGTTTGGAGCCCCTACCTGAGGACTGGGAAACCGATAGCCAGGAGTTCATAATGCTGACCTCATCTCTTTTCTCCTCATAAAGATTGATTCTATTTTTAATTATGTGTACTTGTGTGGGTATGCAGATACTGGACAAGGGTGTCAATACCCCTAGAGCTGGATGCTGGGAACCTAGCTTAGTTCCTTGAAAGACTCATAACCCCTGACCTTGTCTCTTTACAGATTTGTGGGCTCAGACAAGTTAGTCCCCTTGATGGAGCCTCAACCCCCCCATCAGCAACATGGGGACTATGTGAGCATTATCTAGTGGTGTTGTGACGACACACGTTATCACTTGTACTGGCTATCAAGTAGCTGTGAAGCTCTAAGCCATCTGGACCTGTATCGGTCTCCCGTGGGGAGAGGGGCAGAGGATGGCTCTAGATGCCCTCTTCTCCTGCCTCCAACTCCTCTGGTATCCACTTCCTGCTCTTGACTTTACCAGGAGGCTGCCTTGCTGAGGAGCTTGAAAATCATCCCTGTGACCTGGGAATTGTGAACTCACATCCGGCAGAGAGAGGCTGCCCACTGTTCACTCCTGCCCTTTTTTCAGCCATCTAGGGCTGGAGCTCTCAGTTCAGGCACAATGGGCTGGCCTGGGAGGAGCTTGGGCTGTGGGCTTATCCTGAACACACCAGCGCAAGGCAGAGACGAAGCCCCCACCCTGGAGTAGTCAAGATTTTGTGTTGTCTTTATGGTGACGGCTGTAGATTATGGATAATCCAATCCTACAGTAAGTATTAAACTGGCCTAAATGCCCTAGGTGGCCTCTAGGGACTAGGATCTTAGCGTAGGCCTTAGAGGAGATGTATGTGGGATGAGGAGGATATGGGATTCCCCCTGGGACAAAGTGTACATTAGTCAGTGTGATCAGATATATGTTGAGCCCCATTGTCCTGAGTAAACTAGGAAGAGCCCACATTCAAGTGTGGAGTGAAGGGTGGGCTTTCTGCCTCCACGAAGGTGAGGTAACCAGCATCCACCATGCCTTCCATTCATATTTCCGTGTGTGCGTGTACTTGCACATGCGCTGTGTTTGAAGGTCTCTCTGTGCCCTGAACCCATAATCCTTCTGTACCAGCCTCTCAAACACTGGGATCACAGGAATGTGATCACATCCAACCCCATTACGGTGCTCAGTGACTGTGTGCCAGGCACTGTGCTGAGCACAGGGGAAGCAGGAACTAAAACACTTCCTTTCTGGCCCTCCCTGGCTGGCTGGCAGCAGCCACAAGATGTGTTTTCAACTTAAGAGATCGGTCATCTCCCCAAACCATCTGCCCTATGACATGTTCTAGGAGGCCCAGGATGCAGAGGGCCTTTATGTCACAGTGAGACTAGAGTGGAGATATGCCAGGCCCAGATTGGCCCTGCCAGCTCTGAGCCAGCCAAGCCTTGCCCAGGCCAGCTGCCCTGGTACAGGGGTGCAGGCACAGGCTGTCACAGTCGGGCACAGGCTGTCACCGTCAGGGGGCTGGTTCTGTGAGGTACTAGCACACGGGGGAATAGGCCATTGGAGGTTCAGGGAGGCTGGCTGAAGTTTCCAGTCCAGGAAACAAAGGCTGAGGGGGAAGGACAGCTTGGGGACAGTAGACTATGAGCTAGACTCCAGCACGTGAAGGGTTTCCCAGTACACAACCCAGCAGGTATTTTGCTGCTCCTGGGAGGCTCAGCTCTGGCCCCAACAATTCCCTTTCTCAGTCAAGGAGGTTGGAGAAATAAAGGGTGTCGTAGTATTGCATACAACATGGTAGAAGCAGGGGCTTGGAACATGATACAGAGAGAGACAGAGAGGGAGACAGACAGAGAGAGACAGACAGACAGAGAGATCCAGGGTCAACATTTAACATATTTCAGGAGCCTCTTGTGTGCTTGCCTCAGCCTCTGCCATGGAGCACATCGAAGAGGTTAGGAGGTGGGTTATTGAGCATCCCTACCTGGTCCACGAGCTAGTATCCCTGAGTTCCTGCTGTCAGTAACTGCCCCCAGGATACCTACACACACTACACCAGCATGAGCCGAGCTTGCTGACATAGTTTTGTGCTAATGGCAAAGACACCTGCCACTTAGCTCCTTTTCCTTACATTCCATAGTCACAGTGTAATGAGGCAAACTCCAGCAATCATTCCAGACCATGGCGCAAAGATCCCACTGGCAGACTTGTACCTAACACCATTTGTTCACGGCCTTGATGTGCCCGTGGCTCTCTCAATAATTTTCTCTCATGCACCCAACTCCTGCCTGGGACAGAGGGAGATGAGCTCAACACCTGTCCTCTGCTTAGGATGCAGGTCACTACCTGGTAGGACCATCAGAGCCCAGGAGGGTCTCAGTCATCACAGCTGGCTGGGAGGACAGGGCTCTAAGCAGAGGTGTGGAGGATGCTGTGTGTGTGTGTGTGTGTGTGTGTGTGTGTGTGCCAGGGCAGGCACCACTGGATGGGGGGAGGGCCTGCAGTAGAGAGGTACTTGAGTGGGCATGTGGATGGGATGGGGACCTGCAGCTCCAAGTGAGAGAGGGTGGAAGTCCTAAGTCCCATTTTCTCGGCAGGCATGGCTCTTTGTGTTTCAGCTGGCTCCCGAGGCATCAGTGCTGATAAGTCCCATGGGAGATACTATGATTCCCAGGCTCAGGGTTCTGTAAGAACCTTCAACATTGAATTGGGGAGTCTGGCCCTTGGTCTGCAGCCTGGAGTCCACAGTGAAGAGACCCTTCAGGGTTAAGAGGCCAGAGCATGAGAACTTAGGTCTTCCTGGGAGGAAGTGTGGGACTAGGGTCCAGCCATCCCAGACCTTCAGTCCCTTCATCCTGCCAGCCCTTTTCTGTGCATAGTGTGGGGCAGCAAGCAAAAGCCTTGGTCTCACACCCCACTTTTTTTTCATTAGTGGGACCAAACCAAACCTAGAGTCTCACATATGGAAGACATAAGTGCCTTTCTATTTCACCATACCCGTAGTCTTTGGAAGGATCCTTTGTGAAACTGGAGGATCACAAACAATTGCTTCAACTTGTTTCCAAAGGAAGGAGAGGCTCTCATGAATTAGCAGGTCAATTTTTGCATGCCTACTCCCTCTACTGAGAGGAGACTTCTTCTTATTCCCACCCTATGACTCTTCCCTGCTTCCCAGTTCCCAGACAGTTTTCTTGCAAGCTGGTGGGGAGCAGACGCCTGTGCAGGTGGAACCCTCAAAGCCCTGGGGATTGACAGGCACTGAGATGAGACAGGCTCACTCTGGAGGAGGCTCTATGGTTTTGAATCTGCTTGGATGCCTGTAAGCAGGATGGGGTTGACTTCCACAGGTTAGAAGTGGACTGTATGGTTGAGATGGACATTGGGGTATATTCTTGCCTGGCTGATGCTCAGGTCCAGGGCGAGGACACTGAACACCTTTACTCTTGGTTGCGCCTTGTTTAGTAGATAAAGAAACATGGACTAATTTTGTAGCAAGGACTCATTAAACCACAGAAAGGACTCTTCCAGGAAGATGAAATCATCCCTGTGAATGTTCCTAGTTAGGAACAGCCCTGGGGTTTTGGTCCAGAAGAGGGACAATGCTCTTCCTGAAGACCCAGAAATGCCAGCATTTCAGAGAATAAAAAGGATGTCCTCATTAACCATTTGAAGGAGGATGGCCTGAGGCTGGAAGGAATATACCAGCCTAATCTCTGCCCCTAGGCATGACTGTCTCAAGCCTCAGACTCAACATTGACCCCAGTTCTGTAGCCATCTTTACAGTCATGTGACTGGAGGTTTCCCTATGGTTCAACTTTCTGCTCAGAAATCTCTTCTACTATCTAATCTAAGTCCCTCATACTTCAGTGGCATGTTCTTTGTTCTGGTTTTTCCCGTGGTGCTACCTGATTCTGTGGTTCCACTCTAAGGGTCTCTCCAAAAAAAAAATACAAATAGCACCCATATCCATGCTTAGAGATTGGCTTTGAAATATGTTTTCTCACCATTGTTGGGCTTGAGAGACATCCTGGCACCTCTGCACTCGTCAAGCCCCCCCCCCAAATTCATGGCTGAAGAATATCAGCCTAGAAGCTTGTTGAGGTGCAGCGTGAAGATCAAGTCCTTAGGGATGAGCTGGGGTGAGTTCAAGGCAGTACATAGAACTGTCCAGTGGACCAACAGTGGCAGGAAGTGGAGGGTCACCAGGGATGAAGTCGGGGGATAGACTCAGGGCCAGAACCTGAGGGGTACATGCTTTGGGGTAGGAGATACAAAGAATGGCTTGGCCTGGTGGGGATAGAGGAAGGGAAGAGATCAAGCAACACCTTAGTGGCTTCACCTCCCTAGGCAGCTGTCTTTCTACCCAAACCCCTCACATCAGTGGCTTCTGACAAGTGGGACCTAGAGTGTCTTTGATGCCATTGGCTCAGGAGTCTCCTGTCTGTCTCATCTCCTGCCCGCCTCTAAATTAGCAAGATCCTCCCCCCCACTCCATGGGACAGTAGGAAGGACTTTGACCTTGTGAGAGAAGCACTGAGTGGTTCTGCCTGAGCCTGGCTCTCTACAGTTAGCCACTGGGGCCCCTGGGAGGAGCTGAATGCTCCTGACTCTGAGGCAGCCCTGAAACACAACACCTGTTTTAACCACCAGACCATTTCTTTGCCCAACCCCTGCAGCCTCATCACACTTGACCTTCCCGCAGGTGGTCTACTCTTGCTGTTCCTTAGTAACGTATCCGGTCCATTTGTGCAGGACCTAGGACCCGTGGTAGATCATCTCAGAGGCTAAGTGGATGATGGGCCGTCTAATGGAGGGTTAGGGGAATGCCTGAAATAGCTGCCTAGATGAGCTCAGGACCAGGTTATGTGGACAGTTCCTCCTCCTGCCTCCTTGGCAGAAGAGATTGGTGTTCAAACCCACCCTTGCCCAGGCCTGAGGTCATTGCATGCACAGCCACTCTGTGCTGGTCACACTAATTACAAACATACTAACAACTCTGGCAGCTTTACCCTGAAGATGGGAGGAAAGCTCAGCTCTCCCTGCCTCCCAGGGGTGGGGTCAGGACCAGAGCTTCAGGGTCTAGGCTGCCTGTGCGCCCCCATGTTAGCCCCTTGCCCCCGAGCACTGCAGTCAGTCTTGGGGGTGGTGAGAGACACTCCCTGGCTGGTGCTGCTTTCTCCTGCAGCCCATTACATAAGCCATGGGGCTAGGCAGAGGGGTTACCCCCTCTCTCGAGAATCCCCTGGAAAGCCAAACTTTGAGCAAATCCTTCCCTCCCACCAGTGAGGCTGAGGGGGAGGGATCTGAGGAGAAGACAAGGTTGAGGAGGGAGGAGGGGAAAAGGAATTGCACGCTACATTCCAGGCTCACCCTTGGGATATGACTTGCGTCAGTTTCTCTCCCAAGTTCCAGCTCCTGGACAGCCTTTGCCCAAACTTGTGTTCTGTTCTTGCCTCTCTTCTATAGCCTCCCTAGTCCAGCAGAACCAAGACTTTGCAAAGAGGTCACTGGGCAAAAGCAGCCCCCAACATGACCTCAAATTTGGGAACTCAGGCTCAGGTCCATCTAGGGATTTCCAGGGACAGACCAGGGCCTGGCCTTACAGAGCTGTTTGGCCCTGGCTGGGGTCCAGGGCAGGCCTAGGAACCCCTGCCCTTTTGGCAAGCAGTTACCCCTGCTTGCTTGGATTTCTGGACCCTCCTGGGGGCCTCGCAGACTGCCATGCACATGGACAGGCTGGGAAAGAGCCTGAGAGATCGCCACTGTAGGGCTGGGGTGAGAGGTCAATCAGCACCCTGCCTACTGCTTGTCTCTGTCCCCTCCCAAGTTTCAAGGAAGACATTTAATGAGGACTGAGCTCCGAGCCCCTCCTGAAACAGCACCCAGAGAAGCCCCTGGACTGGAACAGACAAAAAACGGTAGGCACCTACCTGGAGTGCGGGAAGGGTGTTGGCTGGGGCAGTGCTGCGGAGCCTGGTGAGCAGACCCCGCCGCCAGCCTCAGGGCTGATCGACCCTGCCGGCCTTAGCCACTGGCTGTCCTGGCACGGCGGCCGCGGCCGACGGTGCGTATGTGTGTGCGCGCCCCGAGCCACTGCAGCATCTCTGCATCAGGATGCGCTCCTCCCTCTCGCAGGCTCCGCTCACTGGCTGGCTCAGCTCCTCAGCCAACGCTCGGCCGGAGATGGCTTCCTCAGCCCCCTCCCACCCCGCCGTCCCCACCCTCCTGGCTCTACCTCATTTGCTGTCATTTAAGAACCAGGGAGCGAGCCAGAGCGCCGCCGTCTTCCATCAAGCTTGACCAGCTCAGTGCCCTGCCCAGAGCTGCAGAGGGGTACGCTGAAGAGGCACACAAAAAAGTGTTTCTTGCTTTTGAGATCCTGACCACACATGAGCACCAGATTTCTTGCTTCTCTCCTTCCCTAATCCCTTGTTAGAGAACGGGATCCACAGCAAACCTCCAATTTTCTGTGTAGGGCAGCTGTGATGGAGGGGTGAGCCTCTATCACCCCTGTCACGTTTCCTCTTGTTTTTGCCCAGAAATAACATGGATATTTTTTTTTTGGTCAAAATGGTCAAACCGTAAGAAAAATTAAAAATAGAGAAAGTCTTCGACCTCCATTCTTAACAAATTTGAATACCTGCCTCTAGGTTTATATTTTCATTTGCATTACATGGGTTAAGAGAATTATGACAATGGAATCACAAAATACATCATAATTTGCAAAATGTATTTAATCACTGAGCTTGGACACCTTCATGCACCAGTACACCTAGAGCTAGCCCATTTTCAACCAGCAAAATGGCGTGACTTCAGGAGAAGCCCACAGGACTGGAATCAGAGTACCTGACGGGTCCACTCTGTGCTTTGCTGTTGATAGACTGTGTGAGTTTGGCTAAGTGCCTTGCCTCCTTTGAGCCTCACTGGTAACCTAAAAGAGTTAAAGATGGCCAAAACCTGTGCTAGCTCTGAGACTCCAGGTGTTCACCCTGGGTAGTGGCGTGCCTCTCCTGTTATGTGGGGACTTGCCGGGGAGGGCTGAAGCCTGCAGGCAGAGGGCTCAGCCATCTGCAGCCCTAGTCAGCCCTGACAGGCTGTCACCATTGCCTCATCCCACTCTGCTCTGCCTGCTGTCCAGGGCAAAACTGGCTAGTGGCCCAGATGCTGCAACAGCTGCCGAGGCTGGCCAGCCTCTGAGCTTTAAGTGCTATACCTGTCAAATATAAACATGGCTCCTGTCTTGCTGACTGGCTGGTGGCTGTGGGCCTGGAGAGGGTAGATATCCAAATGCTTGCCAGCGCCTCACGCCTCTCTCCTGTCAGTGCCCCTCCCCAGGGTGAGCATACCTCGGAAGCACAGCTTTTGTTGTTGTTGTTGTTTTTGTTCTGGTACAGAGATGCTGAAACTCTTCTAAGTGGTTTCTCAGGCAATTTTGACAAGACAAGGCACACCCACCTCCCCCAGGGTCTTGCCCCTGATATCATTGTCCTGTCTGTCTGGGGGCAAGTATGCTGTCCCCAAGGTCCTGAGGTATGCCACATAGCTAACACCTCCCAACTCAGCCTTGCTCTAACCCAGAGGCTCTGCAAGGTGTCTCTAGCAGAAAATAGTAGGGCAGGTCTTTGCTGAACTGGGCAGCATGTCTACAGCCATGGGGCTGGAGCTGCTTACAGAATTGTTTAGATGGAGACAGCTGCCTCTGTGGGTCTACGTTAGGACAACTGCTGCCCTTGTGGTAGGCACCAGGTCTCTGGTGGAGGGTCATTAGTGTCAGCAAATTTGTTCTTGATGACTCTCTCAGATCCCCTTCCAGCCAGCCTGCCCCACTGCAGGTGGATCCTGACAGGCAGAGTGGAAACAAAAACATTTACCAAGGTAGGACCTCGGTTTAGAAAGACAGGTCCCAAGTTTGCCTTCTCACCTGTATAGAGTTCTCAGGTGAGTTGCAGGGTGGGCAGTAGGGATCTCTAATGTTAGCCCCCGGCACACTCTTATTCTGGGAGTGCCTGAGGTAGTCATGTAAAGATGAGCTTTGTCATGGGCTCTATTAGTTTGATAATAGCAGAAGTTTTGTCTGTCCCCAGAAGGCCAGCAGCACTACTAAGAGCTTTACCCAACACACTCGTCTAGAAGGTACCTGTGTTATTCTACTCTTGCTCCTCCTCCTCATTTTACCCGTGATGCTGGCCACATGCAGTTAAAGTAGCAGAACATCTGACCTGTAGCTGCTGGCTTAACTCTTTGCTGAGGATACCAGCTATCTGCTCCTGATAGCAAAGGGGATGCAAAACAGAGGGCAGGATCATTTCCTGATTGGGGTGCCTGTCAGAGCCTGGAATCCTCAGTGTGGCTGATCATTAGGACCAACTTTTTTTCACCATGGAGAATCAATCAAATTCTGAGATGTCCAGAGCACCTGATCTCAAGTTGCGTCTCCACAGAGTCCCAAATGGGGTGAAAAGGGGCCAGCTGCAGATAGCCACGTGGCTAATCAAACATCCACTGTTTTGACTGTAAACATTTAGTGTCCCCTCAGGAGGCATTCTGAGGCCCATCCAATCCTTCCAAGACCATCTGGTCTTCTCTGCCTTAACCCCACCAGATCAATAGCACTGGAGTTCTGAGGACCTCCATCAGTCCACAAGAGTCCTGCTCAGTTCCAGGGACAAGGAAGAAGGATGAGACCTAGCTACGGCCTCTTGGCACTGGCAGCTTTGCACTCTCTCTCCTTACCAGAACCATTTCCCTGTCTCCTCTCCTGGCTTCTCTAAGCCAGCAGCAGAGATGACTTTGGTTTTAAATACTACTCCCTTTTCTGGACTCGCAGGAGGTCATGCATGGCTACCTAGAATGGCGGGGCATCAAGAACCAGAGAATGTGGTCTAATCTTTTTAGAAGCTGTCTGCTGTAGTATGTGACTGTCCATCCATAGCCATAGCGATGTGGCAGCAAGACACTGAAGTCAGACCTTGCTCCACCTTGCTTCTGAGCATCTATGTGGCTATGGACAAGTGACTCACCCCCATCTGAAAACAGAGGTCACCATGTACACAGAGCTGTCATCAGCATAGACAGAAGGAACTAAGTGGGCTTTCCTACTGTAGAACAAGTAGAACTTGTACCATGACGAGGGACATTTCTTGCTTTCTCCCTCTCCACTGCAATGAACAGAGTGGCTGCAGCTCTGCCACACAGAACAGACTGTCCCAACTAGGCAACTCCTACCTGGATGACATTAGGCAGGCTACTGAATAAAGTCTTGATTGTTCTAAGAGTCCATCCTTCTTAAAAAGCAAATAAGCAAATTAAAAACAAAACCCAGGGTCTCTAAGCAGTCCAGCCTAGGTCTGACCTGCATATGTGCCTAGATGACCTTGAGATTGTGGTTCACCTGCCTCTACCTTCCTAGTGCTGGAATTACAATTGTGCACCATCACACCTGATTCCATTTGGTGCTGCACAGAGCTCTGTGCAGGCAAGGAGGCACCCCCTCAATGGAGGTCTATTTACAGCTCCCATGCCTATAATCCATTCAGTAAAACGGGAAGGATTTTATTTCTCTTTAGGATGGTAAAGTGGCTGTAGGGTTTAACCAGTAAATTTCTTTCTTTCCTTCCTTCCTTCCTTCCCTTTCTTTCTTTCTTTCTTTCTTTCTTTCTTTCTTTCTTTCTTTCTTTCTTTCTTTCTTTTCTTTCTTCCTTTCTTCCTTTCTTGACCAGGCTGGCCTCAGACTCATAGAGATCTGCCTGCCTCTGCCTCCCTGAGTGCTGGGATTACAGACATGTGCCACCGTGCCTGGCCCTTCGTTTTCTTTCGTTATGAGATAGGGTCTCAATATGTCACTGTGGCTGTCCTGTAACTAGTTCTGTAGATCAGGCTGGCCTCAAACTCAAAAAGATCTACCTGTCTCTGCCACTAGAGTGCTGGGCATTCAATTAAAGGCATGTGCAGCCACCACCCAGCTTCCAGTACCTTCACAGAGTGTTGGCTGCTCTCCAAAGTTTCTATTGCTATTTCCTTGGCCATGCAGTACCTGGCGGGAAAGGTCATCTCACCCAGCCACCACCTCCTACTTAGCACAGTTCAGAGTATGTGGCTGAAACCGAGTAAACATAGCTGACTGGGTGAATGGCAAACAGTGCCTGGGGAACCTGTTAGAGGGTGGGGATGGAGTGGGCGGAAGTAGATGAAGGCTTCAGCATGACAGAGAGAAGTGCTTCCCAGATCAGACTGGACAGAGGAGGAGAAAGTCAGAAATGCCTTCCTGGAATTGGGCATGGGGGTTGCAGGAGCCTGTGCAGGGAGAAAGATTTAGGGGGTGCCAGGAGGAGTTAGGTTGACCTGAGTAGGGGTCCAGAACAGAAATCTCCATATTCTATCCTTGCATTTGTCTTCCTAATTTCACTTAAGGGCCTGGAGGGGTCTATGGCCCAGAGGGGCCTAATTATTCTCTTTGCCATTTCAACCCTGGGCTCCCAAAGCTTCTTTTTAAGGTTTATAATAGGCAATGCTAATGCCGTTATTAATATTTAATGGTAATGATGCTAACAATGCCTGCATTTATGTGGCCTCTCCACTAGCTCAAAGAACCCTGAGTTCTTTCTTTTTTTGAAGCAATTTGGCTCTTGTAGACAGTGGGAGGGTAGAGGACAGAGGCAGGGGGGAGGGATCAACGGACCAGGAAGCTAGAGCCAACAAAGTTCAATGGCCAGGCAAGGGTTGCAGAGCAGCAAGTTGAGGCTGGGCTAGGATTGGTGGTGGTGTGCTCTTCCTGCCAAGCTTGCCCTGCATGGAGATCTGATGAGGACAGGCACCTTTTGGTCCTGGCAAGAAGCATACCTTCTGGGACAGGAACAGGTTTAGGGGCAGAGGTGATCCTGAAGTAGGCAGGTAGCCTTTGATTTTTTTTAACGCCTTTATTATCTATATTAAGTATATGTAGCCATAGTTTCATTATGACATTTTCATACATGAACATAATGGATTTTGATCACCCCTTTGTTACCTTCTCTTATCCCCCTCCCATTCCAGATAATCTCTTTCCTCTTCTCAGCTAGCCCTCCTCCTACTGTAATGCCTTCTTTTTATTTGTTGTGGTGATCCAATGTGTTTCATTAGGTTGTTTACAGTCACATGGTGGCTATGCTAATGAAGAAATGCCTCTGCCCCACCCATCAGCTGTTAACTGCAGTATTACTTCTTCAGAAGGAGTGGAGTCCCATGAGCTCATCCCCTCCCATGAGAGGATGCTGATGGGCCCAATCGTGTACAGATCAGGCAGTCACAGACACTTCGAGCTCAAGAGTGCAACAGCCATACCATACCCAGAGGTTAATGTCCACCCCCCTCCATTTCCTCAATGCTTACATTCTTCCCTCCCCTTCCAGGATCTTCTCTGAGCCTTGGAGGGGTAATAGAGATATCCCAGTAAGATTGGGCAGTCACCATTTAGTCTTAGAGCTTTGACTTTGGCAATTCTATGGGGACATCATATTCATTTAGCAAAACAGCAACAATAGCTTCCACACTAGGACCTTTAACCTCCCCAGACACAGGCTTTGGACTGAGTTTGTTATAGCAGATGTGACTTTTCTCCTGTGTAACAGGCATCAAATCTTATCAGAAAGTGATTGTTAACCTATGTAACAGACTTGCCACCATAGCACCAGAGGGAACGTTTTTCTTGCCAGTTGGCATTATTGCATACAGGGTCCACAGCTATCTAAGACTATTATCAATACCAATTTTCCCTCAGCAGATACAGAACACTTTCAGCACTATGAGGGCTAGCCAACAGGGTGAAAGCTTCCTGCCCAATTCCAGTTTGATTTCTTTCTGTACTGTAAGCAATGCCTGTGGTGTCTTCAGCAATCAGGCTTTACTATCCAGTTCTGATGGGGAGCCAGCCATTGTGAAGGTTGCTCGTATTGATTTAAGGGACTATGGGGATTCCTTGACCAACAGCTTGTAGGGCGGTAGGCCACCACTGGCACTAGAATTTTCATTTAATAACCTATGGCTCTTGATCAGCTTTAGTCACCCATGCATGGTACCTCTCTACAAACTCTGTTGCTGTTGTTATTATTGTTATTGATTTTATCTTGGGGGCTGGGGAGATCGTTCAGAGGATAAAGTGCTTGCCATGCAAGTGTGAGGACTAGAGTCTGGATCCCCAGAACCCACATGTAGCTGCCCACCTATAATTCTGGAACGTAGGAGACAGAGACAAAGGAGCTTTAGGGCAAGCCACCTAGTTGGACTAGTTGGAATTGGCCAACCCCATGTTCATCAACAGATCCCGATTCAACAGCGAAAGAGTGGAGAGCTGGGGTCAGCAAGACGGAGCAGTAGGGAAAGGTACTCGCTGCCAAGTCTCATGACCTGAGGTTGATCCCTGGGACCTGCATGGTAGGAGGAGAGAGTCAACTCCATTAAGTTGTGTCTCCGTACAGATGCACACAGGCATGCATCCAAATAAATAAATGGATGAATTTAATTTAGTTTAGTTTTAAAAATTCTTTTAAAATGGAGAACAATTGAGGAAGACACCCAGTATGAACTTTGGCTCTCCACTCACGTGCACACACATGCACCTACATTTCCACATTCACGTGTGTCAATATGCGTATGAACATGAGTACACACATGCATACCATACACACTTACACATACATATAAAGTTATTTTTGATTAACTTATCATCAGATTTTTAATGGCTTGTTAATACATTGTTAATTTTGGTTGACTCTCTTCCTATCCTCTTCTATCTCCTCACTGCATAAACTTTGCATCCCTATATTCCCCTTCCATGTTTATGTTACATCTGTTCTTCTACTCTCCCTCCTTTGAACATCTTTTCTTCCCTTATGGCCTCTTTCTAGTTTTCTGTGCTCTCCACATACTTGTTCCCACACAATTGCTCATATAGAAAGCCAGAAGCTAGGATCCACATACGATAGAAAATGTGGTATTTGTTTTGGGTGGCTTTGGTTACCTCACTTAATATTTTCTAGTTTTGTTATTTTCCTGTAAATTTTATTTTCCTTTACAGCTGAATAAAATGCATTGTGTTTATGTATTACATTTTTATTTTTCATTCATCAGATTCATTTTTAAAATTTTTTTTCATCATTCCATTTTATTGACAGACATTTAACCTGTTTCCATTTCCTGGCTTTTGTGAATAAAGCATCAATATACGTGGATATGTAAGTGTGTCCATGGTAGGATACAGAGTCCTTCAGTATATGTCCAGGAGTGATATAGCTGGGTCATATTAGATGTTCTATTTTTTTTAAGATTTATTTTATTTATTATTTAAACAGTATCCTGCCTGCATGTGTGCCTGCATGCCAAAAGAGAGCACCAGGCTTCATTATAGATGGTTATGAGCCATATTGTGGTTGCTGGGAATTGAACTCAGGACCTTTGGAAGAACAGCCAGTGCTCTTAACCTCTGAGCCATCTCTCCAGCTCCAATTTTTTTTCTTTTTTGAGAAACCACCACACTGATTTCCACAGTGACTGCATCAGTTTTCACTCCCACCAACAGTGAGTTAGCCCTTTTGCTTTCTCCATACCCTCTCCAGCATTTGCTGTTGTTTGGATTTAACTGGGGTGACATGGAATCTCAAAGTAATTTTAGTCTTCCTGATGGTTAAGAATGTTGAACTAACCGTTGTATTTCTTCTTTTGAGGACTATGTGTTCAGTTCGTTCTCCACCGGTTAACTGGGTGGTTTCTTTCTTTCTTTAGTTAGTTCTTTGTAAAGTCTGGAGAGTAATCCTGTGTCAGATGTACAGCTAGCAAAGATTCTCTCCCCACTTTTGTAGGTTGTGCCTAGTCATTTGACTATTTCCTTTGCTATACAGAAACTTACATTTTGTGATGTACCATTTCGTGACATTTTAAAGTTGTCACTGTAGAGCTTGGTTGATTTTTGAGGCTGTTGTGAAAGGGATTGTTCCTTGGTTTCTTTCCCAGCAGGAATTGGTATACGGGATGACTCCGCGGTGGTTTTTATGAGAAAACCCCACATAGGCTCATATGTTTGAATGCTTAGTTGTCTACCCTCCCCAACCCCCACCCTGTGATAAACTTATTTGGGAAGGATCAGGATGAGTGGCCTTGTTGGAGGAGGTATGTCACTGGAGGTGGGCTTTGAGGTTTCAAATAGCATACCACTCCAGGCCCTGTCTCTCTTCATTGCCCACGGATCAGATTGTAAAGCTCTGTGTTTTTTTTTTTTTATCCCATTTCTCTAGCTTATGAATAGGAGTAGAGAGAGGGGACATCCTTATTTTGTTCATGACCTTAATGCAAATGCAGATGCATCATGGAGTTCTTCTCCATGATGTAGCATGATGATGGCTACAGGTTTTCCATATATAGCCTTTATTGTGCTGAGATATGTTTCCTCCATGTCTAATCTTGTCAGGGTTTTTAATAATCAAGGGATATTTAGAGTTTCCAGTTTAGCAGAATATATGTTTTAAGGTCTGTCTTTGGGATTATCTGAATTTCACTGGTATATCTTGTGATGTCTCATTTTTCAGTTCTAATTTATTTCTCTGGGTCTTCTCTTTCATCTGTTTAGTTTGTCTAAGGTTTTGTCAATTTTGTTTTCCTTTTCAAAGAACCAACTCATCATTTCATTGATTCTTTTTGTTTGCTTTTATTTTATGAATTTCTGACTCTGACATTAATAATTTCTTAATATCTACTGCTCTTAAGTTTGGCTTGTTCTTGGTTTTCCAAGGCCCTAACGTAAATCATTAAATTATTACTATAAATTATTAAATTATTTATGTGAGACTTCTCTGATTTTGTAAATGTAGGCGCTTTCAAGCTGAGTATGGTGGTGCACTCAGAAGGCAGAGTCAGGCGGATCTCTGTGAGTTCAAGGCCAGTCTGGTCTACAAAGTGTGTCCAGGACTTCCAGGGCTCTGTTACACACAGGAATGACAACAACAAAGTGTAGGCACTTTCAGCTATGAACTTCTCTCTTGGGACTGCTTTCATTATATCCTATATGTTTTAGTATGTCGCATCTTCATTTTTCATTCAATTCTGAGAATGTTTTTTTCTTCTTGACTTCTTCTATAACTCACTCATCATTTGATAGTTTGCTGTTTAATCTCCGCAAATTTGTGTGAATTATCTGAAGTTTTTTTGCTATCGATTTTTTGGTTTATTATAATAATGTTATATAGAATGCAAATGGTTATTTGAATTTTCCTATATTCGTCCAGACAAATATTGCTTTGTGTCCTAATATTGAAATCAATTTTAGAGAAAGTTCTATGGGCTACAAAAAATGCATACTCTACAATATTAGGATAGAATGTAGATGTCTGTTAAGCACATTTGATCTATGATTTCATTGAACTCTAATGTTTATTTTTTAAAATCAGGATATCGGTCTATTATGGAGAATCAGGTATTGAAGTCACTCGTTAATATTGTGATTTTAGACTCATCTGTATTTGATGTGTATATGTTTAGAATTGTAATGTCCTCTTGATGGAACATTCCCCTATTCAGCATGAAATGACCTTCTTTAGCTCTTCTAGCTAGTCTTGATTTGAAATCTATTTTGCCACCTATTAGAATGGGGTACACCTGCATGTTTTCTTTCATTTGTTTGAAATTCTCCTGTTTTATTTCTTCTTAGGGGCAACAAATAGATGCATCTTGTCTTTTAGTTCAGTCTGATTTCTGTGCCTTTAATAGGAAAACGAGACCATTGATTAATATTCAGAGTTATTATTGGAAGGCATGCATTAATTCCTGTCATTGGGTTGATTTTGTAGTGTTATGTGTTTTTTCTAATCCTTGTTTAATTGCCGCTTAACAATCTCCCCCGGCCCTGAAGCCTATTTGATGTTTTTATCATTCTCTTTAATATGAAGAATTGCTTCCAATATATAGGGCTATCCTCGTGACCATCAACTTCTTCAGCCTGCTTCTATCGTTATATGTTTTTTTTCTCTTTTGATTATGACAGATAATGTTGCTGGTTATTTGCAGCTATGGTCTTTTGGAACTTGAAACACATTATTCTTTACCTTTCTGGCTTTTAAAGTTCATGTTGAGAATTCAGCTGCTGTTCTGATGGGTCTGCCTTCTATGTGACTTGGTGTTTCCCTCTTGGTGTTCTCAAGACACTTTTTTTTGTTTTGCATATTTAGTGCTTTAATTGTAATATGATGTAGGGAGTTTCTGTTTTGGCCCTGCTTATTTGATGCATATTTCTTTACCTAGCTGGACCTCTCTTTCCTTAGATTTGGAAATTTTTCTGTGATGATTGTATTGAAAATATTTCCTATGTCTTTAGCATGAAATTCTTCTCTTTCTTCATGCCCATAATTCATATTTTTTCTTATATTGATGTTCTAAAGATCTGCATTTTTCTGTTCATAGGTTTTAAAAAAAACTGTTGCCTTGACTAAATGTACCAATTCCTTGTCCTCTGGCCCTGGTATTTTATCTTTCCCTTGATATATTTTATTGTTGATGATTTCCACTTTAAATAAATTATTTCATTATTTATTTTGTGTTATGGGGTACACACCACGGTATATGTGGAAGGTCAGAGGTCAACTTACAGTAGTTAACTCTTTCCTTTCACTCTATGGGTCCCGGAGGTGAACTCAGGTTGTCAAGATTGGTGACAAGTGCCTTTATCCACTGAGCCATCCTGTCAGACCCTTGTCTGTGCTTTTTATTTGACTTATTGAAAATTTTTATTTCCAACATCTTTACAGCATTTTTACTTGCTACTGAATTTCATTTTCACATCCTGCATTGACTTCCTTGTTTTATTCAGCTGTTTATATGTTCTCTTGAGAGTTTATTCATGTCCTATTTCATTTCTTTGAACATATTTATCATCATTCTCTTGAATTATTTGGAATTTCATCTAAGTCACTCTCGTTGGAGGCCACTGGATTTTGGAGGAGACGTGTTCTCTCTCTCTTTCATATTACTTGTGTTTTTGTTGAGACTTGCTTATCAGGAGTTAGATCACTGGTTGGTTTTCTTTTTAAATTTTAGGTCACTCTTCTTCTTTCAGTGGAAGTGTTTGCCATTTTCATGAGGGAGTAGGCTGCAGGAGGATTGAAGTGTTGGTTTCCTCTTTTACACTAATGTTCTCTATCTCATCTTCTCCAGGGAGCAGAATGCCCCGCCTGCATCAAAAGTCACTATCTGGGAGTAGACTGACCCATCATGAAAATAGGGTAATAATCAACTCTAAAAAATGACATTGACCCTAAAAGTGCTAACTATTTTAGGGAGTAAAGGGATATAGATGGTAATGCATTCTTTGTTGTTATGGGTATGAGTGGAAAGAAAAAGAAACGAACAGTAAGATTACTGATTTTCATTGGAATGACAGAAAGGAAGTAAGAGAGAGGATGTAAATAGAAGAAGAAATGGAAGGAACAAAAAGTGGAAGGTGGTGACGAGGGGATTCTGGGTAAAGAAAGGCCCAAGTGGGAGTGGTGATGACGCTATCAGATGAAGGCTGAGGCACAGAGATCTGGAAAACAAGGCCGCAGTGTATTCTTTGGGAGAGGAGAAGAGTAAAGAGAAGGGTAAGAAGAAAAATGAAAGGAAATATAGGGCAAGAACAGAGTAAGGTCGATCTGGTCTACCAAAATCACATTGAGAATGAACACAGATGAAGCATATTTGGAGGGAACGAGTTTGATGGAGATAAAGGACGTGAAAACTGAATGGCCGGGTTGATGACTTTCATGTGGACTCCCAGGTTCTTTTGCACCTCCACTGTGGTGGCACCCACAATTTTACTGCAGAAATTTCTTCAACAGCTGGAATGAACATCAGTACTTGGCATGGCCTAACCAGGTCACTTTACTACCATGGGTCCCTCTTCAAGTGGCAGCAAAGTCGCACTGACCCTGAAGGGAGGCTGGAGCTGGGACTATTCCTCCTTTTCTGTTTTTGTTTAATCTTTTTTTTTCTAATTTTCATTTTATGTGCATTAGTGTGAAGGTATCAGATCCCTTGGAACTAATATTACAGACAGTTGTGAGCTGCCATGTGGGTGCTGGGAGTTGAACCCAGGTCCTTTGGAAGAACAGACAGTGCTCTTAACCACTGAGCCATCTTTCCAGCCCCACTATTCCTCTTCTACCAGGAGTCAAGGAAAGGTGCCTCCCAGCCTGCAGCTTGGCAGATTTCTTGGCCACACCTGCCTCTTCAAAGCCTGTTGGCTGTGGGGCTGGTGGAGGACCCCAAACCCAGACCCATAGTGCTTGGGTTTGTTTGACCCACAAATCCTGGTGGCTCTGTGAGACATTTGGTAGATGTGGCCAATGTCTGCAATCAGTTGACTTAAGTAAAGACATGACCTTTGACAAAGGGACAAGGCTTTATCCGATGAGTTAACAGGCCCTAAGAGCAAGACTGTTCTATGTCTGAGACATAGGAACTCTGTCAGAAGACTGCAGAAGCATCCATTATTATTTTTGTTTTGTTTCATTTGTTTTGATTTTGGACATAAGTTCTCATGTATCTCACATTGGCCTTGAAATCTTATGCCTCTACCTCCCAAGTTCTGGGATATCATGTGTGCACCACCAAGCCTGGGGTTTTGAGGCATCAAAACCTAGAATGTTGATTCCCAGATTTTTGGCTTTTCCATTCACAGAATACAGACTAGCCAGCCTCCATAGCCGTGAAAACCAGTTCCTCAAAATTTATTGAGCATATGTAATAAACACTTTGCATGTACCCACTTACAGTCCTCCATCTGAGATTTATAAAAAACTTTATAATGGTATAAAACGGAGGCACATTCAATAGAAGGCACACTTCAGATCCCTGTCTCTGGCCACCCCCTTCCCCTGCTCCAGTGCTAGGGTTAATAAGGTGCATGTGGGCATGCCTGGCTTTTGTGCAGGTGCTGAGGGTCTGAGCTCAGGCCCTCAAGTTTGCACAGTAAGTATTCTTAGCCACTGAGCCACCTCCCAAGCCCTTAAAGACATTTGCTTACGATTTCAATCTGAATGGCTTTGTTGGGTCATAACTCCACTATGAGGTCAGGAATTGCCCTGTATGTTGCGGGTCTGTTTTTCTGAGAACCCAATTAAAACAAGGCCCTTCAAATCTTCTGCTGCTCTCCCAGCTCACTGTCCTGGGCATCTTAGACTGCTATATGAAAATATTCTAGGATGGATACTGGAAATCTAAGACTCAGTCTGAATCAGTTGGGAACACCTCTGGGTTTGACTCTTTCTTCAGATTAGAACCCAAGCTCCTTCCATGATGCACGGAGATTGTGACAATACAATCCCCCTCCTTTTGTTTTGTTTTGTTTTGTTTTGTTTTGAGACAAAAAACACAGGTTTCTCTGGGTAGCCCAGCAAGCTGTTCTAGGCTTGCTTTGTAAACCAGGCTTGAACTCATAGGGATCTGCCTACCTCTGCCTCCCGAGTGCTGGGATTAAAGATGTGTGCCACAATGCCAGGGAGACATTATGATTCTTTAGTCCCCCTTCTTCAGCTCACTTTAGCCATGCTGACCCACTTACCCTTTCTGGAAAGAGCTGGACTCTCCTATTCCATTGTCTTTGAACTGGACAGTGTACTGTCTTCTAGCTTGGAATAGTGATCTCCTTTATGTTCACTGGCTCAGTTTCCTCCACTCTCAGGAATTCCTCCAATCTCATGAATCACACATTACAATGTGGGCCTAATTCTGCCCCCTGGTTCTGTGCTTATCACATCAGAGGATACTACTGTATTGTAATGAATTTTCTCACCACTGTATTTTATATCATTGTTCTTTTGGCTCACTATCTGATGCTCAGCATATATTTGACATCCGTTCCTTTTTAGGAGATCAGGATGGAGGTAGATACCATCATGTTTGAGCAAAGGACTCCTTTTCCTACACCTGTACTGGTACCCTGTTCAGCCTATATTGTACAAAGTCCTCTGAGCAGGTGTAGTCAGTGCACGGGTACAGGGCCAAGTCCAGAGTGGGACTGAGAACAGAGAAAAGAGGTAGATGATGGACAAGCCTAAAACGTACCATTTATGAAGGCAAATATTGTAGTCTTCACAGCCTGGTAAGGGGAGCAGAGTTCCGCTTAATATCCTATTCACCATCTCAGCTTGGTGCAGTATCTGACAGCGCAGCCTAAAGGAGCCTGAAGGTCTATCCTCCAGAGTCACAGAGCCAGCCAGATGTACCAGGCCCCTGTCTGTTAAAGGACTGTGGGGAGATGTAGGCCTCCCTGGGAGGCAGGGTGAGGGTGGGTTTCATGGGCGCAGCTTGTGGACTTGCTCAGAGGTTGTGCGCTGTGGGGGCTGGTGGGAGTGGTGGTGAGCCTGGCCTGAAGCTCTGCTGCTGCAATCTTGAAATTAAGAATGAGTTTTACACAAGGAACTCATTTTGCAGTGGGCATTGGAGGTGTGCTGTTGTTCCTGGGGAGCTTGGTGGAGCCACACTAGAAACAAAACCTGGGTCAGAGAGAATTAGGAGCAAATACTTCTCTGTTTCCACTCCAGATGATCAGGCTTCCTCAGCAACTTCAGTTTCTGTCCTTGGCTTTGTGACACTCCCAGAAAGGGCTGGCATCGATCTCTGAGGTCTTTAAAACCAGGGGTATCATCTTTGTGCTAAAAATGCATTATAATTTGTAAATGGTGTTTAAAAAAATCAGAATACTTCATGAGAATGAAGCTAATATTCAATTGACATCGTGTGTTCGTAAATGAGGTGGGTTGGCTCGTAGCCACATAGTTCACATGCTGTTTCACACCACATGAGCCGATAAGCAGACGAAGGCTGTATGGCTGCAAAGTAGAAATATTTATTACCTGACCCCTTGCCAACTTTTGGGTCAAGGCATTTCTCTGCCATTTGGAGCCTAGAGCCAAGACTAGGGAGTGTTAGTCACTGACACTTAGGAACTGTGTCTCTTTTGCTTTAGCTTAGTGGTTGTCAACCAGAGAACATTTGGCAAGGTCTGAAGACATTTGGGGTTGTCATGATAGAGTATGTGAGGTGGGGAGGGGCGGGAGTGTGTTGGCATCTACTGAGTGAAAGTCAGAATGCTGCTAAGCATCCCTCTGCTCCAAGGGCCAGTCCTTCATACCCAATTCTCTGATCCTAAATGTCCCCAGTACTAGACTGAGATGTCCTATGTCACAGCAGGGGTCAGGGACAGCCAGACTCCTGTAGGTTATCTGGGTGAGGGCCCAGCCTTAACTTCTACTATTCTGCAAGTTCATAGGGGGAAGATGGAGGGGTAATGGGAAGGGCTGTGTGAGGCTTCCCCTTCCTGGTGCCCTGTGACTCCTATACCTCCTAGTGAACCTAAACCAGGGTGAACCTCAAAAGGGGGGGAAAAGCATATTCCCCATTCGGCTAAGGACCCAGTGCAGGTTTCCGTTGGCTTGGCTAGGTGAGCTTGACCCTGGAAAGGAAGATGCTTATGAAAGATTCCAGCCATGGACATGGATGCAGTGAGAGCTTACTAAGTCAAGGCACTTACTAAGTCAAGGTGAGCAGAGGGCCTGAATTCAGATCCATAGGGAAGGAGTGTGAAGCTGGGGGAGAGGAGGGGAGGAGGCTGGCGCGGCTCCCACCAGCCTTCTGGGAAGTGTGAGGAACAGATGCTGTGGCTGTCAGATGAGAGGCTCCTGGCACTTTAGAAAATTGCAGAATTAACAAAAGGATGGTTGCTTTGACGGAGCACAAGCAGGGGCACGGGGCACACAGCTGGGACGGCCTCTAGGGATTTCCTTCCCTTTCAGCCAAGGGACACGGGGCTTCTCCTGCCTAGCCTCTGGCTGCTTATGGATGGAGTTCGGGGAAGGGAGGGCAGAGGTGGCTGAGTCATCAGGCGTGGGGCCAGAGCAAGGTCAGGTTAGAGCCAGAGGCAGGACCAAGGCTGCCGATAGCTTGAAGTCTCAAAAGTGACAGGGCTGTCTGGAGGTCATCTCATCTGTCTTTCTGCTTTTGGAGTCAGCCCCAGCAGATGGCATCTTGCCGACAGAGGACCCAGGCAGAGGGGTCCTCAGCAGGAATGAGAATTCACCAGCTGTTGTTTGCAAAGCCCCTAGCAGCAACAGCCAGATCTCTTTGGAGGCTTTGTAGACAAAAGGGCACGTGTCTGAAGGTCTGCAGGGAACCTGCATTTTTTGGTGATTGGGGGGTGTGGGCAGCCAAAACAGCTTCATCCAGGGTGTTGGCCTGACCTGCAAGATCCTGCACTGTGGCAGGATCTTGAGAGGTGTGGGGCAGATCCAGTTGGCTGGGTGCTGCTGAGTAGCAGGAAGGTTGAGCTCTATGAACTTAATCTATTAGAGGTATAGGAAGAGAGAAAGGTGATAAGCAACCTCCCGTGTGGATAGTTCTAATTCAATTTAGAATTAACTTAGATCCTATGATAGCACTTCCTAACACTGAGGTGGATTTGTGCCAGGAGAGCTGATGAGTTTCTCCCAGGTGTCAGGGATTAGTCTAATCTGGTGGTAGAGGACTGGCTAAAGGTCTTCTAACCCAGTGGCCTGGCATGGCTCTGTCCTTGCTGTTTGGTTCTAGTGATTTCTTGCCCTAAGAACTGCAGCAGTTGAAGTATAGGGTGGATGTTGAGGACAAGAAAGCCAGGGATGCCTGACCCTCTTAGTGTTGTCGGGGAATTGGAAGAGCCCTTAGCCAAGCAGACTGACTGCTTGTCCCTTCTGGAAGTGAACTGGCTATTGCTTATGTCCATGGCTGGGAGGCTGAACCAGGCCAGAGGGCAAGGAGCAGCAGACAGATGCAAGAGATCATGCCCCTCATTTGCTGAGTGCCATTCCTCTCTGTCAAGCCCCTCCAGGGTAGCTGGACAGATGCGCTATGGAGGCGGGCAGGGGGCCTGCTTTCTCTTTGGCTGGCATCCTGGCGGTTTTCCCCCTTTCCTGCCAGATTCCCCCAGGTGGCCTGCATTGTTAGCTGGAGGCCCTGGGGGACAGACTTTGAAGCAAGGAAGCCCAATGTATGTGTTGGTTTTGTGGAGAGAGTCTCTGAACCAAGAACCTATTTGGCTAATGAAGTCATAATTACTCCCGGCTCACTAATAAGATGAAAGCTGGGGGCTCAGTTAAAAGCCACTGATGGGCTCTCGAGAGTCATCTGATGGCTCTGGAAAGGGGCTGAAGAACAGGAAGTGGAAAGGAGTGGATGGGGGAGAGGAGGAGGTAAAAGAGCTGCCCACACATTGCTCTGAGGCCCTGTGCTGGTTTAGACCAGTTAGCTATGACCACGGCTGTGTCAGGAAACTAGGGAAAGAGCCTGAGGCCATGGCTCAGGAGGACTCTGGTTTTGTTGTTCATGAATCTTGTGCTCAGATCTGGTAGTTTGGCAGTGGTTAGCTTCCAACTTTTTTGTTTGTTTAAAGCTGGCACTTGCTATGTAGCTCAGGCTGATCTTGAACTCCTATGTAGACGTGACTGGTTGAATTGACAATGGTCTTTGCCAGTCTCCTTCTCCAAGGAAAGGTGTTAAATGGGAGGAACCCCCAATCTCATGCCCATGGCCTATAAGTTGCTTTTGGTTTGAGAATTAGGCCCCAGGTCTCAGTGTAAAATGACTCAGGGGAGTAAGTCCCTCTAACTCCATCAAAGGCAATACTGTAAAACTTTGTGGAAAGAATGCCAGCTGAGTCCTGAGGTCTGACACCTGGGTCCATGCCTTCTGTACCCAGCCATAATACCTTTGGCCATGTGGGTTCTATCTACATAACCAGGCTAGCGCTAGAAAGAGTGCGAAGGAGGGATGAAAGATGAATGGTACTTTTAGATAAATGACTGTGGGTTCCTAAGCCTGGAAGAGACAAGACCCGTGGGGACTTCAGGAAGGTTAATTAACAGGGCTGCAGGACAAGGCTCCAGCTCCTGACAATTATCACTGCTTAGAATTTCTAAATCTTAGAAAGGCAGGCATTACCTAAACCTCCCTTCACATTCCTTCCCCAGACCACAACGACTAAACCACCCAGGTAGTACACATGGTTACACACACAGCTTAAACACCAATAGTGTCTGGTTGCTTCGGGGGCCACTGGTCTCCAAGATCAGTCAACATGACCATTTGGATCATCCATTGTAGCTAGGGAGGAGCAGGCTGGGAACCACAGAGGGATAGGAGGCATGGGGCACTGGCTTTGTCCGCCCCTCCACCCCCTGCTCCCCAGGGCACTGCAACCTGGCTAGGCATGGAAAAGATAAGCTGCTGCAGTGCCACAGAGCTTGTGCTGAAAGCCAGGGCAGTGGGGAGCAAAAGAGGAGAAAGCCCCTAGGACAGACAGTGCTGGGGTTGTGAAAGATGAGATTTGAGTATGCTAAAAAGGGTAGTAAGGACTTCGGACGGCAGGGTTCAGACTGGGAAGGCCATTTTGTAGGCAGGGGAGAGGAAAAGCGTAACCACACATTGTTCTTGGAGCCCCGTCTTAACTGATCTGATTCTTGCAGCAGCCCGTGCTGCCTGCCGTTACTGTGGCTGTCCGTTTTGTACACGAGATGATTCAGCCAAAGAGAGGCTAAGTAACTTGTTTGAGGCCACATAGCTAGAGCCTGGTCTATCTGCAGAATCTCAGCTCTTACCTGAGCTCATGATGGGTTTAGAGGACAGGGCCCTATTGCTTTCACTGCCCTTGTTGGTTACTGCCCAGAGTTTCTCTTGGGCACTCCAGCCATGGCAGGGTGAAGGAGAAGGGTGGATTGCTGTTGGAGCATATTGAGAGGTTTGCAGAGGCTGCCCTGGCTCAAGGCGCTTCAACTGTAGGCTTCATAGCCGATTCTTCAGGAGATGGCCATTTACATCCCAAGTGTAGCAGTGAAAGCAGGGTATGGGAGTGGGCTGGCACCTGCTTCTGGAATTGCCCTTTACTTTGGGTACACTATCTTGTTGTTTGGAGTCAGTTTTCTCATGTGTAACAGGATATAGCTTCCTGTCTCAAAGGGCTGTAGGAGGGTTAAAAGGGACCTTTTAGGGCTGGGGATAGAATTAGTGTTAGAATGTTTGCCTAGCATGTGGAAGGCACGATTTTGATCCCCAGGCCTGCAAGAAAACAAAAGAACAGGCACCATTCACATAAGTGCACATCAGTGTGGAAACTGTCAGCATCCCTTTCTCTTAATGTCACTGTACTGTTACCCAAAGGCCAGCTGGTGCCCTCTTGCTTTTTAGCTATCAGCATTACAAATGGCTCAATTCTCTGCATGGCTTGAGCAAGTTGGAGCCCCTCCCACATTTTTTGGTCACTCTTGAGGGCTCCAGTTTGGACTCCCCCTTCTCAATCTTCCTTTTTTAATTTTTATATTAGTTGCAGTTTATTTGCCCTGTATCCTCACTGTTGCCCTCTCCCTCGTTCCCAGTCCCTCCCTCCCTCATCTCCTCCCTGCCCCTCTCTAAGTTCAATCTTCCTTTCTATCTGGATGCAGAATTCACTGATGTAGCTAAAACTTCTACTTACTCAAGGCAAATTCATGAATGAAGATAGGACAGCTGTTGGTGTGGAGGGCATGAAAGGTGGCGATTTCTCACTCTTCCCATTCCCTCAAGCAGCAGCCAGCATCACCTGTGTTGGTAAGGTTTGTATAGCATGTACAAGATACTTTTCGCTACACTAGACCTGGGATTGTTTAACGTCTTCCGGTTACCAAGAGACTCAAGTATGCCTGGGCTGGAAACCACAGGTGGACTGCATTGCTTTGATCTTTGCCTTGCCTGTCTCAACTACTCCAATGATCTGCCTACACTGCCTCCAAGTCTCCAATCTAGCTTCTCCGAAACAGGACCCTATCGCCACCACAGACACACAGCTGCCATTTGCCAGCTCCCATTTAACCTTGGGAGCTTTTAAATCCATACTAGGAATCTTTGTCTTAGAGTGAAATCCACCCCCCACCCCCACTGCTGGCTCTCTGCAGTTGGGATGCCTTCCTGGACTCATTATGGTGAGTTCCCAATAAGCTCAAGCCAGGGATGAAGGTCCATGTATACTGAGTCATGCTTCTCCCTGCTGGGGTCTAGACAAATCAGCAGCAAATTATGGGGTGGGGATGGAGGTGAGGGTTGGGGCTGGGCTGTTTGGGCCACAGCTGTGGCTCCAAATTGCTATGAGGCCCACTGCCTAGTCCTTATTCCAGCAGGAACTGACATCAAACAAATGAGCCCTGATGCGTTAAGTTGTGCG
Source organism: Pachyuromys duprasi (assembly GCA_028658305.1). Lineage (NCBI taxonomy): Eukaryota > Metazoa > Chordata > Mammalia > Rodentia > Muridae > Pachyuromys > Pachyuromys duprasi. The sequence goes on along the minus strand of CM053757.1, from coordinate 7,136,593 downwards.
TATGGGGGAGGGGACTTGCAGTGGCTGTGCGTGCATTTCTGCATGTAATATACTGCTGAGCACTTGGGACAGAATGAATTCCCTGATTACAGTATTAGGGGCAGCTGGGAAATAGCTGGTACAGACTTTGCTCTTAATAAACATCCGAAGATGGCTTGTCTCCTCCCTACTGGGTCTGTTAAACCAACTCCAAGCTGGGGATTAGCATTTCTAATGGGCTGGGAGGCGCAGCCTTCCGGAGACAGGGATGAAGGATGACATAGTCAGGGGTCCCCAGGGCTCTTAAGAGAGGCAGGTGCTTTGTCTGGCCTCCATTGAATAGAGGTTGGTTTTCCTCAAATAAGATGCTCGCTTTGTCTCTCCATTTCTGTCTCCTTGGTTGACTCTGCACACTGGCCAATGGACCCCAGAACTCATTCAATATGCACCTCTCCAGTACAGCAGAGAAGAAAACAAATAGTTGAATTTACTTAGCTACTTCTTTCAAAGAAATAGCAGTCTCACTCAGTCAGCTCATTCACTGATTTAGTTCAATGCCAGGCATTAGTCTCTGGAAGCAGAGGTAGGGAAAATATCTCTTATACTCAGGATCTTCACAGTTCAGTTAAAGAAATAAACTATCACACATGTCAACCCCACGACACATAAAACAAATGCTAGGGAGGTATAGTGAGGGGCTCTGAGCCCCTAAACAGAGAGCTGTTGGGAGAGATTCCTTGAGATGGTTTCACCTGAGCTGATGGCTGAACATGTTTGAAGCTGGATAAAACAGTATGTAAGGCAGTCCCAGCTGTCCTGGAAGCTGAGAGAGAATTGCTTGAGCCCTAGAGCTGCAGACTAGCATAGTGAGACCCTGTGTATGCATACGAATGTGTATGTCTATATACATGTATATGGACATGTAGCTTAGAACAGTGACTACATATGCCTTCCAGGAGTCTGAGAGGAATGGTCTAAAAGGTATAATGTGAAAAGCATTTAGAGTGGCCTAGAATCAGAAAGAGGCAGGGTCTGGAATCAGGTTACAAGGCCAGAAGTGGGGAGGAATGTCATGAACAGACCATGGGCTATAATTTGTTCGGTGAACTCTTTTTTCTCAGGACTCTTTTAGCTTGATCCAAAGGTGAGACTCTAGCAAACAGACATAAGGAACCAATTTCAAAGATACTTTGTTTATTTGGGAGTGACATGAAAGTTCAGAGATAGTGTGTGACCCATCAGTGAGTTACCTAACAGTTCAAAAGGAGACCCACCTGGAAATAAAGGTCTCACACAAGCTAGGGAAGTGGTGACCCCTCAAATCAGTGTGAGGTGTCTTAGGAGAGTAAGTTGCCGCGCTTGGGGTTACTTACTGATTCTTTGCTCAAGAGAGTTGAGTTGGTCTACATTTTGTGTGTGTGCCTTTGTTTCCCATTTCTATCTATGAGCTATCAGTTCCCTTTCTAACAGAGCAGAGCCTCCTGCTAGCTGCTTACACCAGGCTAAGGATAAGGAGAGGCTATGCCAGTGTCTCCCCAGGCACACAGTGTGGGAAGAGCCACGATGGGGGCGCCGCTGCCAATTCCTCTCCTCGTCCAGGCTTCTCCAGCATGATGCTTTTCAGGTGCACACAGCTACACTGAACCAGAAGGTGCCCTTGACTATATCCATACCAGTCACTTTATATTTCAAACCCAAAATTGTAAAAACGAGTTTTCCAAATAAAGAGCAGCTTCCAGATGGGGGCTCATCTACTACAGAGAATGCTGCCTGGTGCCCATTGGAAAATCCTTTGATCCCTGTCCCCCTTTTTTGGATGTTTGGAGGAGGCTCTTGCTATATAGCCCAGGCTGACCCTTCCCCCTTTTTTGGATGTTTGGAGGAGGCTCTTGCTACATAGCCCAGGCTGACCCTTCCCCCTTTTTTGGATGTTTGGAGGAGGCTCTTGCTATATAGCCCAGGCTGACCCTGAACTTACTATAAAGCTCAAATCCTTAATCCTCTTGCTTCAGTCTCCCGAGTGCTAGGATTATTTGCATGTGTCACTGTGTCTAACCCTTAGAATCACTTCTGTCATTAATCTTTTGACATCCCTCTTACCTATCATTCAAAGAAAAGAAACAAATCATATGCCTAAGGTCCATTTTGAACAACTTTTATTATACGTTTAGTGTTTTCTATACAAAAGAAATCAGTTTTTTTTTTACAGTGATTCAAAAAAAAATCAGAATATTTTGGCCTTTTTGTTGCTCATGCAGTCAGTTTATAAGTCCGTGTATTAGACAATCCTCCATGGCCCAGAAGTCCCTGCTGAAGGTCGTGCATGACACCCTCAGATACATGTCCGTTGCTGACAAAGTTTGTTAATGACAAATAACTCACAAGAAGGGAAGGACACGATGTGAGAGGGATTAAAGTGAGCCTGCCACAGAGAGTTAAATATAACCAACGGAGAAAAAAAAGATTAGACTGACTCTGTGTGTGTGTGTGTGCGTGTGCGTGTGTGTGTTTGTGTGCGTGTGTGTGTGTGTGCGTGTGTGTGTGTGTGTGTGTAGGACTGTGGGGCAGGATGGAGACAATGGGAACATCACATTGGAAAGGGAAGATGTATATGTAGGTGAGGGGCGGGGCAAGAAGTCCTCCAGGATCCAGATGGTTGAGGGCAGGACCAGGACAGATAGCGGCATGTCACAGGTGACTGATACTCAGCTCAGAAGAAGTTGGCAAAGAGCTGGGAAGCTGGGTATGGGGAAAACACTGACTGAGGACATCACATTTGAGACTCAGAAGAGCAAACAGGTCAGTGTCATCTGATCTGCTACAACTTTGAAAAAGAAACAGGAGTGCACAAAATTCTGGATATCCTCTCCCAGACTTTTGTGTTTATTGCTTCACGGAAGTCTTTACATCTGCTCGGCAGATCCCAGGGTGGTAAGCTTACCTGGGCCCTGTTACCCCTCAGCACCTGCAGACTCTGTGGTTAAGGGCAGAATGGACAGAGAGTCCTTCCGTGCCCTCTCTTCTGAGGAAAACAGTATGCTGAAGGCCTAGTGTGTGATGAAGCAAGAGACATCATTCTGGGGCCCAGTCCAGTTTTCACAGTAACAAAACACCTATCAGCTCATCATTCTACCTTCTGGGCTTGGGATGCCTGGAATTCCCTGGCTGAGTTACCCACAGGCTGTCACAGACTAGCTGATCTCAGACTTAGGAAAAGCATTTTGTTGTTGTTGTTCACTGGAAGATTCTGGGGACAGCAGTGTCACGGTGGAGAGAGAGATGATGGGGAGATAAGCAGGACTGGTCTCAGGCAACACCTGCTCAGGCAGCTGTGGTGAGTTGAAAGAACACTGGACACGGAGTCAGAAGGCCCAGAAGGCCCGAGTTCAAGTCCTAACTGCACCCTCACTGCCCAGATTTGCTCCCTGCACTGCCCTTTCTTTGTCTGTACAGTGAGTCATTCCAACTAGCTCAGCCCTGAGGTTCCTTCACATGAGGAATCCGGTTCTGTCCTAAGCCAGATGCCTTGGGTCCGATTCATTTCCATCTCACTTTTCATGCAGCAGCCTTTTAATACTAACACACCGATAAGAGCAGCACGGGGTTGCTGCTGTGGCTGAGATAGCTCAGTGGGTCTTGCATTTTCCCTGGGCACTTGTCCTTTTCTAGCCTCTCCTGAATGTGCCTCTGGAAGTCCCCTCCTAAGAAGAGGAAGCAAAGCACCGGCACTTTTCTGGGTTTAGGCTGTGCTGGGTGGAGACAGCCACAGGTCTGGTTTCAGGCATTTAGCCACTGAGTTGAAAGGAAGCTCTGCCCAACCTGCCTGCGTTTCCCAGGGCAACTGAAACTCCTGACACTCCATATTCTCAGTCACTGGCTTCAGACTTCTTGTTTTGGATTGGGGACTGCCTACATAGGATTCCTAGGCTACTATGTGAAATTCACACAAGGGCTTTTGCTTCACTAGAAAGAGAGCACTGTGGCTAGATGTGTGGACCTAATCCTGGCCATGGGCTTGCATTGGACAGAGGCTACTGGACTCGGCTGGAGGACTCCCCACTCCAAGGTGACAGAAGTGAGGAATGGGCTCTGAGCTGGCATTCTAGCAACCTGCTATGCTCCCTCTGAGAAGTGAGTCTGGGCCTCAGTCCTAGACCGTGGAGGTACCAAGAAGCTTCACCTCTCCAGAGTAACAATGAAACAGCCTCACAGATAGTGAGAAAACTTTGCCTCCCCATCAATAGGCTGTAAGGGAGGCTCTAAGATAGCCTGACTTAGCCAGGGCCTCCCAGGAGGGGCCAGGAAAGATGGAGGCCTATTTGTCCCTCCTTCAGATCTCTTTCTCTCTCTCTCTCTTTTTACCTTCTGTCTACAGGAATCACAAAATAAGGCCCAGTCTGGAAAGCCCCTCCCTTCCTAAAGCTACCTCCTCCCCCAAGCCTTAGCAGCTCATCTCATGTGAACCCAGATACAGACTCTCATGTTGCAAGATGATGTCATGATCTGGACCGTCCCCTATGGAAGTGCTGCTCTGCAATAGGTTCTGGGTCTGCTATGTGTTTGTGTGTATGCACAGCTGTGTGGTGGGTGGGGAGGTTGTCTCTACAAATACCCATGGATGTTTCCATTCCATTCTCAGTGCTGACTGTGTTCAGGGAACCCACTGTGGGGTGAGCTGAGTCACTGGCTGACTCTTGGCCCAGTGACCATTTCAGACCTTGTTGGGAGGGGGTGGTCCTTCCTACGCTGACCTGTGGGGCAGAGGAAATAAGACAGGGCTGGGGCCAGCCTGGCTTTCCCTCTAGTGTCAACTCAGCTGTCTCTGCGTTTGGCATATCCCAGGCAGGGTTGGGGCAGTCAATTCCGATGAGTACCACTATCTACCTCTGAACAGGAGTATTCAAAGGGGACTAAATGGGGGAGACAGACACCCTAAAGAAGCGCAGCGCCGGCTGCTTACCCCACTCATCTTGACTGCCATGTCCTGCCCAGATTTGCTGGCTCCATGGACCCAGTTGTCCCTTTGAACTCTCTCCCTTCTGACTTGAAATCAGCAGTGCGAGAAAACAAGGACACAATGCTTTCCACTTAATGGCCACTGTATCCCAGAAACTCATCTACTCATTTCCAGTAACACCAGTCCTGTGTGGGCAGGGACCACATCTGACCTCCCTTGTTTATGTGGTATTCCAGCCTCAAGCCTTGGCCCAAACTAGATGCTCAGAGCATTTGGCAAATGCCCAGGATCACTGCAAGATGACCCACACCCTTCCCCTGCCCCCACCAGACAGGTGAAACACTAGCAGGACTAGGCATCACTTTGTGATGGCTGCTTGAGATCCAGATGTAGGAAGTAGCAATACTGCTTTCCTGCTGAGTTTGGGGGAGTGGGGTAGACACTGGCAGGCTCTGTGGAAAGTGGCCTTCCCCTTCCTGGAAGACCTTGTCCTTGCAACCTCACATCACTGAGCCTGGTCTGCCCAGGCACCTGCCATCTCTACTGCTTCTCCAGTCCCAGGTCTGTTCCTGCAAGGAGAGCTGATTGGTGGTGGCTGGGCTAGCTATCAGCACCTGCAAAACAAGAGCCCAAGGGAGGGGCTAACAGCCTATGTAAAGGAGGACTGTACTGAGCAAGACAGAATTCTGGAGTGAAGCACAAAGAGCCTAAGGATTCAGCTCTCCCTCAGAGCCTTAAGACCAAAGCAACCCTCTTCAGGCTGTCTGTGGCAAAGAGATAGCTACAGTGACATCTAAGAGTCCCTTCCTCTAACAGCCTGCTCTTGGTGCAACGGGCTTACTAGCTGGATGTGTGAACCATGCCTGAGAAACTGATCACTCTGCCCAGATCCAAAGTGTTTTCTGGAAAGGGTGATCTTTTACTTCAGCTATCAGGTACATCTATTCTCCCCAACCGCCCCTTCAGGAATGGTGACCTATACTGCAAGGATGCCCAGCTGCATTCAAGAAGTGCTAGACTAGAGCCAGGGAAGGGGACCTTAACATTCACCCACCCTTAGCCAGTCTCTGTTTACCCTGTCTCCTTTCACCGTGAGAGCCATCTGTCAGGCCTCCAGGCAGCAGTGCTGGCCATGGGTTGGTCCAAAGGACCATGACACACTCTCAGGTTCAAACATTATTGGCTCATCTCTGGGATATGGTTTCTCACCTGCGAAGAGTGTGTACCTACAGCCTTGACCTTCAACCTAATGCTTATCAAGTGATGCAAGCATAGCTAATACCTCTGCGGCTTAAACATATGGCAAATGATGCTTTCAGAAAGGCTCGGAAGGGCACAGCCCGGCTCCTGCCCAGGCCCCTAACTAGTAGCTCAAGTTGGAGGCAGTGCCAACGGCAGTGATCCACTCATAGCCTTGCCCTTCCACAACTGCCTCAGGCTGCAGACACTGCTACAGGGCGACACGCTGGCTCAAGACCTCTCATCTCTTTGTGTCGCCGAGGCAAGGTACCTTTGGTTTCAAAAGTGGGTTAGGCGGGGAATGAAGACAGCACCTTCAGGCTGAGAACTGCAGGCCTGCGAGTGTCTCCGTTAGGGTGGTTGGGGTGGTGGCGGTAGTAAGGGCATGTGTGGAGTGGCTGCTTCTGGTCCCAAGGGACACTTGCATAGGCTGCCCTGGTCCCGAGACACACACATCACTGGAGGCATCAAGGCTTGCAGAACAGGGCTAGGGATCTGAGAACTGCAGGGTTAGATCAGAGCTGCATAAGGCATACGAAGAGCTTCGTGTCCTTCCAGGCAGGGGCATCACAGCACTGTTAAGACGGTGCACCTCATGGTCCCCTGATATGTATGTGTACCCTAATGAAAGGACAGATAGGCTCAGTCTGGGGGCAGCAGATCCCCATTCATATACCACATCAAACACAAGTCGATGTCAGACACAGCTGAGCAAGGAGGGTTTGGGAGCAGCACTGTCACCCCCAGCCACACCAGCCACACCCCTGTATCACAGAGTTCCAGCGCTTGGAGGGTAGCAGCACAGACCCTGACCAGGTGGGCAAGTGTGGTCATCTCTCCTCCACTCTGGGTTTCACTGCCAGAGACAAAAGAGGTCCAAAGCCAGCCCTTTCTTTTCTCCAGAGGTCTGCTTTGTTACCCAGAGACCACATCCTGACTTGCTTCTGCTTGGGGCCCAGTTGCCACAGTCCTTTGTATCGGCACCTATTCCTCTTTCTCATCTTCTGTGCAGCCCATTCACAGACTCTCTGGTGGCAGGGGCAAGTAAAAACAAGGAGCAAGAGGTAAACCCCCTCACAACCAAACCAGAGCGTGGAAAGAAGTCCTGCTCACCCTCTCCCTGCCAAAAACACTGTCATTTTCCAGAAAGGAGCCAAGCCCAGCTCAGCATGGACAAGGCCGAGGCAGATGGCTGGGGAGTGGGGGTGGGGGAGGCATATGGCGAAAGGCATCCTTCGGAAACACACTGGCCTGGTGGCGGCTTGAATACTACAGCTTTTCTGCATGTTGTGTTATGGATCAATTCTTTTTGCCCATCTTTCCGTTTCCGGGGGGGGGAGGGGAGCCCACCTATTCTTTTTCCAGGGACATTTCTTTTTTTCAAAAGCAAAAAAAAAAAAAAGCACGAGAAAATGGGCTGGAAGGAGAAGATGCACAAAGCAAAAAGAAAATAAAGACAATGAAAATATTGTAAGCAATAGAAATGGATAAGCGTGAGCTGAGATCGAGGGTGACCATTGTGGTGGAATGCTCAGGGTGGCCGTGAGACAGGGCAAGGGACTCGGGCTCCCTCCAATAAGCGTAGCTCTAGCTTTCCCATCTAATGGCACCCAAGGGTGTTGGGGCATCACTGGGAGGGGGTTGTGGATAGCTGTGAGGCCACTGGTCTTCACAGCTTGGCAGACCCCCATGTTGTACCCTTGTCCCTGAAGGTGGTTGTGGCTTTGTGGTAGGTCTGCAGTTGCTTTATCTCCCCCTCTCCCCTCCTACTTGCAAAGTAGTGCCATTCCCAGGGTGATCCATCAGGCCAGAGAATAGATGGCATTGACCGGTGACGTGGCCTCTGAGCTCTCATTGCCCTCTGTTTCCTCCTTGTCCTTTTTGACTGTGTACTGGCCGATAAAGGAGCCATCTTCATTGAACTGGCCCTCACCACCTTCACCGTAGTCCACCAGGCTGTCATCGCTCTCCTGCTGCTTGATGGTGCCGTCCAAAGATGTCTGGCTGCCCTGCAGGGGCTTGTTGTCCTCATCACTGGCCAGAGAGAGACAGAGTCAGGTTCATACTGGCCAGCACAGCCCAAACCAGGTAGGGTAGGATAGGGCAGCTGGCTTCCTACCAAGCACATGGTGCAGGAGGATGAGTCTTGGAGATCATCCAGTGTTCACCCTCCCTTGCTCAGCAGGTTCTATGAAAGGGGTACTGAGGCACAGAGAGAATAAGCATCTTCCCCAGAGTAGATGGCATGCTGGGGGAAGGTCAGAGAGCAGACACTATACTTCTAAACTCCTTGTCTAAGGTCCTTTCCCAGAGACAGGCTGACTCTCTGTGGCAGGAGTGGGCAGAGGGTGGCCATCTTATGAGAAGCAGAACCACAGCTTGTGAGACATGTGGTAAGAATCAGGGGGTTCCCGTTCCCATGAGTCTCAACCCTTTGCTTTGTGATCTGTTTATAACCCGTCCATTAAGAGTGAAAGGTGGAGCTTTCACAGCCTGTGATGTGGGACAAGTCCCTGCTCTTAACAAGAAGTGAGCACCCTAAGGAAACTGGCTCTGCCTTCCCACTTCCATCTCAGCATTGCTTGCCCTGGGAAAGCAACACTTGGAGCCCAGCAAGTCAGCGAGGTGGGGTGGTGGGAGGAAGGAACATGCCGAGAAGCATGGGAGGCCTGAGGGTCTTATTAGCCCCTTCTTAAGGCTCTCCTGGGAGACAAGAGTCCAGGGCCTTGGAAATATAGTGGCATTGGCCTGCAAGGACAGATGCCCAGCCGGTGTCTCAGCTACTGCTCCACAGAGCTGGTGTGGTGCCCTTCCTCCTGGCTGTAAAATTGCTTGACAGAAAGACCAGGTGCTGTTGGTTACATTTCACAGGAGACACAGGTTCCCAGGCAGGAAGCAGCTGTGGGCCAGCAGTGGAGGTCTAGAGGCCTGCAGAAGGAACCACATTGGTGCCGGGCAGTCTCAGTGGATACACCACACCCTCTACACTCCCAGCCAGCAGTCCTTCCCTGGCTAAAAGGCCATTTTAACAGTCAGTATGTTCTAACAGCAGAATCTGGTGGATTGCTACCAGGAAGGGGCCTTAGATGGGGCTGGAGCCGAGCATAAACAGATGGGGACCAGACTGCCAGGCAGTTGGTTAGACAAGGCACTCCTTCATTCAAATCCCCTTAGGAAAGCCCATTCTTCTAGACCAAGGACCCTTTCCCCACAAGAGCCCCCGCGTGCTGAATTCTCTGACTCTGTGGGGCTGTCTCTGTCTATGGGTGTGTTTAGCTGAGGTACCTGGATCCTGTATATGAATACCCTTAGACAGTGTTCATGGGGAGAACATGCCCCCCTTTTGCCCAGGGCAAACAATGCTGAGAAGGCTGTGGAAATGTAGAATCTTTTCCTTGAGGTGCTCACTTTTCTTTTTGTTTGTTTGTGTTTTTTGTTTTGTTTTTGTGTTTGTGGGTTTTGGTTTTGATTTTGATTTTGAGACAGGGTTTCTGTGTAGCCTTGGCTGTCCTGGACTCAACTTTGTGGACCAGTTTGGCCTTGAACTCACAGAGATTCGTCGCCTCTGCCTCCAAAGTGCTGGGATAAAAAGCCCATGCCACCACTTCCCATCAAGGTGCATACTTCTTGTCAAGAGCAGAAACATGTCCTGTAGTCAAAGACCATGGGTTGATGACAGGTTATAGCCAGGTCACAAAGCTGCTGACCCATGTCTACCATATGCTCAGTGAATGTGTCCTAGTACAGTGGCCTATCTGTGTGCTCTGATTGTGTGCAGTGCCACAGAGGGACAGTGGCAGAATGAATCTTCAGGACTGAGCTGAGTTTGAGCAGGAAGTGAAACTCTGCAAACAGTCCATTCTGTCAGGTTCCTCCCCCAACATGCCACCCTGCAGTAGGTGGTCTAAGAGGACTCTCATACTGACTCCAGGGACTTGAGCTAAAGGCACCTGCGGGCAGAGAGAGAGCTTAGCAGAGTCAGAGACTTCAGGATGTGGGGCTCTTGAGGGGAAAGGGACCTGGTGTAAACAGTGGTCCTTAACCTTCCTAATGCTGCAACCCTTTAATACAGTTCCTCATGTTGTGGTGACCCCCAACCATGAAATTATTTCTTTGCTGTTTCATAACTGTAATTTTGCTACTGTTATGGAGCATAATGTAAATATCTGGGTTCTCCTGTGGTCTTAGGCAACCCTGTGAAAGGGTTGTTCAATCTCCTTTACCCCCCAAAGCGGTTGCAACCTATAGGTTAAGAACCACTGGTCTAGAAAAATGGGAGGCTTGAATGAAAGGGTACCTAGTCTAGCCAACTGTCTGGAAGTCTGGTCTCCCAGAGACTTGCAAGGTCCAAGTGGACAGACATGGGGAAAAGGCAGGGCCTCATGAGAAAGGTATCCAGCAACAAAGCCAAGAACAGAACAGGAGACCCTGCTGCTTGCTCTCAGGCCCATTCTCTTAGAAACTTAGTTCTTTTGACTTAGCACATTTAGCCTTTTCCTAGTATACCTCTTGGATTCATTCAATACAGGCTCTAGCAGGAGAGCTCACAGAGCCAAAGCTGGCCTGGAGCAAGGAGAGGTGCAGGTAGAAACAGCTTGTCCTGTCCTCATCCCAACTCTACAGAATTGTACCAAGAGTATGGAGGAAAAAAACCAAACAAACAATCATAGTTTTTAACTGAGGGCCAGAGGTAGCTCTTAGCCCACAGGGAGGCTGGACCCTGCTAGGTGATCCCAGGACAGCTAGGGAGGGAGGAGGAGCCTCTCACAGGGATGTCAGACTGGATGGACAGCTGCGGCTATAGCTGCCAGATGGCTTCTGGGCAGGCAGCAGCTCTCTAACCATTGACCTGGTGTTGTTTTCCAGGCTCCTGAAAGGAGGAGAGGTCAGAGGACAATGGTGTGACCTGTGCCCAGAGTTCACAGGGTAGGGCTGGAGAAGGAGGGTTGTGATGTGACATTTTCTCTCACCCCGAATGGTCTTGGGTGAGATGCCATGATCTAGCCTGACTAATTCCTGAGCTCAGAATATACTGGCCATCCAGATGGGCCAGTGGCAACTTGGCAAAACCTTGACTGAAAGGTTTGTCCAGAGGGAGCCCGGGCACAGGGCAGAAGCACCAGCTGGCAGCTCAGCCCCGGCTCCTTCAGCTCTGGCGCCGGTTCCCAGGGTGGTGAGCCTTCTTGGGTCATTCATTATCTTGGGTGTTAGAAGTGGGATGCTGGCTGGGAGGAGGCCTTTTGGGTCAACCTCACATCACAGAAAAGGGGCCCAGGGTTCACTTTGAGTGACAAAATGGAAGGAATCAAATAGGGAGTCTCGTAGGGGGTTCGAATGCTTCTCCACCTCCCTGGGTGCATACACTCAGCCAAATGGCTGCCGCAGAGGTAAAAGCAATAGTCCAGCAGGCAGGAGGTGTGTGGATGTAGCAGTCCTGGGGTTGCTGTGAGGGCAGAAAGGACGGTTAACCAGGGGAGAAAGGAGATCACCCACCTGTAGTCAAACGAGCCGTCTTCTTCTTTGGGGTCTTCAGGGCCCAGGGGTACATCCTTCTTTTCTCGTACTGGTTGGTAAGAGGAAGAAAAACAGGCAGGATGATGAAAAACGATGCCTCTGTTCTCTAGGGTGCCTCTGAACACACAGCCCAAAGACATCACCGTGTGGGCTGGAGAGGCGGCTCAGCGGTTAAGAGCGCTTGCTGTGCACACTTGAGAACCTGAGTTTGACTCTACAGCACCCACGTAAAAAGCCAAGCATGGTTGGGGGTGCCCATAACTCTGCTGCTGTGGGGGTGAGGTGGACACAGAGGACTGCTGGGTCTAGCCTAGCTCTAGGCTCACTGAGAGGCCCTGTCTCAAAGGAATACAACAGAGAAATGATAGCAAAGGGCCTTTGTGTATAAGTTCATGTACACCACACATATACTGCACCCCAGACACCATCTTGGGCTTTGCGGAACAGTCAATGACAAGCTTTGACAAAGCACTATTAATGCCCCAGGCCTAATCAGTTGTGAAGCTGATTCTGCCCCCTTCACACCCCCAGGGGGTCTTTACACCCCAACTGATAAACCTCTCAGCTCCTTGCCATTTCTCTTTGAGGTTGTCCCAATATACACCAGAGATGTCATCCCCTCCTCTGCCAAAGGCAAATACTTCCATGTTTGGCCCTTTCTCATTTCACTCTGCATCGTAATTATCCTTACATATCTTCTCACTGCTGACAGAAGCTAGCTTTCTCCTCTGGGATGGAGAGGCCCTCCTGTTAGCCTCTCTTGGTGGCATGCTCCCTCTCCCTATGTGGCCTCTGGGATGATGGCATAACCGAGGCCTGTCCTGCTATGCTGTAGTTGGTCCCTCTGTCTTCTGAGCATCTGACACAGAGACTGGCATACATACAGGTGCTTACATGAAAGACTTTTTGATGCACAAATGGGAAAATCAACCAATTTGAGACATGAGAATAGGCCACAGGATCAGTAGGTGCTGGAAGAATGAAGACCTGAGTCCAGGCCCTGGTTCCTTGGTTGCCTGTCTTCTAACTGTATGAGGTGCTTGCTCCAGAGTGGAAGGGAAGAGGGCTGGCTTAGGAGAACTTTCTGGGCTGGGGCACTTTCTGGAAGGGTAAAGGCAGGTTCTAAGTTTATCTGCTGGGTTCCTCAGGGGTCTAGGTTTCCCCTGACTCAGTAAGTAACCCCATGTCTGGACCTCTATTTAGCTCTGGCTTTTTCTCTTGCAGAAGAAAAACAGTCTAAACAGTGAAACAAGAATTCACTGCTCGCCAATGAGCAATTAAATTCCCACCCTCCCTCACCTAGTGGAAGCATAGCTTCAGGACCCGAGGGACTGTGGCTACTGGTCAGGGAGAGAAATTAAATTGGTCTCCCCTCCTTCATGTGGAGTTTGCCTGCCCCCACTGCAGGAGAGAGAACACCTAGGGATTGTGTCTGGTGCCATGGCTCTACGGTAGGAGCAGTTTCATTCTTCAGTTAAATAGTACGGCTACTCTCAGGTTATCTGTCATCTAGTCTCCTGTCATAGCCAGATGGCTCTCTTGCCCATTTGAAGAAAAAGAAATATCACTATCTTCTGAAACAAGAATGGAAGAGGTCCTTGTCCTTGACACTGAGGCTCTTGAGGCACAGGGGAGACATGTTTCTATAGCACTTTAGGAAAGGCTAGGACTGCTCCTACCTCACTCTGCCTCTACCATAGCTGCTGAGTGTGTGGTGATGGGCACGAGACCAGCCTCAGCAGGGTGTGGCCACCATGCTATTCTGTCTTGATTATGCTGCTTCTGTCTACCCCCTGCTCTCCACTTCTAACATGACCACCTCACTTCCCTTCCTCTGCCCTAACACAGGGTCTAATGACTCTCAGGCTGAAGAAAGGCCCCTCTGCCAGGCAGACAGGAGATAAGTCATGGGAAGGCTAGCCACCTCAGGAAGAGCCATGACTCTCTGGAGCTGTCTAGACTGTACCATCATTCCATCTGGGACAAATATAATTAACTCAATTGCTTGCTGGCAGCTTCCAAGAAGGAGGCCAACTATGCCACAGGCCTGAAGTACTAAGTCTAAAAGAGCAGAGACCGGAGGCCTGGATTTGGTGGGGGCCTGGCCACTCACTGGCGGCCTTGACCACCTGCCCCACCTCTCACCTGGGTACTTGCCACCACGACTCCTCTTGATGAAGCAGACGATGAGCAGGATCAGCACCAGGAGGGCGATGGCACACATGAGCCCGATGAACCAGCCCTGGGTGGCGATGTCTGCCTGGTTATTGGTGTAAGCTGGTAGGGAGGGTGGGAAGCAAACCATGAGCCATTGCTTGGGGAGTGGGTGAGGAAGAGAGGCGGGGGAGGCACACAGCTATTGTACAGATTTGTTCTAGAGCCTGCAGCTACCATCTAGTGGCCCTCTGGCCCAAGCTACTCTGCTCAAAGGAAGAAAGAAAAGAAAAAGGTTAAGGAACCAAGAGCCAAAAGATCAGAAAAGAGGCAAAGAAAAGGGGTGCAGGGAGCAGAGAAGCAGAAGGCTGAGCAGGCCCTGTAGGATGGAGACGCTTACTAAAGAGGAGGCATGGCATTTGCACAGACTGCAGCCTGGTGGAACTGAATGACTCCTCATGGCAGCATGTTTCTGATAAACGGGCCTCCATGGTATCTGTCAGGGTCCTGAGCATGGCCACACGACCTAACCCTAGCGGAGGACACCTTGCAAGCAATGGCCTCTTTGTCCACCAGGCTTTGGCAGTGGGTCTTGGGCCAGATGGAGGTTCAGGTGGCCCTGTGCCTTTTCAAGGCTCCCCAGCTGGACTGTGTGCTCTCTGACAGCAATTCAGGCTGACAATTCAAGCTCAGGTGCCCAGGTCAGGCAGGCAGTGATGCTGGCCTGCACTTTCAGGTCACCTTATAGGGAATGCTCCAGGTGGGCCGTGACAAGCCAACTTGCCTTCACTTCTGCCCATGCCTGAAGATCTCACAGATCCCTTTGTGGTCTGAAGGGAATACAGGTGGGTCTAAGAGAAGGAGCCCAAGAGTCCTTTGATGGTGTTCATGATGTCCAGGGGCTAAGGTTTAGGTTTGCGGGATAGAGTGCTAAGTATTCACTCACCCTTCATTCTGTGGACTAGAGGACAAAGGGGATACTTCCTGAAACAGTCTTTTACGGGAACAGAGACTCAAGAAGGGAAGAAGGCATGGAATGCGACATACCCAGAGAAGCCCAGAACAGCCTTGGGAGAGTTAAGCGGCAGCAGGAATACCACACACACAGGGTGAGTCACAGCGCCAAGCCTCCTCTTAGGAGGCACACTGGAACTGTGACACCCTATGCTCTTGCTCCGGGTATATTTTACCCTTTGCTCATATAAGATGCAGAAACCGTTCCACAGTCTTCTCAGGGCCAAGCAGAAGACATCATCCCAGGAAGGTTCTCTCAGTCAACAGTAAGGTGTGATAAGCAGGCCCTCAGTGGCGACCCAGAACTAGCTGCCCTGCTGCAAAGTAGTTGATGTGCACAAGAAATGTGGCTCTTACCATCCTGATTTGTGTATGTTGTGGTGAAAGGGCTCAGCCCTGTTTCCATTCCTGCTCCTGTCCAGCGTTCCCCACACAGCAGCACCAGAGCTCCATGATGTATTAAAATACTTCTTGTGTCAATTCTCCAAAACTCCTAATTGCTATGAGAGGAAACCCTATATTTCTCATCCTGTCAGGCTCTGACAGAGAGCTGGCCCTATCACCTCTAGCTCTGCATCCTACTCCATACTCCAACCCCTCAGCCACTTACTTGCATTCCTGCCTGGAGATGTTTGTACCAGCTGCTCTTTCTGCTGAAAAAGAGCAGTGAGTCTCTAGCAATGACTTCACTGCTTAGCTCTTGTCCGAGAACTAGAGGATGACACAGACCCATCCCATCACAATGTCACCTCATCATTTTGCTGGACTTTGCTGCTCAGGGTCCAGCAATCCTGTTACTCCTCTATCGCTTGCCTTCTGGACTGCCTACCCTTTCCCCGGGCTTGGAGACCCTGAACCCATACAGCCCGTCTGCAGCTGTCCTCTGCTTATGTGCCAAAGGTCTTTCCTTCCTTTCCTCTCCAAAGTTAAAGTGGGATGCAACACCTTGGTCCTTAGTTCCTGTAAAAAGGCCCATGGACTCCCAGCAGGTTCCATTTCTTCCTCTCAGCTCTCTTCTTTCTGTGTCTTACAACACAAACCTGTAGGAACCTGTCAGACCTTCTGAGACCGCCTATGCCCTGTTCTGATCAGGTGGACCCATCATCTCTCATGGCCGGCGGTCCTGCTGAGTCTGCTTCTCCATCACAGGAAGCTGACTTCAGGTTGCTCTAACCACCACGTCTCAGCTACCATCTCAAGTGAGCAAACCTCTCCTATGCCTGCCTACTTCTCCATCCTGACTCTGACCTCAGGCAACTCTTGACTTCTGGTTGGCAATCCTTTTAATCATCTCTTGTACCCACAACCAACTCTACGGCTGTGAGTCCAACACTGTTCCCTACCCCCTTGGCCTGAATTTCCGTGCACGTTCTACGTTTGAGGGCTGTTGTCAGCCCCCCCCCCCCAACAGCTGACACTCGCTGTGAAGGACCCATCCATTTTCAGTGCCCGTGAGTGCAGTGAGGTTAGCCCTCCCCCCCCACTCCCATGGATTTGTTCAGATATTGTCCCTCTTATTTTCTGCCGCATGGAATTCATGCCTGTCCAGCCTCCTGCATGCCTCATCCCCACTACTTAAGACTCTAGATTGTCATCCTTTCTTCTGACTACCTTTCACAGTCTCCATCCCTCCAGAGCCTCTGAGCACTCCAACGTAAACCTATGCTCTCCCTCTCCCTGTTCCACACAAACTAACATTGTCGTTTCCAGTTGTGCTGCTCCAGTCTTGAGAATGGGGTATCTGTTTGAAACTAGTGACCAGCTACTACTTCCTTATAAACACATAGACTTAATCCTAATGCAAACAGGATAACCTGGGACCCCGCTCTTGGTTCTCCCCATACCAGCCAGTGGTCACATGGATCCTCCTGTCTACGTACCATGCCTAGGCAGTAGGTGAGGGGATTACTTCACTTGTGTTTGGACAGTGGCACCCATATTTTGCAGAGAGGTTGGTTTGCATCTCTGCAACGACCCGTTTGCACCCCCATCTTGCTTGTGTTTGCTCTGATACTCTGGCAGCCATCTCCACGACATGGCCTTTCTCTTCAGAAAGAAGGTCATGATGCCTGGGGAAAGCGGTTACAGGTTTAGAAAGCAAATGCAGCCTCCCACTCCTGACACTACCAGGCAATGTTGAAATGTAGCTTCGGACTCGATTGAAAAATGTAAAACAAATAAATAAAATTTCTCTTGAACTTCAGACGCAAAACCAAGTGAGATCAACTGACTACACCTTACTACAGAGTGAATTAGTTTCTCAAGAGTAGAAAACAAAAATAGAGCGATAGGATGATCTCAGCTTAGACTGAGAGGAAGTCATTTTTCTCCAGGCACCAGAGTAATTATACTTGACCACCAATGCCACACTCAATTGATCTGCTAAACTGGCGTTGAGAGCCCAACACTATCAGTCTTAAAAGACGGCATTTATATTCTCCACCTCCAACTGCAAACGACACGAGCTGCTCTTGTGCCGTGGCTTGCCAAGCGCAGGTCCAAAAGCCTCTTGCTGGACAGGAAGCACTCACGCTCAAGTCTTCTAAGCCACACACTAGTCCTCCCTATTCTAGCCAGAATACTGTGTCTTGCTTCTACCTAACTATTCTTTATGCCAAACTGTCACAGAATAAGCCAGCCTTCCCATGGTTGGGCAGTGTTTTCTGAGACCAGGATGGAATACACAGAAAAATAACTTTCTCCATCTAGTTTTGTCTGTGCTGATGTTGTCTGAGCCTGTATCGCCTCTCCCGCCTTCACCCTGGGAAGTACTGAAACCACATTTGCATCAGTCCTGCTGTAGACTCAGAGTCCTAGCAGGTATTACGCTTGGTAATAGGGGTAGTTGGCAACTTGGGGAAAACGCATCTGTCCATAGTTGTCTACCACTCTGCAAATGATCACTAACAGACTCATTTTATTCAAACATAAGCGTGTCATTCTAGCGGCTTTGGCGCCAATTCCAGTTTGGGGTCGATGTTAACATTACATCTCCTTGGAAAAGCTCATGTAACGTCATCCTCCAACCTATTTTAAAAAATGGGAAATTCACTTGCTAACCAGAAAGTTCATCTAACACCCATGTCTAGCTGGAGGAACCTGGTTTGGCTGTAGACAACAGCCACATCAGTGGGATCAGTCTAGAAAGAGATGAACAAATAATATACTGGGATGACCTTTCTTCACACAGTTTGGCTACTCTCCCTCGAGTATCATGTCACCCTTCTCCTTACACACCCTGCCTCATCCTGCAGTCCCTCTGGCCTCCCTGAGTGCTGAGCAGCCTGCTTTGTGATTGCTTCTGCCAGCCCCTACTCCCAGCAGGGAGGAATGGATGGGCCTGTTAGAATCTAGGGTTATATATTTGTAGCCCATCCAGTTTCTGACTTCAGAAGCTTTAATAAGGGGGTGATTAAGTTCCCAGTGGAATCTTTCTGGTGAGGGTTAGAAAGCCTGTTAGCATTCCCAGAAGTCCCTTCTCCTTCCTTCCGGAACCACTGCAGCATGTCATCTGCAGACTAAAGTGATGGCCTGTGGTTGACTAAATGACCTGTGGTTGGGGCCCAGAGATGTTTTTAGAAGCTCTGCTTTGATGAAACACAGAGATCTGGGGTTTGAATGAGCTTGTCTCTAGAGTCCTCCTACAGGGAACTGCTTTGACACATGTTTACAGGCATACACACTTCAGAGAGAGAAAGATTTCTTTTCCCCATGTGGTTTCCAACTGGCCTAGGAAGAAGTGGAGAAGCTGAACTCAGAGGCAGGGTACTGAGCCTAGGTGTCGCAGCTTGCCTGAGAAGGGCTCTGGGGAAACTTGTTACTGCTATATGTTTCTGTGGTGAGCAGACTGGGACTCTCCAGATCCAGCACAGAGGAAGAAAAATGGATATTGAAGATGACATTCAGAACCAAATGTCAGCCATTATTAATGACCCCTGCCCAATACTGTATGCTTAATACTTGAAACAAGTTAGGCCAAACCCAAAGGCAGGGTCTGATCCTTTTCACTCTGGCTCTCTTTCTAGCCCTTACCCACACACCTAGAGAGGCAGAGCTCTGAAAATAGGCAGCGCTGGGTTCCCCAGCATCCATAGGATGGAGTTCTACCCTTGTGCAATATCTTTGTTTCTTGTCCATGAGCTAGACTCAAGTTTTTAAAGAAACGACATCAAACATGCCCAAGAGCTTGGGCTCTCCAATCATGTCAGAGTCCTGCTACCTGTTCTGCTTGGTCAGCTGTCCATTTGTGTGGCTTCCCACATAACAGGATGGCCGGCCTGCTCACTCACTCAGATGTCTGCCTGAGGGGCCTGGCTCATTTTAAGCAAGGAGCTGCACATTCAGATTCTGTGGGCTGGAAATGTATGAGACTGGTAGAATGAGTCGGGGGTGCAGATGGACAGTGACTCCCTAGATACAATGTCATGTGGCTGGGTGAGGGAACAGTAATGAATATTCAAGGCAACGTTTAGAAATTCACATAAATCATTGTGGAGTTCCCCCATCCTGTGTGTCTAATAACCCACAGCTGACTAGGCCATCCCCAGAGGCAAGGGATCCTTTTCTCTCTTAATCCCTTTCCCTACCTCCCCTTAGCCCCAGGGCTTAGACTATAGGCCACTTTGCTGCGTCTGTCTGATTTGAAAGCTACTCACAAACCCACATCTGCAGACAAGCAAGGGCCTCTGTAGTTTGCATATCCCCAGCTACCCCCGCTCCCCAGCAGAGACATTTCTAAAACTGGTCTCTCCTGGGCCCGAGGCAGCCTGGCTGCTTGGTATAATGAAGACGCTTCTCTACCCAGGCTGAAGCTCCTACAGAGCCAGACTGTCCGGGCCGTAGCATGATTTAGCCACACACACAAAAACAACGGCCAAAACCCACTTACTTTTAGGCAGGACAAACTTGGAGTGAAATTAAATAACAAAACACTGATATTGGTAGGGCAGCAACATACACACTGATCCCAGGTTTAGTTGCTCAAGAGATGTCTGAATCACCACCCTCGGTGGCCTCTTCTCCTCATTCTACATGAGAAAGCTAGCTCCCAATCAGTGGGGAGCAGTACATGCCTCTCCAGCAGCCCCCAGGCCCCCACACACTGACTGTGTTTGTGCATGCACCGAGCCCTTTTGTTACAGACGTGGTGGAGGACCAAACGTTCCCTGTCCTCATTATTCAGTCCTTTGTTTCCTCTGATTCTCGACTCAGGCCCCTGACTCAGATCCTGCCTTGGTCTCCACTGGGCATGCATACCTGACTCTTATGATGTCCTGCAGGTCAGAGACATGCCATGCAAGGCAAGGAATGGGGGGGGAGGGAGATGAGACCTCTTTCCAAGAAGAGACAAGCAGGAAGCTGGGAATGAGGATGAGATGCCCATGCTCGCAGGGGACGGCGAGGCCAGATCCCCTCTCACCTGTACTGGTCATAAACGTGATGACGGTACTGCTGATGCCCTCGTTGTCCCGGGAATACACCCGCAACGTGTACGTCATCCCGGGATAGAGGTCTGTCAGCTGTATAGGCTGGGCCTGGGCCTTAACAGGGACAGTTTTTTTCGTATGGTTGCCTGGGGAACAGAAACCTAGGTCAGCTTACAACCAGGCACCAGGAGCTGGAGAGAGTGTTTAGGTCCCTGTTCATCTGTCAAAAGCAGAGAAGTGGGGACAGTGGGAAAAAGGCACCCTGGGTCCAGTCCACCACACAGAACAGGCAGCTTCCCGGCACCCAGCATGCAGCTCTAAATTTTACATGATATCTTTCCCTGAAGTCTTCCTTCCTCACCATGCATGGGCTGCCTCAGCCTTGAGGCATGTCAGCTGCCCTGGAAGTAATTCACTTTCTGCGAGGGAGCTTTCTGGGAGGGCCAGCATGCTAGTTAGTATGTCACGTGGTTAGTTTCTCACATGAAGGAGAGACAGGGTCCTTGGCTCTCACTTCACTCTTGGGGTTCATCTTGAACTGTTTGTCCCGTTGCAAATTTGCGTATGAAACAAAGTATCTAGCTCTGCTTTGTGGGAGGGAATGGTGGCCGCAGGAAGCTGAAAACGCTCAGACCTAAATAGGCACTCCAGATCTTGAGGCTCTAAAGCCCTCTTTCCACCACAGAATATAGCAGTAGCGCCAGCTTTTCATTTCCTAAGAGTTCTTGGGGAAGGGAACGGCCCAGCTATGCTTTCCCAGCCAGTGTGTTGGCTTCACTGCTTTTGCACATGAGAGAGACAGAGAGGCGTGGGCTTCACTCTGCAGGACCAGGAGCCCTTGCCCAGAGACGGCAGATGCCTGGAACACATTCAGTTTTTGATCCCAAGCTCTGATAGAGTGAACCACTAGCTCTCTGATCTGTGACTTCTGCTTTCCACTATTCTGTGAACGGAGAGCACCTGAAGCTCAGGTCTGTGCCCTAGACCATACAGTAGAGGCCTCAGAACACACAGGGTCTCAGTCAGATCAACACAGAAACGAGACCCGGCTCACTTCAGAATTCTCAGAATCATCATTCTGGGCAAGAGTGGACACAGGTCACAGTCCACAGATCCTCCACAGCACATGCAACTCAGGACCTTTGCTAATGGCTTCAGAAGCCTCTTCCTGTCTGTGTCTGTTCCTCCCACCTCTGCGATCTCTGGCAGGGATTGATTTCATGAGACTAAAATGAAGCCGGGCTAAAAGGCTTCTAAGCCTGAGGGAGTTCAACAGGATCTCGTTAATGCGTATCTACCACTACCCACGGGCGCTGCGCCGCTGCTACCACCCCCACCCCACATAGCAATGCTTACTGTCGATGTACTCAACCACAAAGTCAGTTCCAGGCCTGAAATTGTGCTTCCAGGTGATGTTGGCCCATTTACTGTTGGGGAGCACCGTGACGTTCCAAATGGACTGCTCATGCTCATCGGGGGCTGGTGGACGGGTTAGAAGAGGAGTTAGTGGTGAGGACAGAGGCAGCATAGGAGACTCAGAGAGGCACATTTGTACACGTGCATACTCTCACTCACACCCAGAGGCTGCTGGGAAAGGGAAGAGTCAGGAAAGGCTGTGCATGAGGCCCAGCAGAGATACAGGGTGCAGTCCTGATAGCCAGGCCAACGTTAGCTAGCTACCCAGGGATGAGCATGTCTCTCTCTCTCCTCACAAGAAGGGGTTAAGAACAAGAGTGGATTTTTAGTCACACCAATAATTCCCTTTCTGGATTCCTTGTCATAGATTCAAACAGTGAGAGGAAAATGGCCCGTGGTCAGGATGCCAGCAGAGGGGGAGAGAGTAGGCTTTCCTCCTTCAAATGGAAGGAGAGAGGTTACTTTTGAAAGTCAAGCAGGTGTGCCTTGGGGGCGCGGTGTTTGCTGGACATTAGGGTTCCACCCCTAGCACTGCCAGAAGAAAATCACGTAAGCTTGAGATAGCAGTAGGACGGAATAAATACAGGAGCACTTTCCTGGCTTCCTGAAGCTAGAGAGCACTAATCCAGGCAGGTGACCTTTGATCTGAGGCCCTCTGGTTAAGAAAGCCTGGATGGCCAGTACTTTGGCCTAGAACCTCTGGGTCCCTAGTAGAGTCAGAGTTGATGTCCCTGTCATGGGACAGATGGGACCAAAAGATGACCAGCATTCAAACCTTAATGTTCTCTAAACCAGAACCCTGCTTGTTGGTTTCCCAGTCACAGAGCCACTGAAGGTTGATCTCTTGGTAACAAAGAGGACATTAATTACCAAGCTGCCGGAGGCTGGGAGCCACTCTATCAAAGCTGCAATGCTGTCTGAAACCATACCCGTACACAGGAGAATGGCAGCAGCCTTCAAATGCAGGAGTCCCAGAAGTCCGATTACCACATTTCCCAGCAAAGATTTAGTAGCAGAGGACTACCAAGGATGCTTGTAGTTCAAAGGCTTTACAACTGGGCTCCTGCACATTTAATTAGAATGCACGGAGGCACCGTCACCAACTCACTTGTCAAACATAAATGAAGAGAGTATATTGACGGTGCATTTATTCATTGTCTGACGTGTGACTGGGTCTGCAGGGCTGGAGAAGTGATAAAAGATTTCCCGATTTTCACTTCAAAGAAGTGTTTCTTCCTACTGCAACCCTGTCAGGTGTTGGTTGCCCCAGGTGAACACAATGTGTGTCAAAAGAGGGGCCGAAAAGGAGGCTCCCCTGACGGCAGCACAGGCCTGGGAGGGAAGGAACAGGCTTCGTTTCTTCCGCTTGTTTCATTTTGATCACACTGGCTGCTCTCATAATTTCCTCTTCCCGGAAGCCCAAGGCTCTCATAGTAGAAATGAAGGTGATGGGCCCCGATTTGGAGGTCTCTCTAGCTCCTTAGCTCAGGATGCTACAACAGCATTTGTATATAACAATTTGACCCCAACGTAATATTGAGCTAAATCCGATGCCCTCAAAGGGAATGAAGATCAGGGTGTTTTAAGGAAAGGCCAAGCAGGGCCTGAAGAGATGGCTGTGTGAGTAAAACACTTGTTGCACAAGCTTTGTCAAACTGAGTTAAGATCCCCGAAGCCCCCAAAAAGCTGAATACAGTAACACAAGTGTCTGTTATTGCAGACCAGGATATGGGAGGCTGAAGGAAGAATCATGTGACCTTGCAGGCCAGTGTGTGCAGCAGCAAAGGACAAAGGACCCTGTCTCAAATGGAAAGCCAGCACCTACACTCATGGTTTTTCTCTGATCTTCATGTATGTACCTGTATTCACACATGCTAACATGCACACAGTAACACACACACAGAGAAAAGAAAAACCCAAGCAATGGTTGAAACCAACATGATTTTGAGGTGGGAACTATATAGAAGGGTCAGAGTAATGATTCCTAAAGAACTGGGGTGTTCAAAGGGAGGGACCAAGAAAGTGGACTCTCAACAATCATGAAGTCAAAAGGAGGTTATGATTAGCATACTGGCTCCTAGAACATAAAAGCTAGGGGATAGCACCCAATCTTAATACTACACAAAGAATACCCTGAAGAAGAAAAAGTTATAATACATTTTGTGTTAAGATATAAGACAAGATGAAGATGAATTTCATTAAAAAGATTCCTGGGAAGCTGAGGAACTTAATGGCTGTCCCCATGCTCTCCATAAGACGGGGGGTGAGGCCAGGCCCTCGGCAGCTTAAGACATGGTCCACTTGGACTCACTTGGGCTGTGAGTCATGAGACCAGTCCTGCCTGGCAGAAGAATGTTTCTAGGTCAGGAACTGCCAGGGAACAAGATTTGTTGTGTTTGAATTCTTGGCTCACTTCTGTGAATTCAAAGCACTTGAAGGATTCAAAGGCCTGCTGTGATGAAGAAGATGTCTCACTGTGCCCTAGAGGACAGCAACCCCCAAGCTGCTGGTAGCAGCATTCCATCGTATAGAAGGCCTCTCCTGGGTCGACTTTCCCCTCTAAATTTCATGTTTGCATTCCAGTATTGTGCCTCTAAAGCAAATCAGCATTTCCGAGTGCTGAGGAGTGTGTCAGCTGTGAGTTACCTGCTCTGCCTATGGCTTGCTTGACACCACGTAACTGAGTTAGAGCAGAGACTGGCGGTGGGAGCGTGACAGTGAGGCTGGGAAGCTGAAGGGACCTGCCCAAGAAGCAAAACCAGGGAAGGCTGGGTGCCTCTGGGAAGGGGAGTACTCTGAGTACATTCTGGAAGTCTTTCCGGCTTCTGGGCCCAGGAAGTTAGAGACCCTGTACCCTATGACAATATGAGATTGATGCTTGGTATTCAGAAATGGTTGACTTCTCCAAGGATCTTTTCATGCTCAAAGAGCAAGGTGGTGGCGTACAGGGTCCCTAAAGGCCATCCCTAGAACTCCTGTGGTTATTCCTCCAGGTATACATTTTAGGGGTGATGGAAAAGTGCACTGCTGGGCACCGTGGCATGACTTAGTCACACCATTTTCTGCATGCTCTAACTTTTTAAAAGAGATACTTGCAAGGAGTCCTTGGGGACTCCTAAGCAAGGAAGGGGCAGGGGTTCCAGAGGCAGAGCTGCAAGGTATGACAGCCACTCCCAGCTCCTCCTTCTAGCCACTGTCCCTAGAGGAGGACAGCCATGGTGTGGCTAACAGCTCTCTGGGACAGGCACACAGCCATCAGAACCTTCCCTTCCCACCGCCTGTCCTCCTGAGTGCCCATCCCTGGCTGATTATCAGGCATATGCTTGGGGGCAGAGGGTTCTTTCTGAGAACTCCCTGGTACTCTGTGGAAGGATAGAGGGATCTGACTAGCATGAGCACTGATTTGTGAGTACCCGTGGATGTTCAGGGTGGGGATTCTGGGCCTAGTTTGCAAAAGTGAAGCATGGTGGGGCTGGTCCATAGCGCACCAGAGCCCACCGCTCAGCCAGAGAAGCCTGGGTTCGTCTGAAGAAGCTGAGCAGTGGGCTCAGGGGGCACCTGAACAACATGAGCGATGCACACAATACCGGTTTCGTGAATCTTAGTCCCAGTGGTGGTAGTGGGAGGACTCTCCATGGTGGTGGTGGTGGTGGCGGTGGTTGTAGGAGTTGTGGCGACGGTGGTGGCGATGGTGGTAGGCGCGACAGTTGGGATGGTGGGAGCTGTCGCGGCTTCACTGGTGGCAGCAAGGGCAGTAGCATCAGTACTGCTCACAAGGCCTGTGGCACCCACAGTAGTCGGGGGCAACGTGGGAGGCGCTAAGAGGGAAATGTGAAATAACCGAGTCTGGTTGGTCCGGAAGCACCCTGCTAGCATATCCGGTCCCCGCGTGCAAGGCAGGCAGCCCAGTGGGAAGATGGGCTCAGAAGTCAGAAGCCTCCCCAAGCATCCACACTGGTCCAGGAGGACCCCAGCAACCGATATACAGCCATGGGAGAGGAAGAGAATGAAGCTGATGTGTGTTTCATTTTCTTCTCATGGTCTGTGTGGCTTGAAGCACCCAGCATGCATCCAACCAGGGACCAGGATAGTGGCCGAAGGACACACACATACTAAGTCATTTGAACTTCAGGGATGGCAGAGTGTGGGCCACATATCACCTACAAAGTCTCAGAAATACCAGGTGGGTCCAGGCCTGGAGCCTTGGCTCAGAGGAGTGGCGGGCAGGCTGCTGGGCTCTGCCCTCCAGGGATGCAGAGCAGCTTATCACTCCCAGCCCTTTGGTCCAAAGTCCCCCTTGTCATCTCCGCGGTCTCTGACTCCCTTCCCCCTCTCCCCCTTCTTTCTATACTGGCAGCTTCCCCAACTCCAGACCCAAACTTCTTGTCTTTCTGTCTAGAATACTTAGGATGCATGTATCCCAAGTCCTTCCTGTTCACATTAGAACCTAGAATGGATGGCAATGGCCTCTGATGGGCAAGCTTAGTCTCCTAGCCACAGAGACACACACAAATTGCAGGACAAAGGAGCTGAGTACCAGGCTCCCTCTCTGTGGAAACCTTCATCTGGGGGCACAGCCAGGCTCTTATATGGGCTGACTTGCTCATACTCTACCTCCATCTAAAGAGGACGTATCACATTGGTAGGCCATGGGGCAGAGTCCACAACTGTGGCAACTTTTTCAACATTCTTCTATAGAACAGACAAGGAGGATGCAAGGGTCTTCCTGTTCTTACTCTCTGGGTCAGTATTTGTAAAGACTGATAGTGTGAGGGTGGCCAGGTGAATCAGAGAGCTCAGCTGTCCCTCCTACCACATCACTGCTAATGACCTGGCCAGTATCTACCTTCTGGTGTCGGCAGTAGGCAGGGCCTGAGACAGCAACAGTTAGCCCAGCTTCTGAGGAACAGTGAGATCCTATTCCGCCTCAAATCTCCAGAAATCTTGAAAAATAATGTCCCCTGCATCTCCCATGCTCAAGGAAGAGGACAAGGTCAGGGATGGAAGCCAGAGCACTTTCCCCAGGAGAATCAGGCTCCTCAGCCCAAGCTGTTTCAATTAGAACCTGTCTTAGTTACTTCCCTGAGAAAGGGCACGTTTCAAGATGGCTGAGCTTCCTTACTTGTAAAAGCAGAGCTATTAACGGGCCTATGTGTGGGGGCTACAAGGCCACACTGTGAAGATGACTGTCCACGGTGTCTCAGAGAACCGTGAAGGCTCAAATTCAATAACTCTGTTCCCCAAACTGCACTCAACTTTCAGGCAAGAGGAAGGCACTGGGAGGACTGGGCAGGGTGGGCGAAGGGAGCAGGAGAGAAATCTCTCTCTCATTGTTTTTTCAAGGGTGCGGTCAGCCCAAGGCAGCCCTAGACCTGAAAGTCATCTCAGTGCTCTGAACACTCAGCATGAAGGGACTGGCTTACCCTTCCCACCAGCATTCCCGTGGAAGCATGAATTCACAAGCCGAAACTGTGAGGCAAAGAGTGGCTGTCTCAGGGCTGGATCTGTATCCACCATGACCCTGACCACAAGGGAGAGATGGAAGAGGTTTTGTACCTCTGGGCAAGACACTTCTCACTTAGTCCTTTATGAATAATGTATTTTCTCATACTTTCTGGCAGAAGAAAAGTTCACAAGATCCTCTTTTCTGTGACCTCTTAAAAGGTGTTATGAGAAAATACTCCTTGTAGCTTGAGTCACTACCCCAAGTGCCATTATATCCAGGGACCCGGGCTTCCTTTCCCTCGGGTACAGCGCTGTACATTTTCCAGGGCCCATGAGTCCGAGTCCATTTTCTTCAAAGCTCTCCTATGACCACTGGTCCTTTAACATACAGGGACACACACACACATCTCCCCTACTCTCTCTGAGCCACATGCTTTCTGGGAAGCCCAGCAAATGCCCTTGGGACAGAAATGCTGAGAGAGGTTAGAACGGCTTTCCAACTTTGTTCAACAGCTTGAAGACAAGGGTGGGAAGTGACTATATAGATGCTTCCCGCCCGTATTCCCCCTCCTCTGACAGCCACTTCTACCAAGTATAAATGAAGAAGTTCTCTGTGGTGATAGTTGCCAGGTTCTTACTCTTGGGCTCTGTGGCAAGCCTCAAGGTATAAGGGAGAAAAAGAAATGGGGAGAGAGGACAGAAGCTACTGGAAGCCCCCAGGGGTGTCTCCAGTGAGCTTCCAAAAAGAATGGACCCTCTGAGGCCACAGCTGGTAAATCAATAAGCCCTTGATCCACTCATCCCTGTGTCTATTATCCCCAGGCTGAAGGGCCACAGGACACAGGAGGGCAGAGGCCAAGAGAAAAGGCATCACAGCTGGAGAGAAAACCATCCAAAGAATGGGACAGGTAGGCAGGAGGAGGATGAGCTTTTCACAAGGGTATGTATTGCTCAGGCCAGTCAGAGCATCTCAACCTGGAACTGAGTTGGGGAGAGAGTGGAAGATTGGTGAGCCCTGAAGCAGGCTGGCATAAGCAGAGGGGACCACAGGCTAGTCTCTAGCGACAGCAGGAAGTATGAGTTTGGAAAGAGCCCTGGCTGATACTGACTGGTGATCACAGCTGGCTGGCAACTCAGAGAGAGCAATGAGTGTCCAGTAATGAAGATGATTTAGGGCAGTCTAAATCTGGAAGCCAGGAGTCTTCCAAAACAGGGCAGGCCAAGGAAGACCCATAGCTCAGGTTGTGACATTTGGGGGAACACTGTGTAGAGATGGACATGACACATCTTGCTCATTTTCTCGTCCTCCTAAACTGAGTTTCTATCAGCTACCCACTCAACATTTTCAGATCTGAACTGAGGCAAAGACAGCTTCCAGACATTCCAAGATGGAGTGTTGGGTCCAAGATTGTCCACATGGTGTAAGGACTACCCTAGCCAAGTCGCAGATTGTCAGGCAGATGGGCAGCAATCCTAGCAGACTGAATGAGCACATGGATGAGAAGGATTATCTTCACCAGGCGATATAAAGATTGATCAATTTGAGGGGGAAGTGCCGAGGTTTGGTGAGAATGAGAAGGAAGAGGATGGAGGGCCGGACACTGCTCTAATGCCCCCACAGAAGGTGTTGTGTATGCAGAGCTGAGAACCTCCGACATCACCAGCATGTCCCAGTTACCAAAAAGTACAATCTGCCCTTTCCAGTGTGTCATGTGTGTTGGTGCCTGGGAAACATGCTTGATTGACAGAAGAGACCCTGAGCCCATTCTGCATGGCATGCTGAGTTTAGATCTTTTAACACTGGAAGGAGGAAGTGGAGAGGGAGTTGGACTGGCACTTGGCTTCTCCTTGCAACTGCTGCTCACAGGAAGACTGCACAGACTGCCCTCGGAACATGGCAGACTTCTTGTTGCTGGATCCACTACCCTGGGTCTGGAGTGCCAGAATCAGGAAGGAGACAGGAAGACTCTTGACCAATGAGCTTTGAGCTGACTCACCCCAAGTACCTGCTGCTGCAGTTGTGGATGAGACTCACACATGAAGCAGGAAGACAGGGCAGCCCTCCCTCTAGAAAGGCAAGAATTGTTTGTACAACTCCCGCGTCTCACATTCTGGAAGAGGGCTTTAGAGCTTGTGGGGAGCACTAGCCTGGCTGGCCGGCCTGGTTACTGGGCAGGAGGAAGAGGGTTGAGGTAGGGAAGCATGGTGGTTTATTGCAGGCAAATCTAGCTGGCAAAACATGAAAACACGAGGAGGGTATGCAACAGAAGCAGAATCGAATTAGGAAGGAGTGGGTGGAAATAAATGGGCGTAGGTAGGAAGAAAACCAAGTGGACTAGTAATACAGAGTGAGCTCGGATTTCTTTCTGGTTCTTGATTCTCTCAACAAAGCTTGTTTTTTGATGCAGGCTTTCACATGCCTTGGCTTCGCACCTTTGTAATGCCTGGGACATTCTGTCCTCAGCTCCTAACATGGGAATATTCAAGCTCAGGGGACCAACAAAGGAACCCCTGGCATCCCTGGCCTATGGCAGAACCAATGACAAGAGGACTCAAGGGGCAGGTTGGCTTTTAACGCAGACCCACCTTCCCAGCTCCTGACCCCAAAGGAGAAGGTCTGTCTCCGAATACTGGGGAGCTGAGTTTCTAGAGGTCAAGAAGACCATTAATCCCTGACACGCAGTGAGACTCCAGGCCCTGGAGCCCTGGTCTTACTCACAGACATGCTTAACCTCACTGACTGGAACATATGCTAGCTGGTGGAATGGTGCTGGGTTCCCCCATGCAGCATGCAAGGCAGGCATGCACAGTGTTCTCACCCTTTCAGGGGATTGTGGCATCACCAGGGATAGGAGCCAACTGTTCCCTCTAGAGCACACCTTCTAGAGCCATCTCTATGATCAGAGATGTCAAGTCTAGCAAGGCTCAGGTGGCCATGATAGGAAATCTCTCAGCTTCAGAGGGGTCTACATGTGAGATCCCTTCCAAGCCAGCTTCTTAGTAGGGGCAAGCATTATGTGAAAGGAGAGAACTTGTTCAGCTCCTCTAGTCAATGCTCTCGATACACCTTCCTTTCAAGTTTGGCTTCTCCACTGAAAGGGTGAGCCTGGAGCATGCTTTCAGCCTGAATCACTTTCTCTTGCTGGGCTCTTTGGCCAGCATGGGCTCCTCTGCACTGCCCCGTGCCATGCCCATTACCTCTGTTGATGGTACAATACCTGCAGTTGGAGTAGCTTCAGACACAGCACCCAAGATGGCCAGAGAGAGAGAGGGAGAGAGGATGAGAGGGAAGAGAAAACAGCATAGGTGAAATCACAGAAGAAAGTAGAAAAGGTCTGGCTCAAACCTGCCTGCTGTGGTATGGCCAGGTGTAGGCTGTAACCTCGAGGGTGCTAAGTGGTGTGCACGGAGTCACAGTCAACACCCCCCTGGATTCAGGCAGGTTCCTATTATTCCGTCTGGGGCTTAGCGACCTTTCTAGCACATTGTGTTCCTACCCATGTTCAAGGACTGGCAGTGTAAGAGGTGGCTACAGGCACAGTTCAGACAAAATGTTATATCCCCAGCTCTTTTTCCAAGGGTGTGTCCTGCCCTGGCTGGGTTGGTGACCCTCTAAGATTCCAGG
Organism: Pachyuromys duprasi; assembly: GCA_028658305.1. Taxonomy (NCBI): domain Eukaryota; kingdom Metazoa; phylum Chordata; class Mammalia; order Rodentia; family Muridae; genus Pachyuromys; species Pachyuromys duprasi. Next base: position 7,105,824 of record CM053757.1, on the reverse strand, counting down.
AATTGAGGGTGTATGTTCAGGAGCAGCCAATTCTAGGCAAAAAGACAGCCCCTGCACCTTCATAGCAAGACACTGGGTAGCAGTGGGTGAGGGAACAGCCCCTTCTCATACGTTCAAAGTATGACAACTCTGCAGGTCCTGGAGCTCTGAAAGCACCTGACCTGGTTTTCTGCTGCCTCAGTTTCCCCCATTAATTGTAATTCATAAAAATAAGAACATAAATATGACCGAAGAGCTCTGGAACAAAACAAGTTCAAAACCATCCCTGTTCTCTTGTCCTCTGGAGTTGCAGGTCATGGTCACTGAAGTTGGGCAAAGGGGTTTTGTTGGGGCAGAGAGGCTTTCTGAATGTCTCTAGAACTATGGAGAGAGCGTACCATAGCCTGGCCGTCTCTAGTCACAGATCCCACCAGATACTTACCCAAAGTCCATCAGCCCTAATCAACTTCCTGAGTGTCCAAAGGCTGGGAGAGGACACCTGAATTGGGAGCTTGAATTTCTGATCCAGAAGACCAGAAAGGGACACAGGGGACCGACAGTCCTCCAGTTTCTGCCTGGGTACTGGCCTCCTGGCCAGAGGAGTACAGAGCCGAGGCTGCCGTTGTGCAAGAGGAATGGACCAAGGCGGAAGGGCCTGGCAGCACAGTGCTCTCCTGGGACCAGAGGTCAAAACACCCCATCCGACCAGACCCAGAGGACAGGACCCGAGCCTCCAGGAGGCAAGTACTAGCCACGATCATGTGGTCTGCTCACATCACCTTTTTTTGGGTCGCCCCTTGCATATAGAAGCTTCTGCAGTCTTGCATCTCTGGCTAGAGAGCTCCCTCTAGTGTACACTCAAGTCAGGCGCAGCTCTGGAGAGGGATCTTAGTGGTTGGGACATGCTGTGAATGACTTAGGGTGTCACTTCACTTGCTCTTTGTGAAGCTGGTTTGGTGAAGGATTGCTCCCAGCCCCCACTTCTCTGCAACTAGACACCTCATCTTATTCAGGCTGCAAGGGAGAACATATTTCCTGCTTTACTCTTGGCCCAGGCAAGCAGCTTACATCACCACGCTTTGCCCTATCTCCTTAGTCTTATACGCCCTTGGCAAAAGACAGGACAGGATGTTCCAGGACTCTCAGTGACATTCTTGTCTCCGCCAGTAGATGAGAAGTTTGACTCTTTGGAGTTCATCAGAATGGTTATTTCTCATGTTTCCTCTAATCTTGCAACTCCCATGCCCTTCCTTATTCTCTTACAAGTACAGACGGTTGGTGGTAAGTAGCCTGCATGTCTAAGACTTTCCCACGTACAGTACAGTGGCTGGGTCTGAGGATTTGTGGCCTCGATTCCTTCCCATCCTGGAAGGCCAAGCCCAGCTTCTGGAGTGTTTTTCTAGATGTCCAGATTGCCTAGGCCCTTGCACTCCAAGGACCGCCGCCATGGACCTACCTTCATTCGGAGGTGCCGGGGACTCCTCTGTGGCTGCTTCTCCTGAGCCCACCTGCGTCCTGGCACTGAGGGAGAAGCGATACCGTGACACAGGGTCTGCTCTCTGCACTGTGAACTTGGTCTGATTGGGAGAGAAGTTTTCCACGATCTGCTTTCCCAGTTTGGTTCCATTAACTGGGGAGAGAGGCGAGTGGGAGGTTTAGAAGCTGTGGTTTGGACAGCTTCTGGAGTTTCTGGAAGGGGAATGGGACTCCTGCCTAGCAATATTCAAGACTTGGTTTAAAGCCAGGGCATTGGACACAGACTCCCTCTCACTGGGAGTACTGAGGTATGTCCATTGTGACTCAGGGTTCACACTAGTCACTGAGCCCATTGTCTCTACTTTTCAGTAAGTCCTGTAGTGAATTCTGAAAGATCAGCTTACACTTTCCAAGTCCTTCGACAAGGCCAAATCTTTGGAATTCTTTTCTTAGGTTCAAACAGAACTGGGGAAATTCCCCAGGACTTTGATTGCTCTCGCCTCATTTGTAAAAGGCCTCCTTCTTCAATATGTGAGCGGAAGGGTCAGGCCCAGAGACGGATTCAGAACAGCTTGGAGGGAACAGCAACAGCACGTCACCTGGCCCTTTGAGCTTTCCAGTGAGGGGCAGCACTGTCTACACTAGAGGTCTTAACAGTTTTGAAGTGTGATGACATTCCCATTCTTATCTTCCCATTCTTATCTGGTAATACTGAGCTCTTGTGGCAAAGAGCTCATGCCCCTGATCCAAATCATTCCGCAGTAGCCAGATTGCTCTACAAACAGCTACCTTAACAAATGATGCTTGCTTAGTGCCTCCTGAGCATCCCTGGGATGCCTGTCCACACACAGTTTGCCCATCAGATAGAAGTGTCTATGGTGGAGGAACTTTTCTTGCTTAGACTTGTAGGTGTTGGAGACTACAAGCTTCCCTAGGGCTGGAATTGTCTCCCTCATTAGACCTGCAAATGGAGCTGTATAGGAAAAGCAGGGATTGGGTCTTGCCTGCCCCCTTTAATTATGGGGGACTTTCCTGAGCACTCTTATTGCTATACAATGCTTCTGCACCCAGAAGCTTCCAATCTCCATTCCTCAAGGAAATAGTGAGGAAGGGTTTGTGATTATGTTCAATTTAGAAAAAGCAAAAGCAAAAAAGCAGAACATACAGGGCACGTATCTGAGGGTGTATCCAATCAGGATTCCATTCGGGTGCTCTGGGTGATCCCACTCCAGGTTGATGGTCTCCAGGTTGGGCTGTCGGACTCTGAAACGCCTGGGGGCACTGGGTACTTGGGGAAGGAGGAGGGAACCAGGAGATGAGGGCAGGGAGGATGAGGAGAACACAGAAAACAAAGCACAGGCATGAAGACATGACCTCAGGTATCCCTGCGCTGGACCACTGCTGAACCAGGCCCTAGATCCTTGAGGGCAGAGCCCGCTGCCTGCCTGGCACCAACTTTCATCTGGTATGAAGCCAAGCAGGCTCAGATACTGCTGCTGGAGTAGCGGAAGAAGTCAAGTGAGTTTTCTTTTAGCAACTGCCCTGGACTTGGCACAAATTAGGCCGCTTCAAATTAGGCTGTAAACACACCCCCAAACTCCAGAGCCACTCCCAGGCAGGGGACCAATCATGACTGTCTTTGTGGCAAGGGTGCAGTTCCTAGTCCCCAGCCAAGGGCTCTCAGCACTGGGGTGTAGCAGCAGGACCCCAGCTTCTGAGCTGAGAATCTGGGCTCTATTGGGGAGGAGAAAGAGACTCAGGGCAGAGTGCCTGGAAAGGGATGGAGGTGATGCGGAGAGGCAGATGATGAGGACTAAACTGAGGAAGGAGGGAGAGACAGGGGTAAAGAAAACGAGAGGAGAACAAAGGAGAAGGAAAAGGAGGAAGAGAAGAAAAAAATGGGAAACAGTTAAGGAGAGAGGGAGGGAGAAACAGAGATGACAAAGTTCATGCCAAGTGGACAAAAGAGCCTATGGGGAACCAACGTGAGAATAGAACTTTGTAGGCGTCTGGATACCAGGGTTAGATCAAATCACAAACCCTCAGGAGGGCGGGGCGACATGTGGCAGTACTCTGTACACACAGGCCAACTTTCCATGAGTGTTTCTTGATGCTGAGGGAGGCTTGTGCAGGTCTTGGTGTGCTGGTAAGCAGGACATCGAAGTGGCTGGATGCATGTGTGGCTTTCGCCTCAGACGAGGTGCTGGGGCCAGTCTCATAGCCTGTGTCTGGAATGCCGTGGGCACAACGCACAGATCTCTTGATAAACAGGTTTCCGTAAGGATGGATTGCCTTGGTAGTGGTCATCAGCTTGCTGAGGCCACCCTGGCTGTCCATGCCAAGCCATGCTGGAGCTTTTCCAGGTTCACCGGTGGCACTGCCCTTGTCCTACCCCACCTTGAAGAGCCGCAGACCTACCTCCTTCTGGGGTGGTGAATTCCTTGGTTTCACTTCGAGGCCCATCACCTCTCCCATTGACCACAACCATCTCCAGCTTGTAGTTACTGTAGGAGAACAGGCGGCCCACCACGCCCCGGGTACGGTCACCAGGGAAGCTGGCCTGCTGTCTCTTCTGAGACACCCACAGGTTCTTCAGCAAACTGCTTTCCCTCCAGTAGTAAGCCTTTGAGACAGAGGCAGGTTGGTGAGGGTCCAGGCAGCAAGGCCAGGTTAGTGGTTAGTGGTAGTAGTGACTGGTCCTCCCTTTGCCTGCTCCCAGGCTCAAATGACCTCATCCACCCCATACAGGATGGCCGGACAGCCTTAGGGTCCTCACTCATCAGCCATTCACGAACAGAGTAATCCTGAACATGAAACAGGGTTGTGGTTTCATTTCATTTTGGAGGCATGACACATCTTTGGAGAATATGTCCAAGCTGAGTGACACACTGAAGAGGGAGAGTCCATGCCAGCACCATAAATGTGAATCAGGGGTCCTGGGAGCTCAAGGACCACCTCCCTCTCAATTGGATTAGTACAGTTTAAGGAGGCAGCAGGCGGGCGCACGAGGAGCAGGTAGTCCCGAACAGTCGGAACATGAGCAAGGGCTGATTTAATTCTCTGAAGCCAAGGGATTTCTTTATGTATTGTTGAAGATCTTTAAGATGGCAGAGACATGTCCAAGTCAGTGGGGCTGCAGGGCTGCCTGGTAGCAGAGCTTGGACGGGAAGGACGGCCTTGGAGGTGGTAGAGGTGAAGGGTAGAGTGAAGGTCTTATTAGCAGTGGTAAGAAGCCAGAGGACAACTTGTCACAGCAGTGTCACCAGCAAAGTGCTGAGGAAATCCAGGCTTATGGAGACTGGTAAGTACTTCAGAAAGACAAATCTCCAGGCCAGCAGATTAAGGGTTAAAAGTTAATTGTTGGGGAGGAGCTAGGTCAGGTGCACCTGGCCTTCATTTCTTTAGTTCACTGCCAAGTTCATTTCCTAAGAAGGGACTGACCCTCTTCTGTCTGTCCCCAGCTGTCAATCAGCCAACTCTTGATGACCTCAGAAGTCACAGACCCAGTGGGTAACCCAAGGCTATGTTACCCTCACTGCCTAGCCAACTGAAATGAAACACCCTCCTGAGGGAAAGTCCTGTGCCCTTTCTTCCCCACCTCAGCCCGGCCCCTGAGCACAGATGACTTGGCAGAAACTGCTCCCAGGCTGAAAGCACAAGAGGGGTCCTTCAGAATCTGTGTTGGGTGGCAGAGTTGGCTGAGGCAACAGGGAGGCAGCTTACATCCCTTCAGTGGCTTTGCCCATTAGTGCAGCTTTCTGCAACCAGGCTGGGGAAGCAAACAGCTCAGCAGAGGCCTCTGAGAGAAAGGGTGTAGCTCAGGGGTGCTTCAATGATGCACATAAAGATACACATGTCTATTCATCCATGTATATCAAATACGTGTGCTCTGCAGGTCCAGTTCAAACCTAGTGCCCTCCTAAGGATTTCTTGCTGAGCTGGACCCTTCAATATACCATGTGTGGTCCTATAGTCATGAGCTGAGTGATGCTCCTGTCAGCAAGGGACCACGTATAATAGGACAGTGGTCCCATATGATTCTTTCACCTAGTGATGGCTGTAGTCATCATTATGTCATATCACATTACAAGTGTTGGTGGTGCTGGTACTGTGTAAACAGGTCTATTGGGTTGGCTGTCAAAAAATCGTAGCAATACAACCATACTGATTGATAATGATCATTACTGGGTTTCTGGTTTACACATTTCTTCTACTATCCTCTGCTTCGTATTTACTTTATACTGCCATTCTGCTTTTGCAGTGTTGGGGACTGCACTCAGGTTCATGAAGGTCAGGCAAGCACTCTACACTGAGCTATGCCCAGGCCTTACTGGCAACAGCCTCATACATATGTTTGCTGTGTGTGTTGACTTGAGTGAGCAGCAGTGCTGAGGAATTGGCTTTTACTGACTAGGTTTGTCTCAGTATGCACCGTGATGCTAGCACAATGACAAAATTGGCTAACGATGCATTTCTCAGAACATATTCCTGTTGCTAAGTGATGCATGAACATATGTATAATAGACACAAATATATGTATGCATGTATATGTTTCCCACATGGTAATTTTGAATCCCAGAAATCATCTTGAATTAACTTTAGATTTCTTCCAGATCCCCTCCACACCGCAGCTGCTACCCCTTCCCCTGGTTAGTGAGCGGGTGGGTTAGATGGGGCTGGGTGCTGGCCTCCTCACTCGATATTCTCTGAGCTGGCCCTGGACCGTGTCAGAGTAGACTCGGTTCCACTGAAGACTGATGGCTGTGCTGTTCATGACTCGGATTTTAACTTCAGTGGGCGCAGCCCTGGGATCTGCAAGATGTGGGGACAGAGAGCTGGTTATACAGGCAAGGTTGGCTGTTGGATTCTAGGATCTCCTGTGATGTAGTCTGACAGCCCACACCTCCATGCTACTGTGTACTGGGTATTCCAGACAGCAGTGAAGTCTCAGGACAAAAGGGTAACAGGTGATCAGGGCAATTACTTGTGGCATCCAAGTGCAAGGACCATCTGCCTTTCTTTTCATTCTCTACCTGTTCCTACCTCTCTGGCTGCAGAGGCTGTTCCTGGCCCTTGCTAGCTGAGTACCTTTTCCTCAGGCTTCTTGAGGAGTTTGGCCAATGGGAGGTGCCAACATGAGGTGCCAGGGTAGGAGTAAAGGGAGAGTGGACCTTGCTCCCCCTGGCTTCCTCTGCTGGGCTGCTGATGGGCAGTGCCACACTGCTCTGTCCATAGCCACAGTTCCTAGGGTAATGCTCACAAGTGGGAGTGACTCCACCAAAGGATGAGCTCCTTTGAGGCTCAAAGAGAAATCACAGGCTCCTGCTAGGCTCCAGGAGGCTCAGAGACCTTAAGACTCTATTCGTTATCAATAATCAATTCTGAGTGTGCCAACAGAAATGCTATCTACAGACAGGAGATGCCTCTACTTCATTCAGAAAAGGAACGTGGCTCTTTGACCTCTGCTATGTGACTTGCAAAGCTGCTGCAATGATGCACAGGGCTGAGGGTAGACACATATAGTGGAAACTATGGCACTATTGGGGAAGCCTGGAATCACATTCATTGATTGGCTGCGTCCACTAGACTGCTATAGAGAAGTGTCCTCCACCATAGAGTGGCACAGGCGAGGCCCCTCTGCTCACTTCCAGTGAGCCCAATCCATGCGTGCTTCTGGGACTTGGCCCTCACTGCTTCCCTCCTCACTGTCATGGGACCTTACTTGGAGTCCAGTCTTGCCTACTGTGTCAGCTCCTACTATGATCTGCGCTCCTCCCTTCTTTCTGCTCCCCCCACCAATCCCTTCATGTCTTCTTGGGTCAGACGTAGGCCCAACTGCCGAGTCTGGTTGGCTCTACCAGTGGTCTGCTTTGCCCAGAAGCTGTGGGACTGTAGTGATGCTGATGCACTAGGCACAGAGGCACACACTTTCACATACAGCTCTAGAATGTTGACTTGAGAGCCAAACTCCTAAAAACATCCCATTTCGGGCTCAAGTCCAAGGGCTGGAAGCAGCGTTGGAATGCTGGCAGATAGTGGGTCAGGAAGACTCAGGTTTTTGCTCTGTAGACTTTAATGCCTACGGCTCCCTGCCCAGCAAGTCTAGCCTGAGCCCTGCTTTCTTGGAGCATCTAAATAGCTCTTTTGAACAGTAGTTCTAAATTCTTTCTTAGTGTTAGAAAGGCTTGGCAGTAAGGCAACCTGTCTGGGGACCTGGGGACCTGGAGACCTGGGACCCAGGTTTTATTTTCAAGCACAACATTTGCTGTTGTAGAATCCTGGAAAGGGCTGTCTCTAGACTCTCAGCTGTAAAGTTCCAAAACTGGGGTGTGTCCTGGGCTAAGAGGGAAGGATCAAAAGATAAGTCTCCTCCTGTTGTTACCCTGTCTCCTGGAACTGGTTGCCTTCTCATGACATATCCTGAGTGTCTCAACCCACTAGAGTGGCCATGTATAGCTTGGTAGTGAGGGTCCTTTTGGGGAGGAGAGGGAGGCCAATACTCACAATCTTCTCCCGAGTACCCAATGATGGTGTCCGGCTCAGGGCCCTTCCCAAAGTCATTTTCAGCCTGGACTCGGATCTCATAGGGTACGTAGACAGGGGTCTGCCCCACCACATAGCGAGAGCCCCACACTGTGACATTGTTCCAAGTCTCTCTGGTCTCTCTCCGCCGCCACTTGACAATGTAGCGCAGGTTGGGGCCAAAGGCAGAGGTAGCATTCATGGGCTGTGCAGGGAGAGACAGACAGACAGGCAGACAGGGTGGATGGGGTGTTGGTAAAGACACCTACAGCTTGCCCTCTCCATCTGGGCTAACACTGTATCTGGGCATGTCTGCTAGTGGCCACTCCTTTGCAGGGCAAGAGAGGGTACCCTGCCTCTGCTGAGCCCCGAACTGCCTAAAGTCATAGGAACTCTGCAGCACCCAGATTCTCTCTGACAAAGCTTCACCAGAGACTTTGAGTACAAGCACCACCCACACCATAGGTGCATAGGGAGCCAAAGCTCCCTATGGACTTTACTTTGGGCAAACTTCCTCCGAAGATAGAAGGAGCCAAGAGCCAAAGACTGATAACCATGATCTGCAGAGGATTCTGACCAAACTACCCTCCTACTGACGAGCTCTGACTTCAGTTCTACAAAATCTGCCTGTCTGTCTTGTCCTTCTCCACACATCAGAGCTCAGATGACTGGAACCCATTCATCTAAGGATCTGGCCCAGGAACCGGGCTCCTAAAGCTTGACACACAGAGCCATACACCCAGATGGCCAAAATTCAGGTTCAGCCCAAAGCTGTTGGTCAAGGACGTTGGCGGTCCAGGCTTCAGAGTGACATGGCTGACGGTGACTCTGAGGAGCGCCACATCTCTTCATCCCTTACTTATGGCAGCGGCTCGGCCCCACTTCAGCGTCTGCGTTTTTAGCTTTCAGTCTTGGGAGTGGTTTAGAAAAGGCCAGTTCAAAAATAGACATCCCAGTTTTAGTTTGGAAGGCGCAGTCAGGGAGCTAGGTCGAAGAGGGGAGTTGACAGCGCTAGCCCGAAGGGAACCTTTCTGGTCATCTGGCTCATGCTGTAGAAAGGACCCGGACCTTGTAATGGTCATCTGGCTCATGCTGTAGAAAGGACCCGGACCTTGTAATGGCACCAGTGCTTCCAACAGCACACGGTACAGAGCCAGCATGCATCAAGCTCAGTGCTGGTGTTTGCATTTCTCTCTTTCCTAAAGCCCGAATCCCTTCTTCAAAACCAAGCAGTTTTAATTTGGTGGCTTTCTCGGTGAATCTTGCTAGACTGGCAGCCTGTGGAATCTGGTGACCTCTGCTCCCATATCTGTTCTGAACTCCTGCTCCTAGACACTTTTGCTTGATTTCTGAATGCTTGACTCTGAGACTAGCTTGCCTCTCAGAGGACAGTGGTCCCAATCAGTTAGACCAGTGGTTCTCAACCTGTGGATGGCAACGCCCTGGGGAGAGGAGCATCAGCATCGAGCATCTCTTTCACAGGGGTTGCCTAACAGATATTTAAGTTACGATTCCCAACAGTAGCAAAAGTACAGTTATGAGGTAGCAATGGAAATGATTTTTTTTTTGCTTGGGGGTCACCACAACATGAGGAATGTACTAAAGGGTCGAAGCATTAGGGAGGTTGAGAAGCACTGAGTTAAACAGTCTGAGCCATCCTCCGGCACTGGGGCGTAGAGTGGGGACTCCCTGCTGCTAGGTGAGTGGCGGTGGGTAGGTGCTCTTACCGTCCATGTGATCTCCATATTGTTCTTCCTTGTCCCTTCTCCCTTCACATCGCTGGGATTTGATTCAGGAGCTGGAACCCAAACAGATAAAGCTGAGATCCACCCTGAGCCTGCCCAGGGCACGAGCTGTGCCCTTCCACCTAAGTGGCCCCTTCTGTAACTCTTGATCCTGTCAGTTCCTAGCTCTTTTTGTTTTTTTTTTTGCTTCCATGAGTGATACACCTCCTCAAGACTTAAAACCCCCCAAATAGACCTAATTTCTTTTCAATGTAATCCTTTACCAGACAGCACTTATCATGAAGCTTTCCACATCGCAGGTGGCCATTGCTCTAACTCCATATGCTGTTCCTTTCACAGATCAACACTGAGGGTGTTTTGTAACATGCTGGCTTATCCTGGCATTTAATGTCTTGGGGCAAGCATTTCTACTTCTATGAGCTGGTGTGATCTCATGAATTTAACCATTATCCTAGCGTATTAAATCTGATATAACACTCTTAAGTACGTCTCTGCCCCAGCTCTGCCCCTTCAAGCAGATAATACTGAATCATTAACAATAATAAAAATGACAGTTAAGATTTATTATGTGTTTGTTATGTGACAGGCATCTTAGTAAGTGCCTGGTGCATATTTTCTTTCCTTTCATGTGCTTCTGTGTGTGTGCATGTGTGGAGGCCAGGGGTCAATATTGGATGTCTTCTTCGGTCGCTCTCTACCTTATTTTCTGAGACAGGGCCTCTCACTGTACCTGGAACAGTGATTCAGCTAAAGTGGCCAACCAGCAGGCCCTAGAGATTCCCCTCCCGCTCCCCCCCCCCCCGTCTCCACCTCACTAGTGCTGGGATTACAGGTGAGTCCCACCACACCCACCTTTCACATGGGTACCGGGGGTTCAATTCAGGTCCTCGGGTGTCACAGCACACATTTTACTAACTGAACTACCTTCCTGGCCCCAAGACACATTTTCTTCCCTATCACACTTATTGTTTGTTTGTTTAGTGTGTGCATGTGTGGGAGTCAATCATCTCCTTCCACCCATTGGGTTCCAGGGATCGCACCCAGGTCATCAGACTTGGCCTCTAGCCACTCAGCTGTCTCTGCAGCTTTTTAAAGTAGGAGTCCTCACCACAGGCCTGAGAGGTATGTGTTGTCACTGTTTCAAGGGGGGATGCCAGGCTTTGGGAAGGCAAGTAACTTGCCCAAGTCCCCATGGCTGGGGGCGGGGAGCGTCAGTGAGAACTCAGGGCTCCGGGAGCTCAAGCACTCACGCGCTCCACTGGTCCGGTAGCGCTCGGATGGAAGGCTGGGGTGGCTGCTCCCGACCTCGTTGACAGCGATGACTCGGAACTGATAGTTGACATATGGGGAGAGATGCAGGACAGCTGAGTTGACGCTGCCTGGGAACTTGGAGTGGTCATGCCAGACCCCTGGTTGGAACTGGTCCTCTTCAAACTGGATGACGTAGTCTGAGTGGACAAGGAGGACAGAGCTGTTTTGGGAGTCACAAAGTCCTGCTTTAGAAGCACATCCTTCATGGCTTCCGTTTATCTTTATCATCTTTTTAGACTAGACAGGGACACACCAAGAAGCCTTCCCAAGTCACAGGAGGGAGCCAAGGCCTCCTTCATGTGTCATGAGGCAGAGGTGGGAGCAGACACCAGTGGGCCCTCGTGCCCTGTGTTACGTTGCCAGCTCTGGTTTGGGAGCACAGGCCCCGGGCTGACCTGTGATGGGGCTGTTGTTATCGTCCCCTGGGATCCAGGTCAGCCTCACACTCCTCTCAGCCAGGTCAGTGAGCTCCAAGTCCCTGGGTCGGTCTGGCCTCCCTGGCAGCAGAGGAAAAAGACGTCACTCTGAGCTCCTGAGTGAGAGCCAGTCCCTCTCCTTGCGGTAGTAATAGTCCTGGACAGGTCCCTGAGGGTCTCAGATCTCTAGTGCCAACAGACCAAAACTCAACCTACCTTGGAGGGCCAGTGCAGGGACCACCCCTTCCCCCCAGAAGACAAAGGAGAAGCAAGAATATCAAAGAATGTGAAACAAGGAAGTAAGGAGGACCAGGCAAGGCAGATTCAGGGCAGGGCAGAACAATTCATCCTGTTTCTTTGGATCCTTTAGAAAACACACACTGGGAAAAGGCTGCTGCCTTCATGAGAGAGGCTGGTGAGGAAGTATGGGGTTTTCTAGTCTCATGATGTCCACTTGTTTTTCTGAATGCCAGGACTCTCAGGACTGGAGCTCAGGGGCGCTCTAGCAGGGCAGATAGACGAGGAAAGTGGGGAGGGTACAGAGAAAGGTCAGGCCCACCAGGAATGCTTAGTCTGGACTAAGTGAGGGTGTAGAGCAGAGGGAACCAGAGGAGTGACAGTGGAGTAATGGAAACATCTGTTTTTTTGGGGGGGGGGACGAGGAGTTGTTCCAGTGTGTATTGACATTTATCCTGGCTTTGGAAGAGAGTGATCCAGCTCTAGAATGGAGGCAGACAAAATTTCCCCACATTTTACCTCCCTGAGCAGTGTTTCTCAAACTGTGGGTTGCAATTCCTTTGAGGGATTGAATGACCCTGTCACAGTGGTAGCCTAAGACTACCAGAAAACACAGATATTTATATTATGATTCATAAAAATAGTAAAATTAGAGTTATGAATTAGTAATAAAAGTGATTTTATGGTTTGGGGTCACCACAACATGAGGAATTGTATTAGAGGATCTCAGTATTAGGAAGGTTGAGAACCACTAGCCTAAATAGTGAGTCATTTAAGTTCACATTAGTGTGTGTGTGTGTGTGTGTGTGTGTGTGCAGTGCGTGTGGGTTGGGGGAGTGCATAAATGCATAGCAGTAGATGTGTGGCAGTCTGTGAATTGATGAGCCTGTGGGGGGATAATCTGCAGAAGCTTTCCTGAGTGGGCTTTAAGCACATGAGGTGTAGCTAGGGGCTGACAGCAGGCACCTTAAGGCAGAGATAAGTATGGTGAAAGGAAAGGAGATAAATGGCTGTCCAGACTTATGAGTAGAAGGAGCCTTGGGCAGGGTTGTGACACGGGTCAGGGAGGCAGGTGATGGTGGGTGCCTAAGGGTCACGGGTCACATGTGAGACACGTGAAGTGTTGTCCACCCGCTTGTAATGTGCGGTCTTCTGAGGCACAGTCTTCCTCACAATTCCACCCCTGGGCACCAGAGCCCCTGATTAGTACAAATTACCTTTGGGCAGGGCAGCCAAACGGTTAGTTGGAGTGGCCTGATCAGCTGCAACGGTAAGATGAGTTATCCAGGTTAGCAGGTTATCAGGGCTGAAGGGTCCTAGAAGGATGTGGATGGCTAGCCAAGGCTTTTGCGGCTGTCCCTGAGCAGTCCCACCTCCCAGGTGACTTCTCTTGTTTCTCCCATGACCTAGAGTGAAGTGGGCCCACTGTGGCCAGCAAGTACAACCTCCACTTCAGGAGTCCAGAGAGGGAACAGGACAAAGGTGACAGCTGAGGACCTGCTCTGCAGGGAGGGGTAGCCACCTTCCCTCCTGTTTAGACTGGTTTGGTATTTGCAGCCTGGACAGGAAGGGATGGCATCATCTTATTCAATGTGTGGTAGTGTGAAATGCCACCAAAACCCGGGAGCAGTGTAGGAAGGGAATAAAGCTGGAGGAGGTACTGGAAGTGTGCACACCAAACACACACACACACACACACACTATTCCTTCTACTACACCTCCACAGACACACACACACACCACCCTACATATACACACACACAATACAGCTTCCTCTCCCCACACCACACTAGCCCCCACTCCATTCCACATACACACACCCCATAAACATACCACACCCCCCACACACATACACACACTACACCACACCCAACTCATCATCATCATCATCTTGGTCTAGCAATGCTGCAGGGCGGCTTTAGTCAGCTTGGTGGAGGTAGCTGTAAGAGAGCAGAAGAGGCAGAAGTCACTCCACTTCCTGCCGTTCCACACCCTCAGCTGGAGTTGGGAGGTCAAGGACCTCACTCGGGAGACAGAATTGTTCTCAGTGGATTTGAAAGTGGCAGCTCCTAATCCAGAGAACTGAAGAGCTGCCGAGTAAGCATTGCCCCGGGGACCACCCAGTGCTCATGGCTGCTCTGGCTGCTGGCAAGCAGGGGAAGGGTTGTTAGTGCTCCTGTGACTGGCAGCTGTTACCTAGGACAGTGAGGTAGGCCTTGGCTAGGTCCTGGTCCAGCTCGGTGCTGGCCATGCACGTGTAACTGCCTTGGTCCCGCTCTGCCACGCCAAAGATGGTCAGGGAGTCATCTTCCTTCTTCATCCTGCAAGGTACCAGGTTGAGGTTGGTAGGGGGTGGCTCCCGTACTGGGCATAGCTGATACTTTCTTCCCACAAGGGGATAGTGAGAAGGAAGCTAAAGGAGGTGACAGGGCCAGGTGAGAGCATGGTGTGAGGTACCATTGCAACACTCTGACTAGATGCAGAAGAAGATGCAGAGATAAGTATGAGATAAGCAGAGATAAGAAAAGAGAGTGGATTGGATGCTCCTCAGCATCCAATCTGTACCCATTTCTGAGTCTTCCTTGTGCTGTATACAGTTCCCAAATTAGGGTACCATTACACTGACAACCCAAGATAGGCTGGTGTCGCTCCTCTTCCCCTACGTGTGTTTTGTCTGGTGTACCAGTTTCAAGTGCTCTGTCCCTGTGCTCCTATGGCTTGTTCCCACCAGGAACAGGGAGGGGCCGTCCTAGAGCAATACAAGATTGTTGTAGAGCTTTCAGTGTGAATGCGTGCTGGATGCCCTGGCATACAGGCAGGGTGCAGCCCTTCACCAAGCTGGGTGAGACTGGGAATGGATGGTACCTTACTGCCTAGAAGAGGGACAGCAAAGAGCCCAGGGAACAGGAGGCTGAGATCAGTGGTTCTCAATCCCGACTGCACATTACAAAACACCATCAGCGCCTGCGTCCTCACACCAATAAAATCAGAACTGGGGTGCAGGAGGTGCAGATGGGGGCACTGTCCAAGTGTCCAGAGGATCTGGGATCCAGGCATTGCACTGGGTGAAGTAGCTGAGGCCAGACCTGCCCTCTAGTGGTAATCAGGGGTACTACAAGCAGAGCTGAAAGAATTGGACCCTGGATATGAAAAGGAGATGTGAAAGGGAGGAAGAAAGGTGTAGAGGAGAAGGGGTGAGGAGAGAGAAGGTGGGAGAGAAGAGGTGAGAGAGAGAGAGAGGAGCAACAGGTAGCTGTGATAAGAGAGAGGAAAACAGTTCCAGGGGTTGCCCCTAAGGAAAAGGTCACCAAGGCCATCACCACTCCCAGTGGCTCCCTAGTGACATGGGTGACACTGAAAGCAAGGGCAAACGTTCCCTCAGGTGTGAGGAAGGAGTCAAGATGGAGGGCAGAAACCTGTTTCCAATGTAGAGTGGTTCATCGTCCTTCAGCCAGGAGACAGTGAGCTTCAAGGAGGGGTCATGCTTCACGCGGCATTCCAGCTGCACTGTGGTGCCCCTCTTGGCCACCTGGTCCTCGGGCATCCTGTAGATCCTCGTGGGGTCTATGAGGAAGACAACTGGAAAGCTGACCACTGACCCCTTCTCTGCCCACCAGCCCCAATGTGGCCATGTAGTGTGACATGCCTGACCCTGACGTGTCCAAGCTGTAAGACACGGTGGGGAGATTCTGAGTGTAGGGTAATCAAAACCCCCAAAGAGTTCTCTGGCTCAGAAATCCTAGATGTGAGTGGTGGTGGTGGCGGCGGTTGGGGAGATAGGCGAGCCTTTGGATCGGTATGAGAAGCTGCTTCAGTGTTCCCACACTTGGATCAGCTGGAGTCCCTGATCAGACCTCAGGCAGGGGTATTTCCAAAAGCGCGCACACCTATAGATACCTGTGAGCATGGTTTTAATTGCCCTGCCTAAACTCCCACTAGTGAACCCCCTTGCTTACCTTTGACCTCCAGGCGGACTTGATTTTCAGCTTTGCCCAGGATGTTGGTGGCCACGCAGGTGTAG
This sequence comes from Pachyuromys duprasi, assembly GCA_028658305.1. Taxonomy (NCBI): domain Eukaryota; kingdom Metazoa; phylum Chordata; class Mammalia; order Rodentia; family Muridae; genus Pachyuromys; species Pachyuromys duprasi. The sequence continues at coordinate 7,090,117 of CM053757.1, read as the reverse complement.
ATGCCTTGGTCCTCTTTTCGAATCATCTTGATTTCTAGACTGCCGTTTTCGTAGACGTGGTAGTTACCACCATCCAGGTTGCTTCCTTGCCCATTCTTAAACCTCACAACAGAGCAGCAAACACAGCACACTGAGAAAGGACTGGCCCGAGGGAACCAGGAGGCAGCAGAGGCCATGGTGAGCTTGTGTGTGTGGGTGTGTGTCCTGAGTCTTGCAGGCTCTGCCTATAACCACTAGCTGGCTCTGGAGAGACTCACGCCCCCTCTGAACAATATGGGGGTTCATCCAGATGGCCAGCTTTGGCTGTTTAAGGGTCCCAGGTCTTGCTGGTTCCACCTACAGAGCAGAAGGGAAGCAAGAGGACAGACAAACATGCTGGGGAAACCTGCTCTCCTGGGACTTACCATCGGAGCGTTGGGATGGGAGACCCAAAGAAGGGACAGTCCAGCCGTGTCCGGTTGTAAAGGATCACCCTGATGAGCTGGTTCCGGGGAGACAGCATCCGAGGAGGCACATCTGAAACCCCAGAGGGCCACTTTGCCGACACGGCGTGGAGCACAGCCCTTCCCTCCTACCACGGCGTGCCTTCCTCTTAACAGAAGCTTTCCAGGCATCTGGACATCCTTCCTTTCTCCATCCCTTCCCTTTCCAAGCCTCGTTTAGGGGAAACCTATCCAACCTACAGCCTCTCGGGTCCAGGTGCTCCAGGAGCATCGGAAATGCTGCCCCCAAACATTTGTAGACCACAGTCATGTTACAACATCAAAGGATGACATCCTTGCTGTTTGGGTGAGGGAGGAGTGTATTCATCTATCTGTCTGTCTCACAACTGCCTCACATCCAAACTAGCTTTTGCAAAGGGTTTCCACAAATTATCCCAGAGCTTCTGGAGCTGATCCTCCACAATCCCGAGACATGCTCTATCTGCCAGTTCCCATCACCCTCTCCTTGCTCCGGAGTGCAGCAGCCAGGCTTCGAAGCACTCCCTACCCAGCTTCTCTGATGGAATGAGCCCTACGGTCATCTCCATTCATGCTCCACACCTCCCAAGCCTGCCCAGCACACCTAGGCTGCAGAGAAGAAAATGTACCCTGTGGCATCACTACACTCCAGGAGACCCCTCTGCCAGAGGGTATGCTCACCCAACACACTGACGAAGGCATTGGCCAGCAGGTAGCCATGTTCGTTGGATGTGTTGCACTGGTACACTGCCCTGCTGCTGATCTGTGTGTCCCGGAAGATGATGGTGTCTCCAGCCACCTCACGGTTGGGGTTGGGTGGTGCCGCTACAGGTAAGAAAGAGAATCTCCCATAAGAAACTGGGCAGCTTAAAGGGCATGCAGGGCTCTCTCTGGACAGGGCCCCAGATATGCTAAGAGTTCTGTGGAAGAGGCCGCTGGGTGGACCCAGGTAGACCCAGCTTCCAGACTCAGCACTGCCAGAGCATGTGACCTGGGCCCCTGGAGGGGGTTTGTTTCTCAGTCTATCACCTGGTGGGAATTTGAATCTTTGCTTTATCCAGGCAATAGCTGGGCAGCTATGGTTGAAGATAACTTTGTAAATAGGAATCTGAGCACATCTCCAATCAGCATTGTGAACAATGTCTGCTTCAGTTTCTGGTCTGTGGGAAAACCCACAGACTCATGGAATTTTGTGAAGATATCCTGTAAAGTGATCAGTGGAAGGCCCAGCAGGACTGTATTGTGTTTACTCAATTTATTTAGTTAATTTTCTGAGACATAGCCTTGTTACATAGCTCTTGCTGGCCTTGAATTCACCATTTAGCCTAGGCTAGCCTTAAACTCATGGCAATCCTCCTGCTTTAGCGCTAAACATTGGGATTGCAGGAATGAGTCAATGTGTCTGACATTCACTCATTATAATTTTATATCCAATGTACGTTGACATGAATATAGCAGCATCCAAATGGCCCAAACCCATTGTCTTCCTATCCTCTGGGTAGAACCACTCTCACACACAAAGCTGCCCACCTGCCAAAGCTTCATGCCAACTGAGTCTTCATGCTTGCAAAATTCTTCCTAAGATAAGTAGCTTATGTATAGAGAGGCCATTCATGTCTATAGTTCTGCTGTATTGCTGGCTTCGGGGAGCTATAGGCCCTGTGCATATGTCACTCTGGGACTTGGGACAAATCAAGCAATATGTCCATCTTGAGGGAGCATCATTTCATAGATTGAGGGGAGGGAATGACGAGGAGTTATAAAACAAAAGCTTTCCGGAAATGTAAAGAAGAGCAACTTTTCTTGTTTGCAACCACTGGAAATATCTGCGCTTGGCAGCAAATACTTGGGCTTGCTGAAGCTGAGGCTGAGGTTGTGGGCTCACTGGGATTGCTCAGACCTACAAGGGAACAGGAGTCTGGCCTGATGGCGCCACTCAACAGATGAGAATCTGGGGACTCAGCAGAAGGTAAATGAAGGCACAGTCAGTGTCTTATTATTATTATTATTATTTTTTTTTGCTGAGCACTCTGGGACCTACTCAGCAAAAAGCCACCGCAGAAGTGGCGCCACCAACTCTCCTGGCCTGGCCAATTTCTCTGGCAGTCATTTCTCTTAGGCACTTCCTGGAGAGGCCGAAAGAAACCAGGGTCAAGGCTCAACTGCCAATCCTGGGCTGTATCTACAAGACAGTGCTATGAAGTTTCCCACCACTGCCTGCTTCCCACAAAATCTATAAAGACAGAGGAGTGCAGACCACAGGCTGGGGCTACATCTCTGCTCATAGTGGGGTAATAAGACTCCCTGGGGATAGCTATAGATTCAGTTTTAGCTGGTGCAAACCCTCTGCAGTCCAATGCAGCCCACAGTTCCGCCGCTTACCAGCCCTGTGGCCCTCTGCAATTCAGAGCCTTGATTGCTGCCCGCTGTGTTTGAGAGACTGCAAACACAGCACCGAGCAATCTGCCTCCCCGCTTTGCCTGTCTCCGTTTCTCCACCTGTTCCTTTTCCTTGACTATTTTAAAAATGATTTTTTTCTACTTAGCGTATAAGAATTATGGGATGATATTCTCATACACACACACAATGCACTTTGATCATATTCTCCCCCCACGGCACTCTCATCTCCGCCTTCCTGCTGCTCCTCTTTCTGATTTCATACCACATACACATTGTATTTAGTTCTTCCACTCCATGAGATTTTTGTCTTTCTTCCCCTCCTATTGCCTTGTCTTGTCTTCCCACCTCTTCTTTTTTAATCACTTTCTCCCCTTTTACAGATGTGTGTCCTTGTGTATATGTGCGCATATTCATATTTAAGCCCAGATTCCACACGTGAGAAAACGCGGAACATTTGAGTCTGGCTTACTTCACTTAACATGGTACCAGTGGTTGATCTTCATGTCTGAATAAAACTCATGGTGTCTATGCACCATGTTACTCTCTATCCATTCATGTGTGGATGGGCAAAGAGGCTGCTTCTGTGTCTTGGCTGTTGTGAAGGACGCAGCAAAAGTGTGGATGTGACAAGTTTCTCTGTGGTGTGCTGAAATGTATTCCTTGGAGTATCTGCTCAGAATGATATAGCTTGATTATACGGTAGTTCTATTTTTAGTTTTGTAAAGGTATTTTGTCTTGTGTGTATGTGCACATGCCAGAGTGCACATGTAGAGGTCAGAGGGCAGCTATTGAAAGTTGGTTCTCCCCTTCTATCATGTGCGCCTCGGGGTTCAAACTGAAGTTGCCAGACTTGGCAGCAGGTGCCTGAGTCTTCTGAGCCATCTCGCCTGCCCAAACACAAACATGTTAGGTTAGGATGAAGGATGTTATATACATGTGTGATCAATGTGCGTGCGCGTATATGCGCCACGGCACACGTGTGATCAGAGGACAGCTTTGTTGAGTTGGTTCTTTCCCTGTAAGTTAGTCTGACCATTTGCTGACTGGATGGCTTGTTTTCCTGGGGTTACGTCTTGTAGTTTTCCACAGAGTCCAGCACTCTCAGATGTAGAGTTGGTGACCCCCGACCCCCGCTTTCTGCAGGCTGTGGTTCCACTCTGCTAGCTGCCCCCGTTGCCTGCAGACGTCACAGCACACGCAATGTGCCTATCAATTCCCGGAACTATTTCCTGTGATACTGGAGTCTCCGGCAGAAGGTCCTTGTCTATGCCCACATCTTCAAGTGTTTCATGTTTCCCGCTAACAGTTTCAGGCTTTACATTAAGATCTTTGATCTATTTTGCATTGATTTTTGTATAAGCCGAGAGGGTTGGATCTAGTTTCATTCTTTTTCACGTGGACATTCGGTGTTTCTAGCACCACGTGTTAAAGAGGCTGTCTTCTTGTCAATGTATGCTTTTGACACCTTTGCCAAAAATTAGGTGGCTATGGTTGTGTGCATTTCCGTTAGGGTTCTGTGTTCTAGTTCATTGATCTATTTGTTTTGTTCCTGTACCATGCTGTTTTCGTTACTATAACTTGTAGTATAGTTTGAGATCAAGTATAGTGATGTCTGCAGTCTCTCTCCCACTCATGAATTTCTGGCTAAGGTGGACCTGTCCTTGAACTGAGCCAAAGCCAAACTTCCTTAGATTGTCTCTGTCAGACATTTTGTCACACTGACAAGTAATTAATACTGAGGTCCTTCAAATGTTGTCTTTAATGACTTTCTTCATTACTCTAAGTCATTTATTTATTTATTTATTTATTTATTTATTACAGTTTATTCACTTTGTATCCCAGTTGTAGCTCCCCTCTCCCATCTCCTCTCAGTCCCACCCATCCTCCCTCTTCTCACCCTATGATCCTCCCTCAGTTCACTGTTAGGGGAGGACCTCCTCCCCTTCTATCTGACCCCAGCCTATTAGGTCTTATCAGGGCTGGCTCTTCCTCTGTGACCTGGCAAGGCTGCACTCCACAGGGAGAGGTGATCAAAGAGCCTGCCACTGAGTCCATGTCAGAGACAGCCCCTGCTCCCCTTACTAGGGAGCCCACTTGGAAACTGAGCAGCTTATGGGGTTCATCTGAGGGAGTCTAGGTCATCTCCATGCATGGTCCTTGGTTGGAGCATCGGTCTCTGAGGCCCCCCTGGGCCCAGGATTTTTGGCTCTGTCAGTCTCCTTGTGGAGTTCCTGTCCCTCCAGGTCTTGCTATCTTCCCTTTAGTCTATAAGATTCCCTGCACTCTGCCCAAAGTTTGACTTCAATTACCCTTTCAGAGGCTTCCTGTGGAAGGCTCCTGTCCGGTTCCCTGTCTTCTCTTACTTCCGATGTCTATCATGTTTGTCCTTCTGAATGAGGTTTCAGCCTCTTCCCTAGGGTTTTCCTTGTTGTTTAGCTTCTTTAAGACTACAGATTTTATGTTTATCCTATAGTATATGGCTAATATCCACTTATAAGTGAGCATAAAGATCATTCTGAGTGAGGTAACCAGAAGCAGAAAGACACGCATGTTCTAAGTTTTAATTGTGGCAGTCTTTCACCTTCTTGGTTAGACTAATCACTGCACGGGATGGGGGGGGGCTGTATTTTGTTTTGTTTTGACTATTGTGAATGAGACTATTTTCCTGCTTTTTTTTCTCAGCAAGTTTGCTATTGGTGTAAGAGAAAGCTTTGTGTATTGATTTCATAGCCTGCTGCTTTGCTAGAATCATTTATCAAATCTAAACTCTTTCATAGATTTATGTCACCTGCAAATAGGGACTTATTTTCTTACTTGTGTCCCTTTTATTTCGGTCTTTTCTTATTGCTCAACTGAGGCTGTAAGTACTATCGTGACTAGGAGAGCAGACAACCTTGTCTCATTCCTAATTTTATTAGACAGATTTTCGGTTTTTCCCATTCAATATAATGTTTGTTTCAATAATAGGTTTGTTTCAACATAGACTTTATCATGCTGAGGTATGCTCCTTCTGTTATTAATTTCTTTAGGAAGGCTTATCATGGAGTGCTGGACTTTGTCAAAGCCTTTCTGTGTTGGTTGAAATGACCTGTGACTCCCATTCATACATATATTTATCTGTTGTATTACAGCTATTGATTATATATGTTGAGCCAACTTGCCACATCCCTGGAATGAAACCAAGTTGGTCATGATGTGCAATCTTCATAACCTGTTCTTCAATTTAGTCTGCAACTGTTTTTTTGATAATTTTTTTCATCTATGTTTATCAGGGAAATTGGTCTTCATCTATATATTTTTTTCTTGAGAAAAAGTCTCATTCTTTAGCCCAAACTAGCCTGGAATTCATCAAGTAGCTCAGGCTAGCCTTAAACTCATAGCCATCCTCCTGTCTCAGCCTCTTGAGTGACCTATCATGTCTGGCCTAATAGCTTGTGTGTGTGTCCTTGTCAAGTATGACATCAGAGTAATGTCTGCTTCATAGAAAGAGTCTGGTAGTGTTCCTTCCTTTTTTACTTCATGAATGGTTTGAGGCACACCGATGTTAGTATTTTCTTAAAGGTCTGGTAGAATTCAGGAGCAAATCCTACCTGGTCCAGGATTTGTTGTCTCTTTGGGATCTGTTTTCGTTGCTTAAACATTCTTGATTTAATTTTGGTAGGTCATATGCATTGAGACCTTACCTATTTCTTTTAGGTTTTTTCAAATTATATATGTTTTTCTAAACTATGCCCTAATTGTTCTCTAGATTTCACTGAAACTTGTGGTTATCTCTAATTTTATTAATTTTGGTATCCTCTCTTTATTTTGGTTCATTTGAATAAGAATTTGTCAATCCCATTTATTCCTCAAAGAAACAACTCTTAGTTTCATTGAGTTTTTGTACTGTTCTTTTTTGGTTTCCATTTCATTAATTTCTTCCCTGACTTTTGTTATTTCTTTCCATCTGCCGTTTTTAGGTTTGGATTGTTCTTGTTTTCGAGAGACCTTGAGGTTCATCCTTGAGTTCTTTGTATGAGACTTTTCTGTAATGAACTTGTAATGATAGTTCCTCTTAGAACTGCCTTTGTTAGACCTCAAAGGTACTTTTAACGTGTGCTTCTGTTTTCATTTGATTATCAGAAAAATTTTCCCTCACAGATTTCTTCAGTGGCTTATTGCTCATTCAAAAGTGCATTTGTGAGTATCTGTGGTTTTCTCTTTATTGATTTCTAGTTATATTTCACTGCACTCTGAAGAGATACAAGAAGCTTTTTCAATTCTTTTGTATTGTTAAAACTTGCTTATGGCATAAGATGTGGACTATTTTCGTGAAGGTTTCATGAATTGCAGACACAAATGTGTAATTTGCAGCTACTGAGTGGAATGTTCTGTAAATGCCGGACAAGTCCATTTGCTCTCGGGTGTGGATTAACTCTGAAGTTTCTGTGCTGACTTAAGGCTAGATGGCCTATCTGTTGATGAGATGGGATATTATGGTCACCCACTACTATTGTCTTAGGAACTGTCCTTTTCTACCCAGAGTGCTTGTGAAATTGGAAGCCCCAGCATCCAACACATATTTTACAATTATTCTCCCTGCCTGATAGATTGTTCCCTTTACTAAGTATGTGGTGGAATAATTTATCTTTTGTATTAAGGGTTTGCTGGTTTACTGTGTTGGACAGGATGGAGTCTTTCATAGTTTTGCTCATTCATTTATTCTCTACAAGAGAGTTACATTCTTTGCTGGGTTCTCTTGGCTGACGCTTTATTCCTCTTTGTGTTTAGGATTTCTTTAAGCATTTCTGCAGAGTGGGTTGGTGGCCAAAAATTGCTTTAATTTGTGCTTGTCTTAAAATGTCCTTATTTCTCCACAAATTTATTTAATTACATTTTTTACATTCATTTGTGAATGTGAGGTATGCATACATCCGGAGGTCAGAGGGAAATGTATAGGAATCAGAACTCTTCTTCTACCATGTGACATCAAATTCAGGTTGTCAGGCTGACCCATACTGCCAGCTCCTCTCCATGAAATTTAGAAGGTAAGTTTGGTGGATATAGCAATTTTGGTGGACAATGACTGAAGCAGATTAACCTATGCTGCCTTGGTCATTTTTAGGGATTGTATTGAAGTTTGATGTCATTCCGATGCATTTGTGAGTTGATATTTTTCTCTTACAGCTTTTGCTATTGTTTGTTTGGTACTTTGGACATCTTGGCTATGATGTATCAACAATATCTGGTCATGGCTATTTTGTTTTTGTGCTGGCTAGTTTAGGTCAACTTGATACAAGCTAGAATCACTGAAGGGCATGGAGTCTCAATTGAGAATGTCTCTGTAAGACTAGATTGTAGGCAAGACTATGGTGTATTTTCCTCTCTCTCCTACCCAGTTGTTAGTTCCTATGCTGATGTCCTTTGATGATGAACAATCATGTGGAAGTGTAAGCCAAGTAAACTCTTCCCCCACCCCAGGTTGCCTTTGTCATGGCGTTTCACCCTAGCAATAGAAACCCTGACTTAGAGTTAGATAACTACATTTACAGTTAGATTTAGGAAGTTTTCTGCTATAATTTCACTGAATAGATTTTCTATACTTTTAGTTTTTTACCTCAGTACTTTCTATTGCTTCCCAGATTCTTAGGTTTAGCTCTTGATTGTAGCTTGGGATTTTTGGGACTTGTTTTCATATTATTTACTTAAAAATTTTTTAATGATGTTAGTGATGTTTAAATTTAGTGATGATGATTTCCTTGACCTTCCCCTCAATTCCTGATAGTCTTTCTTCTTCATGGTGTTGTCTGTTGATGGTTTCCACTGTGTTGTTTTACTTGACTCATTGTGTTTTTCATTTCAAGATTTTTATTTGATTCAAAAAAAAAAAAACAAAACACCTCTGTTTCCTTGCTTGTCCACGTTGCTGACTTTTTCCTGTGTTTTCTTCTGACCTTTTCATCTATATTTCTGGCTTTTGTCTCTTGATCCTGAACTGACTTCCTCCCTTGTTATTGATAATGGTTGTTTCCATTATCTTTGAAGGCACTGATCATTTTGCACATAAACATTTACATCTGTAAGTGACTCATTTCATGAGTTCAGTGGCTGAGGAATTGTGCTCCTTTGCAAGGGTCATGCTGGCTTGTTTAGTCATGTTCCTTGTGTGTCTGAGCTATGATTTACATATCTATTGGTCCTGAAAGCTCCTCAGGTTTCATTTGTGCATCTTATTATTATTATTATTTTTAAAGATTTACTTATTTATTATTTATTTATACGGTATTCTTCCTGCATGCCAGAAGAGGGCACCAGATCTCATTACAGATGGTTACGAGCCACCGTGTGGTTGCTGGGAATTGAACTCAGGACCTTTGGAAGAACAACCAGTGCTCTTAACCTCTGAGCCATCTCTCCAGCCCCTCATTTATGTTTATCTTCTTACTGAGTTCTCAAAGGCTCAATTCCTGGAAGCCTTCAGAGAGGAGACAACGATCTGCTATGACAGCAACAACACCGAGCCATACTTGGCCTAGAAATACACGCAATGGTGGTTAAAGCCCATGGATGCATCCACTCCTCCGTACTCCACAGTTTGTGCATCCTGGGGCGGAAAACGCTCTAGCTGGAAGTGTCTCCCGAGCGCACCGAGTAGGGACCCAGGCATGGCACTGAGCTCGCGACAGGCCGCCCTGCCTTGCTCTTCCCACACCTCCCAGTGCCAGCCTCCCTGCTGAGGACATGGCTGTGTATGCCAAGTGGTCAGATGGAGCAGACAGGTGGCGGCTGAGAGTCACTCACCTGCTGACCTCAGGTGCCGAGCTGCCGACCACTAAGGCGAGACTACCTTTCCCTATATATCAGTAGTTCTCAACCTGTTGGCTGAGACCCCTTTGGGTTCTCACATCAAATATCCTGCATATCGGATATTTACATTATGATCCATAACCAATTTACAGTTATATTCATAGCAAAATCACAGCTATAAAGTAGTAACAAAATCACTTTATGGTTGGGGGTTACCCCAACATGAGGAACTGTATTAGAGGGTCACAGCATTAGGAAGGTATAGAAATGTGCTAGTCATACTTCACTACCTTGGCTGGGCTGCCTGTCACCTTGCTTTTCACCTCAGCACCAGATGCCTGTGTGGCTGGGTCTCACTTACTCTTTCCCGGGCTTTTCTTCTTAACTGCATCACACTGAGGCAGCTTCCTTCTGCAGCCTCCTGAATTCCCACCCCCCTAATTGATAGCCTCACATTTTCCCAAGTCCTTAAAGAAGGAAATGACTAGACATTTAAAAATAAGACAACTGGACAGAATATGATGTGAGAACAAGACGAGCATCATCAGACCTCTCTATTCAATCCATCTGGATGGGACCAAAATTTCCGCCAAACACTTAATGCGTGTTTCTTCCATGGTCTTTCACATTGTCACATAACTCTGCCTTTTAACTGGCCCTTGTTAGAGAGTGAGACTCAAATTCATTGGTTAACGACCTTACCTTCTAAACCCCACCTACTACTCAGAGCCCAAACCTGAGATGAAGCTGCAGTTTCAGATTCTACACTGGGCTTTAGAGTTATTGGTCAGAAAGCAAAGGTTAAGAAAACAATAAAGAAGCAGAAATTTCTAAATACAGAATCATACCCAAAGACTCTAGGCTATTTACCTCTTGTTTTCCCAGAAAAATAAGGCGTTCTACCTCTGAGATGCCTGCGGAGGAAGGTTTCTGGTAGCAGCACTAATGAGCCACCCATTTCCTTTACTTGGGGACATTCGGCCCACCAACAAAACCTCTGGAGGATGGAGGAGGACAGCAGCTTCACTCACATTGCAAAGGTTCTCCATTCACCATCCACTGGACAGTTGGCTTCGGGTTCCCATTGGCTCGGCATACCAGCCTCCCATCTTCACCAGGAGCCAGGATCAGGTTCTTGGGCTCGTCCAGCCAGTATGGAGCAGCTGGAAGACAAGGCAGGCAGAGGTAGATGGCACAGGCCAGGCCCGAGAAGCCAGGCAGGGTCCTGTGTGAGGGCAACCCCTAAGTCCCAGCTCTGACCGTTCACCCGCAGGGCGATGGTTCAGCTCTGCCTGTAGGTGGCTGGCTAGCTGAGCCCATAGAAAAGTTTGCTCATTAGAATTCCCCCAAAGCCTTTTAAAACACAGGGGTGCTGGGGCTCATCTTGACTTGCAACATCTGGTTTGTGAAGGGGCTCTGAGAGGTCAAGGGCGCGGATGACACCCTTGGCTGCACCCTCTGGGATTCCATTGTTGTAGGAGCAGAAAGAATTGAACTTCTTTTTCTTTTAGGCACTGGGCTATGTAGTTAGAGCAGTTCTTGGCTGTTCACCCCTTCTCATTATTTGAACAATTTTTGTGAACACATGGAGTTTTCTGAGAAAAGAAACTTCTGGATTATAGCCTCCAAAGTCTTGTTACCAAGGGGAATGAGAACCCGCTTGTTTGTGTGTGTGTGTGTGCAGTGCTGAAGACAGGGTCATATGATCAGTCAACTGTTCTCGAACTCAGCCCTCAGCCCTTGACCTCCCATTCTGCACGTAGCCCTGGGCTGAGGAGTGACTCAGCCTGTCACATAGTGGGGACCCACAGTGACAGGAGCTCTAGAGTCTCAGCAGCTCAGGTGGGCCACGCCTGCTTTGAGGAGAGGGAAATGTCTTAAAAATAACCTGGCCCATGATGATTTTCATCCTTAAGAAGAAGCGTGGTGCCATGCACACAACACAGACAGCACAGGCTAGGACAACACATCACAGACGGGAATGCGAAATGAAAGGAAAGGCTCTGAGAGGAACGTCACTTGCAGAGAGAGCCCAAAATCTGGGCAAACATCAAAGCAAATCTCCTTCCTTTGGAGATACCAAATCTCCCTCCTTCGGTATCCAGGCCCATGGATGCATGTAGTCGCACATCCAGGGGCGACTCCATCATGGCAGCCCACTGTTGCCACTAGCCAGGACACCAGAAATACCCCACTCCCTCTCTCTCCTTGCCGCAGAGCGAAGGGTGTCGTGATATTTGCGTTCAGGGCTGGCAATGCTATCATAATGAGAAGTACACACAACGTACCCTTTACTCTCACCGAGATCGTGTGCCGGATGCTGCCCATCTTGTTGGAGGCCAGGCAGAAATACTCCCCAGAGTCTTCTTCGGAGACGTTGGTGATGCGCAGGGCCTTGTTAAAGTTCTCAAACTTGGCCTTGTCAGATGGGAGGTCCCCACCTTTCTTGTACCATGCAATGTCTGGTGTTGGGCTGGTAGAGGGATCAAGCAGGAAGCAAAGGGCTCATCACTGAATGCATCCCCTAAAAGAGCCTGGCCCCCAGATATCCTAACAGCGGACTTGGACCCAGGAGGGAGATGCATATGCTCTAAAAATGGGGCTTTCCTATTCAGAGAATGCTGTTTGGCCACAGGGTCTCCACAGAAACAGAGCCAAAGTTCCACGTGACTTAATGCTTCTGTAGCATGCCCAGCCGCTGCCTTTTCTCTTTTTCCCCAAAGCAGTCAAAGTGGGATGCGGATGACAGACACATAGTGTCCTGCTCACAGGGCTGCCTTCTTCCCTCTCCCTATGTACTGGTGTGCCTCCAAATGTGTGGATTGGTGCCCACCCATCCTTCCAGGAGCAGGGCTAGGAGATGGTGCAGGCTGTACGTACACCCCGGAAGCAATGCACTCCAGCAGCAGGTCCATGCCTCGAAGAACCATCTGACTGCTCGAGGTGCCCTGGGGATACATGAAGCTGGGCGTTCTCTCTGCAACCCCTCGGGCTGAAACAGGACAGAACAAACTTCTGTGAGCCTCCTGTCCAGGTGTGCCAAAACAATTGGGTTAGAGAGAGATGTCATCACTTCCCGCGGGCTGGGTCCTTCCAGCACAAGCCACCCCCAGGATCTGGGTATCTTTAAATGTGTGTGGAAGGTTGGGGTCTTCTGCCCCACCAGTACATGTATGTAACCAGCTTTGGGCTCTGTTGAGAAGAGCCCAGAAACCGTTCCCTTCCCTTTGGGACAGTGGGGCAGTGAGAGGTCCATTCACTGGCATCTGTGTAGGGATGGAGAGGCCACTGTAGTTGTCCCCAGGGCAGCTCATCTCAGCATCAGTCTTCCTCCCCAGACAGGGACATGGAAGAAAGAGAAGGCACAGATTGGGGACATAGGACAAGCAACCTGCTCTTTGGGACCCTGGTAAGGAGCTGGGCTGAAGCAACAGAGCTCCAGATAAACAGAGAATTATTAATGGCTTAGCAAAGACACGAGGAGAATGAATGAGGAGAGATGACTGGAAAGCTGAGGCCAAGCCCACTGTGCCTCCTCACTCTTGGCTTAACTGCATGAGAGATGGGATTGGTGTAGGTGGGGAGGACGGCAGCCAGTATGGGGCGAGGTGATCAACAGTTCACCTAGGCTGGAATCGCCATGAGACAGGAAGATATCTTCCTCACAGGTTTTACAGGATAGGTGGTCCTTACACTGACACTGTGCCCCATGGAAGGTGCCATGCCAATCAGGATTCGTCCATGGAGAGTGGACCCCATTTTGCCCAGGCTTTACTACTTTGCAATACTCTTTGTACAACTCCATGGAAATGGGGAAAAAATAAAAAAACTGTCCAACCAGAAATTCCAAGACAAAGGGAAAATTGGAGGAGGCACTGCTGCCCAAAGACACATGAAGACTGAAAGATGAATATAACCCGCCGGCACCACCGCAGGTCTTAGGCACCGCTGGACAAGTGGGGAAGCAGTGCGGAGGCAGGGCTTCCTGGAGCTAGGACCCTTGGAGATGCCTGGAGTGGGAACAAAGGCGTTCATCTGGGTGCAACTGGTGTGTTGGGGTGAAGACTGGCTGGTGAGGATCCAGACTCAGTTACTTGTACTTCCTAAGGGAGCTGGCTGCACTGCAGGTGTCTGGCTGGACCAGGGAGGCTCCTGTCCTGGGGATGCCCAGCTTCTCTCCATTAGCCACTGGGAGACATCTCTGAGAGTTGGCTTAGCTTTCATCTTTTTTTGTCAAGGGAAGAAAGGTTAAAACACATACTGAGGTATTTAGGCTACTGACACAGTACAATACATGGCATGTGTGTTCAGTAAATATTTGTAGAACAAGTTAAAAGGGGGAGGATAAGGCAAATAGGAGGTGACAGTTCACCCCCCACACTGTAGATGCCTTCATTTATCACACCAGCACACACATATACAGCCTCGGCAACTGCAGGGCTATTAATCCATTAAGTGGTTAGTTGGTTACTGTCTATACTTATGGACCCGGCAGCATTCACTCCCAGTGCCCCGGAAGCAGAAGCTTCCTCCCACCCCCATCACCAAAAAGGTCAAGGATACACAGCCACGGGCACCAAAAAGGCAGGGAGATTTTAGGATAGGAGGTTCATGTCAAGTGGGTAAGTCTGTCCAGAGTTGTAAACCCCACAGTGACATGGAAAAGATCTCATCTCTGTCATCACATTCATTCCACATATACTAAAAAGTCTGCAGGAGCCAGCCTGTGACCCTCTGGACATGTAATTCAACCCACAGCATGCAGCACAAACCCACAGTGTCAGAGAAGCAGTAAGGACAGGGCGCGGGAAGATTAACATGGGTCTCTGGGCATCGTGACACACTGGAGTGTGACCAGAGAAAAGCAACAGCAGCACCACATTTGTAGGATGTGGGCTACCAACCCACAGAAGTATCTTAGGGAGGAAGCAGCAGCTAGAAAGCAAGGCAAGTTCAAAGGAAACGAAAGAGTGCCCTGTGAGTCAGAGGGACGCGTCCCCACTCAGTAAATATCTATAAAGGCCAAGTGCTGCGACCAGTCAGTCTACAGCAGCAGACGGCTAATCCTCACAACACACTTTACCACTTCCGTGTTTTCAGCAGTTTCTGTGACATTAACAGGCTTGCCCAAACTCCCATGTTCACTGTTTTGGATTCTGAGCTGTGTTGTGTGGCTGCTCTAAACTGTCCCTCAGTCAGCAGCTGGAGATGTCATTTGTCCCCATTTCTGACAGGCAGTTTCAGAATATATTTCTAATAACCCCAACCAAAGGAACTCAAGATCCAAAAGGCCAAGAGGTGAAGGAGAACGGTGTTTTGTCCTTGGGGACTGCTTTGGTCAACATCTAAGATCCCAGCTTTCCTTGGTGGCAACTGATAAACTCAGAGCCAAGAGGCTGGGGAGGGACTGAGGAGGCTCCAGGGCATGTCAGCTGGATTCGTAGGGGTGTGCATGGTGACTAGCGGCTTTCCAGAGGAGTGAGGAGGCTGGAGCTAAAGGGCGGTGACGAAGACATGTCAGCTGAACAGGAAGGATCACATGAAACTTTAAGGAAGAGGACCTGGCTCTGTCCTTAGGAGTCCCTGTTCCCGAGACAGGGTGCCTGGTTTCTTTCCCTGGAGGAAACACCGGAACTACTAAGATAGAGGTAACTATTGCATGGCGCTCTAATGTGGTGAAAGATGCTTTAGCCAGGACAGCTCTTTTCACTGAGGCAGGAGTGCTCTGTCCATTTCCAGTCTTCAGAGTGTGTCTACCCTGAGACCAAGGAAACCCAGGATCCAGACGCCAAATTAAAACTTGCATAGATTTAAGAAAAGCTGCCTCTGGGTGGGCCTTGCAAGTACAAAAAAGACCCATGGATCTACAGAGCCAGATGGTCAGTCAGAGGACATTGGGTCATGACCCCAACTTTAATCAAATTGGCTTTAAGGGTCAAACAGTTTCTGGCTGTCTCCTATTGAGAAAGGTCAAAAATGCTGACAAACTTAGCCATTCCCTTCACTCAGAGCTGCCGGCCAGCAGAACAACAGCTCAATACATCAGCTGCATCTGGGGCCCTTCGCCAAATGCAGCTGTCTATGGCAGCGAGGCCCCGTATCCAGCCCTGCTGCCTTCAGTTCTCGGAACTGAGACCCGCAGACACGTGAGGCAGGCTTCCCAGCATGCCGTCCATCTTTCTGGCCCTAGGAACACTGAATAAAAGGTATGGGAGGGGTGGTAGGGTGTGGGGGAGTGTGCCTCTCGGTCTACAAACATCTGGTGTGTCTTGCTGTTAGGAAATTTCTTCTGTAGATTTAATTCAAATCCTGCCCGCAACAGTCGCAGCTTTTCTTCTTAGCCATTTCTTAGCAGAGCTTGAAATCTGGGCAGCTTTCATTTCTCTAGTGTACCCTAATGTCTCTCCCTGTGGAGTACTTCTCCTGAAAGTGTGCCTGCCTTTCTCTCCTGGCCTTGTCTGCAAATTCTCTGCATCTCCCTTAATTTAGAAACAGATGGCCTATATACAATCCAGTCCACACAAAGCTTTTCTCTTTAAATCCAACAATTGGCTATATATATTAACCTTGTCGACATGTACAGCAGCTTAGCAGGCTATGGACCACAAGCCTCTTTAACCTTTACAACCGTCTTTGAGGCTAGTAAACTGCCTGTTTGGCAGACAAGGAAATCAAAGTTCTAAAGTATTAAGTGGCTTGCCTACTGTCACCTGGTAGTATGTCCCAGAGACTGGGTTTGCCCTGTATATCTCCAAGCACACACTATAAAACACCTGCTTTCTGGCCTGAGTGAAACCCAAGGGGCTTTCCCTGACAATCAGAGGGGAGATGGCTTCTGACCCATGTCCAGATGATGTCAGCTCTCTGTGCAGATCGTCAGAACAAAACAAAAGAATGGGTGACTCTACTGCTAGGAAGAGGCATACCATATTTCAGAGCCAAAGAGAGGTATGTACTGGACATTTGTCATTTACAGTGTCCCTTGGGTAGCAGCCCTGTGTACCAGGGAAGAACTTCCTTACTTTGTTGTTTTTTCTTTCTTTCTAAAACCATCAGCTTGGTTGTCCTTTGTCAAATATGTGCCTCATTTTAACTTTCTGTCCTTCCCAGCAGCTTTAGGCTATGGCAGCCCCATCCTGGTCTGGACTGAGGACCAGGACTCAGTCTCCATGTGAACTCTATGTGAAGTCCTGAGTGATTCTCACAAATCTCACTTATTCTCTTTAAAAACAAAAACAAACAAGCAAGCAAACAAACAGGCTGGCCTCTGGAGATAGGCTGGGTTATTTGGCTGGAATCACTCAGCTGTCTTCAATGGGTAAAACAACTTTACATTTCCCTGCCTTACACAAAGCAAAGGACTTGGGCCAGCTGACCTCTAAGGGCTCTGATGTGTTCCGGATTTCAGAGCACTTCTGACAATAGATATTTGGGCTTCAATTTAGAAAAAGGCACATTGCACAGCAGTGCTCTGGGACTTTGGACACAGCAGTGGTTTGGCCCATTATCCTGAAAACGAATAACCCCTAGAATTCAACAAAGGCTCCTGTTTCCTTGGGCAGTAAGTCTCTTCAGCAGAGTCTCAGCGTGGTTCTTGCTGCTTGGTGCCAAGTTGGAACCTTTGTTTCCCCCTGGCTCTCATTTCTTACCCCATCCTCCTCTCCAGACACTGATCATTGCTTATATTAGCCATTTCAGGAAAGACATTCCAACCTATTTGAGCTCCCAAAGATCCCTTTGGGGGCCTGAACTAAGCTCGGATGCATAACTGATGATGGGATCAGCTGCTTCGCCAACGCCAGCAAATGCCAAGTCCAATGGCTGCTCAAGGAACACCAGGCCTTCTTAAGCCACAGGGCAGGGTGACTCAGGTGTGGAAATAGCCAGTTCCCCTATTAACCAGACCGTAGCCGGCTGTGGTTTGTTAAAATTACAACTCATTGTTCCATGCCTTGCAGATGTGGCTGGTGGGCACTGGATTTGTATTTGATACCGGAAGGGAGAAGAGGCCCAGGTGTCAGGGTCTTGGATGGACAACTTCATTCACATTCCCCTGGAAAGAGAACGCTGACCTAAATTCTTAACACCATTTTTCTAGGGAAACCGTAAATGCTTTTTAAAAAAGGGACTTATTTATTTTTATTTGATGTATATGCATATCTTGCCAGCCTGTATGTAAGAGCCCCAAGTGCATGTCTGATACCTGCAGATGCCAGAAGAGGGTGTTTGATTCTCCAAAAACTGTGTTACAGACGGGTCTAAGTCACCATGTGGGTGCTGGAATTAAACCTCGGTCCTCTCCAAGAGCAGTCAGTGCCCTTAACTGCTGAGCCATCTCTCCAGCTCACTAGGGAAACTTTAAAGAGGTCTAGACCCTGGCTGTGACGCAGTAGTCTCAGGAAAAGAATTGAGGCTTCAATGCAGGCAATTCATACTCAGACACTGAAGAGTTAACGGAAATTGGCTGTGCTCTTTACACAACCAATAACAACCTGGTTTCCTGTTTCCTCCTAACTGTGGACTCTCTATTCTTTAATACCCTCTGTCACAGCTTACTCTGAAATGTACCTCTACCCTGGCTCGTGCTTGATGCTCCGCTCATGGTGCTAGTTTAGGGGTGGGTGGGACATTCAGGTGAGGTTTGGCTGATGAAAGTGTGTAACCAGAGGTCGTTCTCTGAAGGATATCCAGCCCTTGGTTCCTGCCTTGCTTTCCGCATCCTAGTCTGCTGTGATGTCAGCAGCCCCTGCTTCCCTGACTCGATGGTCTAAAATGCTCTGAACCCGAAGCCGACATAAATCTCTCATCTCCTCATGTTGTTTCTCAGATATTTTGGACACAGCGGTGCAAAAGTCCACTTTCTATCCATCTATCATTGATCCTTAATTCTCTGCTTAGCCTTCCATGGAGATCTGCCTTGCTTAAAACTTCCTTCAGAAAATTCAGCAAATAGAGACTTGCACATTGGAGGAGCAAGGAAAATACACTTTCGATGCAAGCCACTTCAAGCTCCCATGGGCCACCTTCTTCCAGGTGGGCAGTGTCCTGAGGTATCCCTTTGGCACCTGGCCTGGCCAGCTGTCCACTCTGTCACCCAGCAGGAGTTAATGTCATGGTATCAGTCAAGTTAGCCAAAGTGGATTAGGACAGGAGAAGTTACTCCCCGGACTCACCACTGTATATGTCAGGGTGGTTTCTTAAAGACGAGTCATTATAGGGGTTGTCTGCAATAAACAAAAGAGGGTGAGCAAACAGGGAGGTGCGCAGCAGGCGTGGGCGCAAACACGAGGAGGCAGAGAACACAAATGCAAAGCCACATCACAACTGAGGAGAGCACCAGTGGGATTTTGCAAAAGAAAATGGCACAGTTGGGAAAGAAACGTGCTTGGTAGAGAACAATCAACACAAAAACAGCTCAAAAGGAAACAAAGTGGTTAAATCCTGCAAAAGAAAGCAATAAGAAAATGAGATTATTTCGAAAGTAAAGAAATTAGGCTTGAACTCTGCTTGGTCCATCTATATTTTGAACAAATGAGGTAAGAATTAGTGTCTTGTAGCATCTTGCGGCTGGTTCTGAACCAGCTTCTCCCCAGGCCCCAGGACTCCACGTGAGACCAGCTAGAGAAAAAGGAGCTTTAGTGAGACCTGAGGAGGACAGCAAAGCCCTGCCTGGAAGCAGCTAGGCTGCAGGGGAGAGGGGTGCACATGTGTGAGCATGGGTGTGTGTGTGTGGTGGGGAGGGGGGAAGGAGGGAAGACAGTCATCAGCAGAGAGCCCTTGCAGAGCCCAGCAACAAGAGCCTTGTGATCTGACCAGGTGGCCATCACTGTAGGCCAGATCTCTGCTGGGAGACCCTGGTGGAGGTTCCAGGAGGTGCATTTGGGTCAGAACAGTAAGATGAGGGGATGAAGCCCACACCTGAGATCCAGAGCGCTCTGGAAAGCGTGGGGGGGGGCAAGGATTTCTTTAAAAAGCAGTACCAGTGACTCCCACTCCAAGGTAAGGTGACTAAGAGAGCCCTTAGTCCTTTTAGAACAAGACACAAACATACCTCTTTCCTTAAGTAGCTTTTTACTCTCTACGCATCCCCTTACAGGGTTTAAGTTCAAGTTCCCACAGGGCAGGGAGCATGCAGCTGACTGACTGGAAGCCAAGCAGATAGCCTCCCCCCAACCCCAGCCAGAACATGGTTCAACTTCCTGGGGGAGGGCAGGAGCTGTGTTAGAACATTGGCATATTTAAAGACAGATCAAATCCCATCACAAGCAGCTGAAAGAGGCTATGTGGGTTCTTTCTTTGGGGGTCTGGCCTTAACTCGCATCTCCAATCTGCTTTACAGCCAGCAGTGAGAAGGTTTTCATTTTCAGAACTACTTCCCATGGTGGGGCTAGCTGAGAAGGACCCAAGCTGCTTTGGAGCTCAGTCGGGACGGATCTGGGCTGTGAGGTGGGAGCTGGTCCATGGTGGAATGAAGGGGTAGGTGGTACCAGGTAGCAGGGCTGAGACAGTGCTTGGAAGGGAATGTTCTTGTCTTCCTCTGGGGGGCCACAGTGGCAAGTTCCGCTGAAAGTGGCCCTTCTCTTTCACTCCTATGGTACCGGGTATAACAGAGGCTCTTCCAGGGGAAGACCGATATGCACCTCGAATCTCAATGTATCTGCACAAACATGTGTAAGAGATTCAGGGAGACTGTCCTTGAAGAATGCCATTTGAGCATCATCAGAAGCATAGAGTGCACGCCACTGCCTGCCTAGGAAGATACCTTCCTTTTTAACCACGATGCCTCTTACTGTTACACTAGAGACCGTGTGCCTGTCACGCTATGGACTAAGTCTCTTTGTCAGCCTGACTCTTCCCATTATCTTGTACTCCATCCTAAAACACATTAGAAAGAATTTTTAGATTGCCTAGTATTTTGATATACACATATATATGTTAATATATGTGTTTATCTTTCTACCCTTTCCTTTGATGCAATTAATAAAAATAGCGTAATAAGAGATTTTGTCCCCAAAGACAAAATCTGGTTGACTTCCCACCCAGACCTGGTTCTGAAGGAGGTGGAGAAAGCCTGTGCCTTTTCTAGACAGGAAAGTCAACAGAGCCCAAGTGCTCTATTTTAAGAAACTGTGCCCAATTCTAGGCTGGCTCAGATGCCCAGAACTTGTTTCCAGCCAAAGCTGCTTTTGGGAGTGCTCCAGGAAGCTGGCAGCATTCTGTTCAGGTTCCTGACATTTGGAGGAGGGAGTTTCCAATGGGACAGGCAACTCGAAGTGAAGCAGAAACAATTATCCCATCCTTACATCCTCTAGAGAAAAGAATGCTTCTGAGAAGTTCCATTGCTAAGTGTCATTTATCCTGAACATGCTCTCACCCTCTGCCCAGAGCAGCACGGCATGTGGCTCATGCGCTGGAACGCACTGACTTTCAGCATCACCCTTCCTAGGCGAACATGAGGGCTGTGTAGGGTCGTTCTTCTCTTGACTGCTCCACCTACTGACTCCTCCTCATTGCCAGCCTTGTCCTGACTGAGGCCACTCAGAGGTCCTGGGCAGATCACACTGTCCTCCTTCCGTTAGCCAGCTGGCAGACAGTCACCTGAAGTATATTGAGGAGGCACAGCAGGCAAATCAACTTCCTTTCCAGGAGTCTCCTGGGGTGGGTTCAGGAGTCAGAGAGCCAGGCACTCTGGAACATCAGGCAGGGCCCCTTCCTGGGGTTTGAGCAATCCCGTGGGCTGTCTATCCCATCATGGCAGACAACACCCACTGGCAAAGGTAGATCACAGACAAGGAGGCAGCAAGAAAAGAAAGCAAGAAGAGGGAGAAAGAACAGAAAGGAAATTTAAAAAAGAAAAGGAAAGGAAAAAAGGAAAAAGAAACCACGAGAATCAAGCAAGGGGAAGCTGTTTCGTATGGGTGAGTGTTCCATCCCAAAGGAAAGAGATGAGGTTGTGTGGCTGCCATGGTGTGCCTGCCTGTCACCAGTATAGACTGAAGAGACCTGTACCAGTGCTGAACACATCCACCTAGGCTTTCCCCTCAGGGTACTCCCCAGCAGTGTGAGACCCTGGAGACTGGCCATGGGAAGCTGAGGCTCAGCCTCATTTTGACCTGTGCTGGTTCTAGTTTGTCATCCTCACATTCCTCACCATCCACTGACAATGACAGTCACAGCACGAGTCAGACAGACTAGAGACTCTCCAGAAGCTCCTCTTCTAGCTGTGTTACATATCCATGGTGTAAACAAAGCTAGGCAAGCTATTGAACAAGCTGAGGGCCATGTGGCTTGTCCTAGTGTGCTCTGTAGAGAGTCACCACTACTCTGGGCATGGTGGTGCACACCTGTGATCCCAGCACTCAGAGAGGCAGAGGCAGGTGGATCTCTGTGAGTTCGAGGCCAGCCTGGTCTACAAAGTGAGTCCAGGACAGCCAGGGCTACACAGAGAAACCCTGTCTCAGAGAGAGAGAGAGAGAGAGAGAGAGAGAGAGAGAGAGAGAGAGAGAGAGAGACCACTGTAGTGGGTTAGGGAACGCGAATTTGTCTTTTGTTTTGGTATTATCAAAAAACAATCAGAGGATAAAAAAATGTGGAACATAAACCTACATTTTATAGACAAAGCAAATACATATTATGGAACCGAAAAAAATTTGTTCAGTGTGTCCACTGATCCTAGTATCATATGCACCGGCTTTCTTCTAGAAACAAAGGCAACCAATGATTAGAAATGAAAGAAGTAAGCTGTGCACAATAGGAATTCCTGATGCGAAGGTCACTTCAAGTCATCTCAATCAAACTCCAGGAACTTCTGAATGAGAGCGAAGGACCCCCAAGAGAGTCCAAGGCTGTTGAGGTAATACAGGCCCGGACCTTAGTACATGACTGATTCCTATCAAAGTACAAGCACTGGCTGAGCATAGGACTAGGTCTGACACAAGGCTTCTGCATCCTGAGTCGCTGCATAAGGCAGGGGCAGGGGCTCAGGCACAATGAGCCAGCCCCAAGCAGGGCCTGCACTTACTGGTGAGGACCTTGAGGGTGAAGGGGTTCTTCTGCTGAATGGTGTGGGTGAAGTGGAAGCGTGCGTTGCAGCTATAGTCAGTCTGCATGTCCTGCAGCATGACGTTGGAGAAGTACAGGTCCCCATTATGGCCCTGGGAGACACGCTTGTCCTGGGTGATGGGCTCCATGGCTGTGGGGAAGCAGAGGGGGGACAGGAGGTTAGCTGGCTGATAATCATCTTGATGTTTAAAGGTTAGGTGGGGGGCTGCAGCTTGCTACAGCTAGCTCCTCCCATTCTGCAGCAGGGTGGTGGAGGATTGGATGCATCCAGGGATGCAGTTAAACCTGGACATGTTCCCTTTGCCCAGGTCCTGTGACCACACTTCTAATTGCTGTTCATGCCACAACCTGACTGACCTCAAGGCCAGAATGAGAACACAAGCTTTTGTCTGCTCCTGGAGAAGGGTTCAAGTACATACAGCACCACAGGGAGCATCCTATAGGCAATAGCCGACACGCTTTCCTCTTTATACCTCAGTGCCCAGCTGAGACTAGAACACACAAGTGCTCTCAGTAGTGTGCTAAGTATACCCAAACTTGGCCTTGTTGCAGTTAAACATTTGGCCATCATCAATTATAATATGGACTTTTATTTTGTATTAGGGGAAAAGGCAATTCTCAGTCATAACTGTTGGATGTATGCACACTGTCAAATGAAGTGAAATGCAGAACTGAGTGAATGGCACCACAGGAGTGGCTGAGGATGTCAACCCTGCTCTGCTTTTCAGGAGCTGGTGCTAAAACAGGATCAGCTCTCTAAGCTGTCAGCTCTGTTGACCGACACTCCAGGCTGATCTACTTCCTGTCCCCACAATTTCTTCTTCATGTCAGTGATGCCAGCTGTCCCACAACAGGTGCTCAGCTCTTCAAATCACTCCTCAAAGATCTGCTGAGGACCTACCATGTGACAGATCACATGTTCCAGAAGTGGGTGAAAGAAAGACAAGCCCTCAGTCTAGCAGGAGAGAAGGGAGAGAAATGTTCTAAGTGGAGTGGAGAGGAGAGTGCACTGGGGGGTGGGGGGAGGACGAGACTGCAGAGGGGACCTTGTCCTCTCAGGGTGCCTGAGGAGAACCCTGAAGTCTGCATGTCTGTGTCAGGCACACAGGCAGACCTACGATGTTCTGAGGAGCTGGGGGAATGTGTCTGGAGGCTGAGGGACATGGCCTAGCCCAGAGCTGAAAGGTACAGGGATGAGGCGGAAGGGCTCTAGAGACAAAAGGTCATGAAGGTGACTATCCCAGGTAAAGGAGTCCTGGCTTGTCCTGAGGCAAGAGAGGAGCCAGTAAAAGCATGTGAATGGAGATAACTGATTCTGCTCTTTAAGCCTAGGAAGGAGACCCGTTATGGAAGCTCACAAGACTCTGGGCTGAGGAGATGTTAGTGAGAACAGAAAGATGAGGAGGGCCATGAGATATGTTCAGTGGGTACTATAGACCTAACCTAGTCATATGTGTGATGTAAGAGGTGAGAGGAGAGAGTCTGAGCCGACCAGCTGACAGCCAAGCATCCTTCCCCACAAATGTGATGGGAAGGAGGAACAATGGCTGTATTCAAAGCCATCCTCTCAAAGGCTCTGAAGCAAGTGCTCAGGACTACACAGTAGCATCAGCCTCTGCACAGCTGTTCTGAGCCACATGGCCGATTCCCAGCTGCTTCTCACAAGTTGGTCTCCCGATCAGAGAGAGCCTGAGAATGAGTTTCCATACCTCTGTGGCATCTCTGTGAACCAAGGCAACCTAAGGAATGGTTCTTGGTGGTTTTGTTCTGTCGTTCGTCTTTTTGCTTAAAGATCCAGAGCAAGCCTGCCATGGTGGCAGAAGCATGAGGCAGCTGATCCCATGGCATCCACAGTCAGGGAGCGGAGATAAAGGCTGCATCTCTGCTCGCTATCTCCTTATTTAATCTGGGATCCCAGCCCAGATATTTAGGGTGGGTTTCTTCACTTCAATTAACCTGACTAGAAATCCCTTACAGATGGGGATTCCAGAGCCTGTCAAGTGCACAATTAATATTAGCCATCCTACTCCTTCTTCCCCGTTCAACCCGTCCACTGCCCCACCTCCCAAGCTGGGCGCTCTGTGAGGCCAGGCTCCCCCAACTTACAGCTGCTCATCCAGAAGATGACCGGGGATGGCAGGCCAGGTGGGGGGTTGCACTGCAGGGTCAAGGGGGCACCCTCTTGAACCACAACAGGATCCAGGTTTTCCTTGGGCCACAGGGGAGATTCTGGAGAGAAACAGAAGAGGGTGAAGTCAGTTGACATCTGGAGCTGGGTGGGCTCAAGAGAAGGGAACTATGGGAGAATGTGGGAGGCAAGAGAAAAGACATGCAGAGTGGACACTCATCTTCGGCTGCCCTCTCCTCTCCCCTTCCCCAGTGCTCAGCATAGCTGGTAAGGATGTACCAACTAGTCTGGAAGTTTTCTTTCTAGGAATCTTTCTGGGGTGGGAGAGACCCATGGAGGGCAAGGAGTCCTGCATGCCCCCCTCCCACTGGGGAGCCAGCACCAGCACCAGCACCTGTCCCTGGCACTCACTGGACACCTGCAGGCGGATCCGGTTGCTAAGTGCAGTGCCAAATTTGTTTCGCGCAAAGCACTGGTACTCCCCTTCATATTCCTCAGGTCGCCCACCACTACGGAAGTCAATCACCAAGGTCCCAGATCGCCTCCTCATGGACACCCTCGGGTCCTTGGCAATGTTGAAGAATCTGCTGTTGCGAGTCCAATGAAAGCTGTGGATGACAGGGGCCAGGCCAACCATAAGTAAGGGCCAGAGTGGACCAGTTCCTAGTCCCCGCTCCATGGCAGACTTCTACCCCATCACCCTACCTCCATGCCAGTGGACCCCATCCTGGCTGGGTAGAGCCACCTGACAAGCTTGGGAGAATATAAAGGTCTAAGTAATGTCCACTGGGACCACACATACTATGAGTGCTATTACTAGCTAAGGCTGGCTATGGGCAGCAGGCACTCAGCTTCTCTGGTGGGTTCTGTTCTGTAAGCACATAACTCAGGGGTAGCCAGTGGTTTCTTAAGCAAGCAAGTAAATAAGTAACCCTCCAAACCAGAAAACAAACCAACCAACCCCGAGCTAGCTGTTTTCTTTTCTTTGTGACATTCCTAGTCTCCTCTTAGGAACGCACACTCCTTATTTCACCAACCCACATATGTCAGGTTGTCACCTCTGCTCTGCATAATTTGCTCTGAAGCCAACATGATGGCAGAGACTACCTGTTCTTTGTTTGACAAGTGCTTCATGGAGACCATGGAACAGCGGCATGGGAACTACGGAAGGATAGCTTTGAATGAACTGGCAGGCTAATGAATCAGAGCTAGAAAAAGCCTAAAATGGCTCCCTGGGCCTGGGTATAGGGTGGGTGCTCAATAGAAGAGCACTTGCCTAGCCTGTACACGGATCTAAGTTCCACCATTCATATGAAAAGGAGGAAGAGGAGGAATGGGAAAGGAGGAGAGAATAAAAAAGAGGAGAGAGGTCATCATCATCATCATCATCATCATCATCATCATCATCATCATATCATGTCCCTCAGCTTGTCCTGGGCGAATGCTACAGCCAGTAGCACATGTTTTTGGCTCCCTGTGTTGATGTGATACAAATACAAGAGACCAGAACAGCTCAGAGTCCTTGTCTCCACAGAGGATCCACGTGGAAAAGACGTATGGTCTTGAGAGGTATGGTCACCAGTGTCCCAACTTCTCTTCTAGGGTGACTCCACTTGGGATGAAGGACTTATTCTCAGATCATTATTCTTGGCCTGATTGTCTCACACAAACCCAGGGCTAGAGGAAACCTCCTCCCTGCATTGCCTGGGACACACTCTGCTACTCTGAGAATGTAACATTATTTAACATTTTCACTTTGCTAGGGTGTGTCATTTGGCAGAAACACATCTAGCTTTGGTGGTCAAGGAGCGGGTCTAAATCCTGGTTCTGCCCCTGGCTCAATCAGGCTGTTGACTTGTGGTAAAGGCATTTAAAATCTCCATCTTTCCTCAGGAGGACACTGGCCCTGCCACAGAAGAATAGGGGTGAATGAATAAGTCCATGTAACAGCACTGAACAGTCTGGATAGGGTGGGTTTCTCCTTCCTGTCTACTGACCTCTCCTTTGAGGAAAACCAAGACAAGCTCAGGATGAAAGTCTTGAGTTAGCTAGGAAGAGGGGTAGGCTGAATATGGGGTGGATGACGGCCACATAGGACAGCATAAAATGTTACACCAAAAATCAGAAAATAATGTCTAGTAGTGGCACAAACCTGTAATCCTACTACCTAGGAGGGGAGACTGAGGCAGGAGAAAGATGAGTTTGAGGCCAGCCTGGGGTAAACACTGAGATTCCAGAGTTTCACAAACCGTTTCTTTAATCCTGGTTTCCTTATGAGGTAAATTTCCCACTCCTCTGAAACTGGCAAAAACCCCATAAATAAACAAGGGCAGTTCTATATTTTTCAGAGGAGAAAATGGAGGCTCAGGGCTTTGAAGCAACTTTCTCATGACCACATAGTAATTGCAGCGTCTATGCACAGCTGTTTTGAGAGACCTGGCCACTTCACATCTGCCTCTCACAAGCCAGCCCTCCTGTATCACACTGGTAGGTCTCAATGGATATTTTTTTGAATGATTGAACCAAACATTTTACAAAGATTTGTTCTGCTTTCAATTATCTGTTTAGAAGGGGGTGTGAGTCGGGGTATGTGCACGTGACTGCCCATGCCTGTGGAGGTCAGATGCAGTGGATGCTTCCGGGGCTCGAATTACAGAAGCCACATGACAGGGCTACTTGGCATTGAACTCAGGGCCTCTGCAAGTCTCTCCAGCCCTGTGCCAGGCTTTTCAGTTGCTTGCCTTAAGTATGACCAAGATGGGGCAAGTGGGTCACTTCAATGGTGGCTTCTCAGATCCCTCTCCTTCCACTCACCTGGGGGCAGGGTTCCCTTTAGCTTCACATTCAATCAGGATGTTATCACGGGGGTCCACAATGTGGTCCTTCACTGACTGCTTGGTGATAGTCGGTGGTTGGGTCACTGCAACAAGACACAGGTGGCAAAATTCAGAACTGCAGGACGTGCCCTGAACTTGTCTTCGGGAGCGGCTAAAGCCAAGAGCCTCAGGAGCCACCTGGGCAAGTGGGCAAGCAAGCAAGGATGAGTAATACTCTACTGGAAAGATGCAGCTTCTTAAACTAGGTTGTAGGAGAGGGGTGGATGTCAAAGTCTGAGCATAAGAACCCTTTTAAGAAGACCCAGTCTCCCTCTAAACAAGTGAAATCAGGCTGTTTCACCCAGCCTCACATCCCAGTGCAGAGGGCATAACAGTTCCTGCTAGATGTCTGCTGAACGGATACAGAAACAAGCCGCTGTAGTTGTTGGACTTAGGGCTGGGATGGTTCTTAGCCATGAGTCTCAACAGATGGCCAGACTGCTGAGGCAACAGCCAAAGGAGGCTTCAGTCCCTTAGAGCTTCCCAAGGGCTTCCCTGCATACTGGCAAGCTGGTGCACCCAGGGGTGCAGTGCTAGCCTCCAATGGGTAAAGGAGTTCCAGTAGCGATGGAGCACCCCCGTTGCCATCCACAGACTCTTTTGATCACCTACCTGTATCCCACCCCCATCTATATTTCCTGGGGAAGTTACCTTCCATCGGTAAAGGACTCGCTAGAGGGCTTGAGCAATAGCAGCAGCCAGTGAAGAGGCCGCTGACGTCAAGCCCAGTCTTCTCACCTGGCTTTTCCCAGCCCCTCCTCCCTCTCTCCCACCTCCCAGACGCTCAAGGGCAGAGAGGCACAGGAGGCACTTACGCTCACTCTGAATGCTTGCTGTTAGTTCCAGTGGGTTAGCATTGGGAGGGGGAGAGAAGGAGAACAGTGTTATCGCACACAACTGACCAGCTAGCCATTGGGTGTCCTCTTGCCCTAGCATGCAGGGTTAGGGTGGGGAGACATGGGGACAGCAATGGACATGGGGTTTTCTCACAGGTGTGAAGCCTAGCAGAACAACCAGGCAGAGGTAGAGATTACACGTTGCAAATACTTCATGGAAAAGGTGTTGTATCACCCAGTGGGCAGAACCCGTGACCAAAGAGAGATGTTACCAGGCAAATCCAAATATCCCCAAATGACAAGGCTGCCTGAAAGAGACTCTTCAGATGCTCCCTCGTGTCTTACACCATTGAGGGATGTGGGAGCACAGGGTCTGCATGGAGATGCTGGGGAACAAGTGACTTGAACTTCTTTCGTGGGACAAAGGCCCCAAGTGTAGAGGCTCTGAGAGTCCAGCACCTCATTCCCTCACTATACCGTTTCTCTCTGACACAAAAGTATGTTCTACAAAAATCCTGTTCTTGAATGACAGAATCCTGGGACATGGCCAAGCCCACCATTCCTTCTTGTGTTTTCCACAGATGGGGCAAAGAGCTAGGCGGCACACCTTCTCGCTGGCCCCATCTGAACACATGGACCAGGACAGGTGCTTCTCATACTCAAACAAGCAGCTGAGTCAGCTACAGCCAGAGAAAATGCAGCTCTGGCTCAGATGCCTAGAGCCTGTATTCTGCTTTGTTGTTTCTTTCAATGCTGGGGATGGAGCCCAGGGCCTTGCCAATGCCAGGCAAGTGCTGTACCAAGGAACTGCATCCACTCTATATTCCTGACAAATGCCCAGGTGGTGCTGAGAAATATGAACTGTGACATTTGTGGCAAGATCTTAGATGTGGAAAGCAAGCCTTGATTCAAACAGATGTGGAGAAAAAACAAAATATGTCTCTAGGACTCTTCGCTGTCTTTCCTTATGATACCACAAGGAAGCAAATGATGTCCTTGTGACACGCTGGTGCAGGCACCAGGCACGCATGAGCACGTGGGCTGCCTTTTTTGGAGTGGGTGCTGCTGGGGAGAGTTCGAGGGAGTGTGCTTTGAAACAGAGTGGTGGTGGTCTTGATGCCTTCCCGCCAGAGTGAAAAGACTCGGAGAAGGAGGTGCAGGCTAAGAGAGAACAGCCTACAGGGAGCCAGGGATCACCCAGGTCCAAGAGAGTCACAGTAGCACAGAAAAGGACGCAAAGAAGAGGGAACGGCATGGCATTCCTGCATGGCAGGAATGGGCAGGCCTTGATGAAGGCTGTCAGCAAAGGAAAGACTCCACGGTACAGTCTTTTGTACAAGGTTTCATGAGCCAGGTGGTGTGGCCCTCGGAGTAATGAAGGGGCCTTCTGCTTTTCACCTGTCCAGGTCTTCCTGGGTTGGAAACAAAGGAATGAAAAACCGGAGTGGAAAGGCACGAGGCTCTGAACAGAGATAGATTCTGTGGGGTTCCCTTCACCCATATGTGGTTTTCCTTCCAGGACAGTGATTCTAAAGAGACTGAAAGCCAGTGTGGCTGGCACAGGACGGGGGTAGGGAGAGAGGGAGCCAGTTTCCAGGCAGGCAGGGCTGGTCCCTAAGCACATTTCTTTTGACCACTAGCTGGGCTCTGGCTCCATTTCAGGACACAATGATGTCTCTTGGTCCTCATATACCCTGTTCCCAAGCTCTGGTCCCCTTCCAGGGCACTTGAATTCAAAGAGGGATGGGCACGGCTAGTCCTGTGGAAGCAGGCTTTAGAGATAGAATGGGTACTAGCATCCCCAGAGGTTGTTGCAGAGCTTCCGGAAATCCATCCTTAGAAGTGAAGTAGCTGGGTGTGGGCCTCATGATGCCATGTCCCTGACATTGCGAGCAAGGGGAAATGGAGGTACCTCAGCGAGTGTAGATTCCCTAGTCAGCTTAGAACTGGCTGATTGCTTTCCCTAGCCCATGCTGCCTATCTGGCTAAGGGCCTCTTGAGCATCTACTTGCCGAATGGGACAATGACATCTCAGTCACCACCGTGCTCCCAAGGAATTTACTGCTGGGACTGAATGACGCCAGAAGACAAGCTGTGATAGAGAGAAAGTGGCGGTGACAGCCTGTCTGAGGACAAGGACAACAGTGCTTCTCACTGTCACCCCACCACATGCTCTTCTTTCCTTTCACAGAATTTGCTGTCTGGCGATGTCAGGTGGAGAACGAATTTGTTCTTTTGGAGCCCAAACAGGAGAAAATAGTCTCATGATCCATCTCTGTTGAGGTGAGCTGGTGCCTGCCCTGGCTCCAGGCTCTGTCTTCATGCCCTTCTTTTCTTTTGGTAGTCTGTCTCTGGGCTCATCCCAGAGTAGGTGTTACATCCTGTGGTACTGTCTGAATGAAGTGAGGAGGGGCACCTCTCTACTCTGCCATTCTCCTTTGTGGGCTCCTAGGAGGAAATGCCGAATCCCCTTGAATAGAAGGGGGATGAGAGCTCCCAGAAACCTCACTTTTTGGCAAAGCCAGTCTGGCTGATGAGATGACCCATTCCTTTTTTTTCCCCCCTCAAAGGTCGTGCTGTTCTCATCCAGGCTAATGGAAGGGAGGTGGCGTGTGACTTTGCTGGCAAGGCAGTTGGAGCCAGAGGCTGAACACTTCAATAAGGGATTGTGCAGTCATCCAGGGTACTGCTCCAGAAAGCCGCTGTGCCAAGCCCTAGAGTGGAAGCAGTGTCCCTGCTCTAGAGGCACAGAGGATGCCCTTAAAGGGTGAATGAGGAAGATACCTGGCAGGACAGTCTTTAGCCGGATACGCTCGGTCCCACGCTACCAACAAAGGGAGTAAGTTAGGAACACCCTACTTGTCCCAAGCACAGATGAAAGGAATCTCAGAGGATGTGGGAAGGGCTCTGGCTAAGCTGGGGGAGACACCTGCTGAGGAAAACTTGTCCTTGCTGTGCTGTCATTTGAGTTCTGTTCCACAGAGGAGTCATTGAGGTGAGCTGCAGCAGCTAGGGAAGTACAGGGCTCTATGGGCTGTCCATCCTGACACAGCCCAGGCCAACTACAGCCACGCGCCAGAGAAACTCCTGCCACTCAGAAAGGTACTACTGCCAGGTGCTGGCTCTGCGTCATTTCTGCTTCCTAACTTGTCAGCTGAGGATGGCATTGGCATCCATATTCACTGTGAGGAGTGAATGTGGTGAGATCAGCCCAACTCTGAGGTTTCTGTCTGGCTCAGGGCAGCTGCAATTCCATGGATGTCCAAGGACTGAAAGGAAGCAGGATCAATGCGCCACAGCAGAGTCAAAAGACCCAGACTCCGTTCTGACTTTATCACCAGGAGAGGCGTGACCCTAAGCAGGGAATGGCCTGGTCTGTGTATACAACATAAAAGGAAGGGTCCTCCCTGGCCTCCTCCAGGAAGCTGGGATGGGGAGGGGTGAGTGGTGAGGAAGCCAGTGTCCTCAGCCTTCTGCCTCAGGCAGTACGTGGGCTTCCTGTTGTAGCTCCATCTCCAGTAAAGCTAGGAAATCCAGATTATCAATAAAGAAGCCCATACCATCTATTTCTGTGTCCACTGTGCAAGCGTCCCTCCCCCACCAGCCCCGGGTATCTAACAGCAGGTGAGAAATGGCGGAAGAGAAACAAGCCTTCACCATGTTCTCAATAACCCAATTTCCTCTGCACCCTCCTCTCCAGGGATGCACCCTTATCACGCTGCTTATTAGATTGCCTGCCTGGCTGTTAATGAGAACTCTCCTTCAGCCAACCACAGACGGTCACCATGGGAACGCTTGTCTCACAGCTCTCCTCTCTTCCTCCGTCCTCGTGTACACACTGAGGCAGCAGTGGTCTTGCTCAGCTAGCTTCTGGGATCTATTCCTAGTTGTTACTGGTCTCTGTCATCCACAAGTGCAGACTCCTCTTGAAGAGCTGTTACTGGGGTGGAGGAGGTCTGGTTTTAGAGCCCTGTGGCGGCTGTCTTGGAGGCCATCTTCACCTCCCACCTCCTACAGTCATCTGTTAACTGGAGAGTGCCCAAATCTATCTTGGCATCACACGGGCTCCATGAATTCCTTGAGGCAGAGAACAGGGGGCAGAGGTGCTATGCCTGTACCTTATGCTAGGATGCTAAGACATCGGGCACAAGTGTCAAAACTGTGGCGAAAGGAAAATATGCCAAACAGGGCTTAGGAATGAGGCACCAGTCAACAGCCATCGGTGAATGCAGCAACAGAGTCGACAGATATAGATCCAGACATTAGCTCAGCATGCCACAGTCAGACAGGGTCCCGCCAGCAGGAGCAAAAGTGATTTTCTTTCTTTCTTTCTTTCTTTCTTTCTTTCTTTCTTTCTTTCTTTCTTTCTTTCTTTCTTTCTTTCTTTCTTTCTTTCTTTCTTTCTTTCTTTCTTTCTTCATAGTGCTGAGGGAATCCTAGAGTAGAAAGAACCTTTGCCCAGCTCTCCTATGGTAATATAATATGGCACAATGCCTCATTTGGCTGTGCCTTTTGCAAAGATAATGTCCTTCCCCATCCTCTTCCCAATCCTATCCACCATCTTCCTTATTACTCCCGCCAAAACTGGGCACCAGCTTTGGTGTATCGAGTTAGAGAGACTAGTAAGGATAGCCCAGCACTCTTAATCCTGGAAACTGCTCTTAGAAGGGTAAGTCAAGGCCGTGGTCTTGCAGGTAAGTAGGAGAGAGGGAAGAACTCCAGGTGGCTCTCAGAACCCCAAACTATGTCATCCTTGGCTCCCTTCAGTTGGTTTCAGGTAGCACAGACACCACCCTAAGAAGAGGCCTGCTCCTTGTTTTCAACTTCCCAGTGGGGCCTTATCGGCCCTAAGAAGAGGCCTGATCCTTGGTTTTCAACTTCTCAGTGGGGGCCTCCATCAAGTCTTTGGAGAAAAACCCAGCTCTGAAGCCTGGAATATGCTGTTACCTTCTCTCACCTCCCTGACCTCTCTCCCAGACACCCACTCCTCTAATATCAGGAGTAAAACAGAAAGAGTGGGCACAGAACTCACGATCCATCGGAATCTCAATGGCCCCTCCGAGGCTGAGGAGGAAAAGGATGAGGGCTCCGTGGACCCAGGGTGGTGCCTGCTGCCTGGCCATCGTCAGCACCAGGCCCTGCTCCCTGCTGCCCAGCCCGTGGGCTCTCGATGCCTTGGGCCGCTCTATGTGGGCTTTCCAGACAGTGCTCAGCTGGAGAAAGAAAATGACAGCCAGTTAGTTTTTCTTGAACTTAGGTTTTGCTCTACTCACCCCCAGAGTCTTGAAAGACTCACGGGACCTCATGGCCACAGAGTAGGGGATCCCCGAGACCAGGGTTTCCAACCTTGGAACCAAACAATCTGTGGCATGGGAACTGTCCGGCCTATTGCAGGGTGTTGGAAGCATCCCAGGTCTCTACCTATCCGATGTCAGTAGAGCCCAGCCAGCCCCGCTGACAAATCAAAAACATCTCTGGATATTTCTGCCTGTCCCAAGAGGACAAACCCCCACCAGCAATTGAGACCCCAGTATGGTAGAAAAACAACTCTGCATAGAGCAGTCGTGAAAACACACACTGGCCTAGAGGTCTGGAAGAAATGTACCAAGCTCAAAGCGTCCCTGGACCATCTGCTGAGTGTGCCTGGAGAAGAATGTGTTTGGATAAGAACAAGTGCATTGACGTTCTTTGACCCTATGGAGAAGGGACTCAAGACAGCCTAAGACTGCCTGAAGCTCCTAGTTAGCCCAGCCTGCCAGCATTCCGGGGCCAAGTCAAAGGCGAAGGCAGCAGGCAGCATGTCCAGAATCCCTCCTGCTTTCCTCAGTTCTAGTCCTGCCTTATTTGGCTGGAAACTGAAGCCCATAGTCATCTACACCCACCCACCCATCCTAAGTCGGTAGAGAACAGTGCCCGGGGAAGAGCTCCTCAGAGACAAAGCCATTGTTCTGGAGTCCTTCGGGAGGAAATATCACCAGTCACCATCTCCCCATGTCAGAATGAAAGATGCTGGCTCACATTTCAGCAACTGAGGCCAACACTAGGCCTCTCCACCCCGTGTGTGTGGGGTGTGTGTGTGTGTGTGTATGTGTGTGTGGTGTATATGTGTGTATGGTATGTATGTGGAGGGGTGTATGTGTGTGTGGTGTATGTGTTTGTGTGCACACGCATGGGTGTAGCTGGCCTCCATCTACCTGCCTCCCTTCCCATGGACACCTCCTTGGGTTTGACCACCAGTGTTCCAGGCTAGAGTGACTGTAACAGCTTCCTAAGTATTCGTGATGCTCTTACCTACACCCTGCCCCATTCTTCATCTGTGACTAGAACTGTTATTTCTAAAGCACAAATACAAACATGCCATCTCTAGACACCTCTCACTATTCTCCCCAATTTCAGGCTAACCTTCTTTACTGGCTTGAAGGCCCAAGCCAGGTGCCTATCTGATCCCTCTCCCTCTCCCTTGGTGTGCTCTGCTCAAGGGCCGCAGTGTATGATGTCTTGACCACAGCATTAACACTTATGCAGAGCAGCCTGTGATCTTGGCCTCTTAGATTTGCTAAGCTTTCCTTGAGTGTTCTTGTGTACGCACTTCTATTCCCACGGCGGCACCCTTTGCTTTGTATTCATTCCAAAGTCATGTGAAGGCTCCATAAAGGGGAGAGTTTGTCTGCCATCCAGTCTCGGGAACTTACCATAGTACCAGAGACATAGCAGCCCCTCAAAATGTGTGACAGACAGGTATAAGGAAGGGTGAAAAATGAACAAGCGGATGAATAAGTGAAATAAGCTATGTAGATGGTATTATTTTAAAAATCTTTTATTAACTCTTTGAGAATGTCATAAAATGTATTTTGAACATATTCATTCCTGGCCCCACCTACCCTACATCCCCTTTTCACCTAACCAAGTTTTCGTTTTCTGCTTTTTAAAAATACCATCTAGTTAAGTTTGTGTTGGCCAGCCACTTCTGGGAGTGGCGCTGCTCTGGCCTTACTAAGGGTCACGTCACTGGAGGAAACTGACCCTCTCTCCCAGCAGCTATTACATGTCAAAAGGTCCTTGGCTAGTGTGGCTTGTGTGGCTGGAGCTCTCGCAGGGCTTGTGCGTGCTGTTACAGTCACTGTGCATTCAGGTTTGCAGCTGCTCTGTTGTGTCCAGAAACAGTTTCCATGATGTCAACTACCACTTCTGGCTCTTATGATCTTTCTGTTCCCTCTTCTGTGATGATCCCTGAGTCTTGGGGTTGGGGGAAGCAGAGTACACAAGTGCGTGTGTGCGTGTTTGTCTGTGTCTGTGTCTGTGTGTACCTGTGTGTGTGTATCTGTTTCAAAACCAGGTGGCACAAGAAGCTCAAGTTGGAGACTGAAGTGGGAAAAATCTTTCCTGTAGGTCAGATGCTGCCAGAAAGCCAATGAGCTGGAGGAAGATAAGAGAGTAGAAAATCTTCCAAGGATGAACCCTTTGGCTAGAAGATGTCACAAGGGTTAGGTCTCCAAGATGGCCACTACATCATTCTCTAGAGAGTCCACTGACGCCTCACCTTGATGTACACAGATCTTCACAGACCAGCCTGACCAGCTGAAGCTTCAGCATGGGAAGAGTTTGCATCAGGGAAAGTCAGCTCTTCCTTCAGAGAAAGGGTAACAGGGCTCACTTTGAGCTCCCTGACCACCACGTTTGGCTCAGGACCCGCTAAGTGGTAGAATATGGGAAAGGGAGGGATATTCGTTCTGGGAATCTTGATGGAACCAGGAAGCCAGAAGCTATTCATTAACCAGAAATACATTGGCAGGAAAAAGCCCAGCTGTTAGGGATGTTTGAAATTCAGTTTAACAGCGCAATAGACAAAGGATATCAAGACAACCACGTTCTGCTGCATGATAAGTCACTCCTTCTTTGTTCTCAAAAACCTATCACCCCCCCACAAATGTTAAAAGAAGAAAACTCAAAGGTTATTTAATTTTATACAAGCTACTTAATTTTAAACAATCCCCTCACTTTTCAGATGAATCAATAGCCAGAAGGCAAGTGATGAGCTCGGGATAACCCAGCAAAGCTAGGAAAAGGATCCAGGTGTCTGCCGCCCAGACCAGGACTTTTCTACCGTTTCCTTGTCCTTGTTACAGAGCAAAGTCCCAAAGGGAAGATGCTGTTTGAAAAGGCAGTATCTTGCAGTTTTTTCAAAACTTAAACAGAAGCGCTTCCTCCAGGAATCGTGCAGCATGAGTGAGGACGCACAGCAAAAGCGCCACACATGCTTGCTGCCACCACGGATCAGGGTTCCCTCTTCCAGGAACGAAGGGCAAGCACGCTCTGGCAGCCTGCGTGGTATCCACAATGGGTGAGTAGTTACAGAATTACCCGCTCATTGTCACAGCCTCCTTTTTTATTTCTCCTTTTGTTTCTCTGGGTCCTGCTTGCATCCCCCCCGCCTCGGACTGAAGGCCCCTGGTGTTGGTTCTGCAAGCTGTCCCCGGCAGATGGGATAGGTGCCCACAGCTCCCTCCGTCAAGCTGTCGCCGTCAGGATCTCCCCACAGCCCTGTCTCAGGCAGACTGTGACAGTGGTCACAATATGTCTGAATTGACAGAGAAAGACAGGCAGCCCGGAGATACGGCTCAGCTGGTGGCTCTGGTCCCCTGAGCCATAGCTGCCACAAATGTGCAGGCAGCAAGCAGCAGTCCAGGCTGCAGCCTCCACCGTGCAGGCACTGACCTAGGGAACTCACGTGTGGGCGGAAACAAGGTTTATCCACTTTCACGGGCCCCACATTTCCAAAGGGGTAACAGAAAATGAATTGGAAATGACCAAAATGAAATGAGCAGGAGACATAATTTCAAGGTTGCAAAATCTACCCACACTCACAGGTGCAGAAGTATAGGGTACCTCTCGTAGGCAGGTACATCAATTAACTGTGACACACGAGGGTGGTGCGACATTACTCACCAGGCAGAATGCCCCAGGGATGGGCACTTAATGACTGGATTCTGTCCCCAAGGCCTAGTTCACTGAGAGGCCAGCAGTGTTACCGCTCCACCCCACCCCCATGCTGGTCTGCTCCTCAGGCCCAGAAACACTGGAACCAAGCGACCATGGACTTCATCCTCAGAAACCGTGAGCCCAAATACACCTTCCTTCCTCCAAGGCAACTTTCTCCATACTTGTTACAATGATGGAGAAAGTGATTAACAGTTGGAGAACTCAGTTTCCCTCTTCCAACCTCCCCTTCCATCTCAGGACCAAGCATGGAAGCTGTGTGCATTCCTCAGTCACCTAAGATGCCCTGCTGCCAGGACACCCTCCAGACTTTCCACACACTCGGGGCCTTCCCTTTCCCATGATGAAGCCTGCCTACTCTTAGCCTGCCCCGGGACCTGCCACATGCAAGTGGTGGTGGCTGGCTCCCTTGCTGGGACAGCTCAGAATCGCTAGGTTCTCCTGCTCACCCTTCTTCTGGGCGGTCACTGTTGGTTCCATACGCTCTTTATACAAATCTGTCTTCCAAGTTTGCCTGAAGCGGCTTTCCTTCTCACTGGACTCTCATCACCCAGATTTAGGTCCCTGGGTAACACCAAGTCTGGAGGAAATCCTCATCTTCTACACTCTCAAAGCGTTCTGGGATATTCTCATCGTAACGAGTGCTAGTTCTTTCTTTGCGTCAGCAAGCTACCTGTCTCCTCAGCTGTGCCCCTGAGTTCACTGTGGCTGGAGGCAGCATCTCATTCCATCAGCAGGATGTCTGTCCAGCACAGGAGATCTAGTAGGCACTTACAGGGTGCTCACTCAGCATCCAGGCTCTTCTCTCCTGCCTAGCACTGCTCCCCTCATGGGAGACATCTTCCCTTGACCTTTCTAAGAGTGACCTCGCTCCAGCCCAGCTCCAGGGTAGGGTCCAAAACTTCAGACAATCAACACTGCCTGCACCAGCCATAACTATTTAGGAGCCGGCACCTTGGGAACTTTCGTTGAGATGACTGAGGAAGGCCAGGTCCCTTTCTCTTAAGAGAGACCCTGCAGGGTTTTGCAAGGGTGTCAAGTTCTCCAAGTGGATTATGGGACACCAACACCTCAGCCAGCTGAGAGAGAACAAGGAGAAGCTGGAGTCTCATGCCTCTGAATCAGCAGCATCGGGCTGGGAGCCAGCCATTAGGTTTTTATATCATATGGTTACAGATGTTAATTCCTCTAGTTGCTGGTTGTGGTGGTGCGCGCCTGTGATCCTAGCACCTGGGAAGGCAGAGGCAGGTGGATCGCTGTGAGTTCAAGCACCACCTGGTCTACTAAGTGAGTCCAGGGCAGCCAGGACTGCACAGGGAAACCCTGTCTGAGGGTGAGCTGAGTCTTCTGTCTTGCACAGCAGACCATGCTGTCAGAATGAGGACTACCCCCAGAGTGCAGGGGGAATACCATGCTTCCCACGGCTCTTCACTCTGGCTAGAAAAAGAGCCCCTCCCTTACCAGCCCTCAGCCCTTGCCCACCAACTACAACTCTCTTCCCAAGTGATCCCCTGCCTCACATAATCAAAAGATCATTCTGTGCATGCCGCTACCATAGCTACTGCCCTCTCTTCTCACAAGCTGCCCTAATGTTTTTCTTCATTCACTCATTTATTTGTATTCCTTATCCAACCACACCCTGGAACACTTACTGGCCTCCCATGACCAAATCTTGAGTCCTCAGTCTATATACTGGCCAACCTGCTGGGGACCTCTGAAAATGTCAACTACTCACCCATCCTAACTCCCTCTCTTGGCCTCTAAGGGACCCCACTGAGGCCTCTCTCCGTAGTGGCACTGACCACTACTGGGCTCCCTTCTGCCTTCTGTTCTCACTGTCCCCACGAGGGTCTCATCATCTGTCTCTACCATCATCGTTGCTGAATGTGCCCACCTAGCTCATTTGAACTCGGCACTCTGGCAATCCCCCTCAAACACTACCTCGAATCATGGCTTGCAACAAGGCTGTCTACCTCCTGGTGTCTCCTCTTCCCCTCCTGTCCCCACACTGACACTCATCTCACGTTTCACACACACCCAGACCGCTACACCAAGCTCCTAGCTGACCACCGCATCCAAGCCACTCCCCAGGTTGTAATAGTGTGATTCTTCCATCTCCGTCATCCCATCTTTGCTCCTTTCAAAGGAGTGGCACCTGAGGCTCTCAGACATCAGGTGCCTCTCCTCTACTCAGACCCACTGTTCCTGGCCCAGTGACATCTACTCATGACCTCGACACTTGGCTGTCCTCCGTTCCTGGAAGGGCTTAGCAGTGTCACAATCAGGCTGTAGACCTCTCTGAAAAGGCCCAGAGAGTAAAGTGACTAAGCTCTGTGAGAAGAACAGCCTCCACACCTTTACCGTGAGAGCACAAGAAGAACCGCTGCCATGGAATGAATGGCGAGCTTGTGCTCCAATAAAATTCCCACTGGAACAAGCTGGAGCTTCTCAAGGGCTGTAGCTGGTTAATCTCGGCTTCCTCTTCCCAGCTCTGTAAACTTCTGCAGGCTCAGATCTCACCTGAATGTTAATGAAGGTCTCCGTCCTGACACTTATCCTTCCCCCCACTTCTGTCCTTTAATCTTGAAAATGGAAATAAACCTGCATCCCCAGCTTCCGTGGTCACTGAGAAGAACAGATGAAGACAAGGCTCAAGAGCCCACTGCACACCACAAGGCAGGCCCACCGTGCTTCTGCAGCTGCTCCTGGTGAATTCACAGGCGCTGAGGAAGGCAAGGTATCTCTGTTTTCTCCCCCCACCAGGCAAATCTAGTTCAGGTTGACCTGTGACCTGATGTCCAGATAAGGCTTAAGGGCAGGCTGCTTTGCCCTAACACATCCTCCTGCTCTGAGTGCAGCCCAGGAGGGATCTGTTCAGAAACTTCTCCTGGTGTTATTACCTCTGCCAACTCTAGATCCACAGGTGACCTGGGAAGGTTTGGGAGGATGCCCGTCCCATCTCCAAGGCCTTCCTGAGATTTGGGAATTCCTGGGTCACAAGTAGCACACTCTCACGGCTGACATGGTGGACAGAAGATGGCCTGGAGAGTCCCAGGTTGGACAGTGGATTAGCTGCTGCTGTGAATTGTCACTGGGAGCATAGAAGGAGGAGCAAGTGGGCTCATGGTCGGGGTGCAGGGAGGCTGGGTTTGGCATGGGGTAAGTTCCATTTGAAATGCCTCAGAGCCATGAATGACAGTCTTGTAGGCTCTCCCAGGCTCTGTGCATGAATTAAAGCCTAGGGATACACCAACAGAGGAGAGCTGAGGACACATGCCAGCAATTAGTTCTTGGAACAAGCTAATCATATGACTAGAATAGTACTACAAGAACCAAGTAAGGAACACATTCACACATCACTGCCGCAGGAAATTGTGGGGGAGCAGAGATATAATGAAGGCCCCCAATGCCAATGCAAACCCCAGCCTCTCCCATTAAAAAGACAGGCAGCGAGGCTGCTCATGATAGTTGCCCAAAAACAACCTGCGTAGGAATTAGAAAGGAGCGGGATTGAAGGTGCAGGGGCACTCCTGAGCGCGGAGTGGGAGGTCTGCCAGGGCTCGGATTCATCCCACCGTGGCAAACCCTCCACCCACCCACCCACCACTGAACCAGAATGCAAACAATCCACTCCTAATGCAAACCCACTAGTGGCTTATACGAGCGGTTCTCAACCGGGCCGCCAAAACCCCGGGGTCCAACAACCTTTTCCCAGAATTCGCAGATCAGAAAGCCTGCATATCAGACACTTACATTATGATTCATAAAAGTATCAAAATTACAGTTATGAAGTAGCAATTAAAATAATTTTATGGTTGGGGGTCACCACGACATGAGGAACTGTTTCAAAGGGTCACAGCATTAGTAAGGCTGAGGACCACTGGTTTATACAGAAAAATGAATCTCAGTGGCTCAGGCTATCATCAGAATCACATTCTTACCCCCAACCCCCTTTTTTCCCTCCCCTTCTCGAAGGACAGTGAACTATAAGTGCTGTGTCACCAGGAAAAAGCTGCAGGGATGAGCCCATGTCAACTCACACTCAGAACCCTGTCCCTGTCCAGCCCAGACTCAAACCTGTCCTTTCCGAGCCCCAAATCTTATTCCCTCAGTGTTCAAGGTCTTCACAGACTCCCTATGTCACTACAATTTCCCCTGCTCCCCAGCGTACCCCAGGCTCATTCCTGGGGTCACTGCCTCCTGCCCTGTCAGAGGAAAGAGCTGGTCCTGTGTCAGTGCCCTGCTTCCAGCCCTGAGCAGTGGAGAGGCTGCATCCCGTCTCCCTCTGCTGTGAGGCCGCATGAGCGTCCTAGCACATACTTCCTGTTGCTGGGAGCTATTTGGTACATTAATAAATCTGCCTAATAAATCATCAATTAATAAAAGGCCTGTTGAATCTGCTACTAGTGGATCCGCAGGAGCAGCAAGGCAGTAGCAGCTGCTGGGCGGCATTAGCTCGGCATCCTCCGGCGCAAAGCCTGTTCCTGCTCAGCAGACTCCCTGGATGTATTTATTTTGCAGAATGCTCCCCGCACTTCCTCTCAGCTTTCGGCCTGACCTCAGGCAGGACCACCCTCGGTGCCATCTTCACAGGCTGTCAGAATTCAGGTGTGCAGGTGCCCCATCCTAGGACATCAGCTTAGGTTCTGAAAATGCTCCAAAGAAGAGGGGGTCAGCCCGGACACCCAAGGTCCCACTCTGTGAGCCCAGCGATACCCACTCCCACCTCTGTCTCTCTCACGCCAAAGAAGGAAGTGACAAACAGCCACCAAGTATGAGAGACTTTGTCTGGCTCATGGGCATCTAAGGCCAACGTGTGGATTCTCAGGAACTCAAAATGCCAACTGTAGATGGCCACCATGATATGCCAAGGAGACAAAGCACCAGCAAAAAGGCGGAGAAAGGCAGAGCGGATTTGGGAAGATGATATTAGACAAGGAAGCAGTATGGAGGAGCTTCTGGCTTCCCTGTTGTGACAGCATCTGGCACTGTGTCACTGACTCTCCCTCTTGCCACAGATGAACTATCCCCACATCTCTACACCTTCTGGGAAAGCCAGTCTGCCCGCATGATCACCCCCTACTGGAAGACTCAGGAACTGCACCACACCAGGGACACTTGGTGTTGGGGAAGGTGCTCCTCGGCCTGCTTCTTGAGCACTGCCTTATCCATGCCCAGTGAGGACAGACACTAGCTTCCTGGCTTATATGTGGGCCGACAATCACCTAGGATTTTTACACAGCCAAGGAAACCTGACACAAGGCTGACTCCCTGACTGCCTTCTTGGGGATGGAAGGGGTGGTCTCCATTTGCTGTGGTGTGCTTCATGGTGTGTCCCGGACTGGACTCCGTCCCATTGTCAGGGGCAGAAGGGGAGGCTTGGGGAGTTCCTTCCCCTTAAATATAGGCAGGGTTGCCTCTTCTACGGGCCTCAGGTCAGGCCACTGAGGTTTCTGGAGTAGGGGAAGGTCTAGGCAATCTTCATTCTCTCTGGGAAGAGGCAGAGGAGAACACCTGGATTTACATTAGCAATTTGGCTGAAAAAAAGGCATTTCCTGGACAATGACTAGAACAAATCTATAGACTGAAACCTGAAACCCTTGGGTGAACCATTCAGCTATTATGAGGAGGAGGAGGGGAAGGAAGGGAGAAATGACCTTTCCCTCTAGGTGACAACCATGAGGACCTAGGGAGCATCTAGTGTCACACCACACTTCCTGGGGTGGGGAAGCGACCCAGAGCACTGTGCTATCGTAGACCACCAGCAGGACCACAGCCCTGCAGAACGTACCAGTTACCCTGGAGTGGGGGTGGCTTGCCCTCACTGTAGGGACACTGTGTCTGGTACTGTGACTATGCTTTCCGGGTCTGCACATGTCTTTGAATTGACTTTTCTCCACGTCCCCCATCACCACAGCAGCAGGAGAGGCATATTTGTATTTCTATGCCTGTCCACACAGGAAGTGGAATGCTGCCTCATGCTGTGGTTCTGACTCAAGGCCAGCTGGATCCCAGCACACCCCAGTCTGGCACTGCAAAGCCCAGTGGATACAGGTGGCCCCACTCCCCAGCCTCACAACCCAGCCAGCAGTCACTAGGCCTCATAGAGGCTACTGTCTAGAGTTTTTAGGGGCTGTGTGTGTGTGTTCCCATTTCCTCTCTTGTCCTTTGAAGGATAGAACTAGAAGACATGGATAATAGTAGCAGTCAGAGTTCACCCTAGTGGTCTGTGTTAGTCAAGCAGACCTTATTTTTCTACATTCCATACCCTCAAAGACCAGTATCACCAAATCGTAGAGACCAAGTCCTTGGTGTAACATTTCACACTCAAACCATAACCCAGGGATCCAGGAAACCCATCCCAGGGAGACAGAGCAGCAAGTGAGGAGAGAGGCAGAGAGCTCTGAAAAGGGACAGGGTTGGGTAGAGAAGTGGCAGGCGAAGGGGCACTCTAGGCCTCTGCTTTCAAAGAGCACTCGAAGAACCAAAGAGGTGGCATTGCAAAGGCTGTCTCAGATCCTCACAGGAAGTAGTCTGAGGGAGGGGAGGGGATTCTCAGCTCCAGGGGAACGTTGCAAGCTGAAAAACGGCAGGAGCCCTGCCTCTCCAGCACTCAAGCCTGAGCTCCTTGCCTGGTTTCAGCTTTCAAGCACTGGACACTCCACTGGTCCTTCTTCATGAGGGGGAAGAAAAACTGGTCTCAGGTTATCAGGCAGGGTTCCAGCTGTCTCTCAGCATGCCGTCATTAAAGGCAATGCCTCAGAAGGCTAGGGAGACAGTGACCATAATGCTGTGTGGCAGACCACAAGGGAAAGTGGGCTCAAGACCTGGATGGAGTAAGAAGAAGAGACACAGAGGAGAGGGAAGGTGGAGACAGGAGGTGGAGAAGGAAGAGAGATCCTTGGGATTAATACTGCAGATCTGGGACTCCCCAGAGAGAAGCACAGAGTTCCCACAGGAGTGACTGTGCAAACAAAGCAGGGTCTAGCCATCCAGTGGACTGAACTTGGCCACTCTACTCATGCAGTGCAGCTTGGATGAATCTCCATAATGTCTTGCTACATAAAGAAACGGGACACAAAGACCGCCTATTGCATGGGCCCATGTAATGAAATCTCCACAAGGCTTCAA
Source organism: Pachyuromys duprasi (assembly GCA_028658305.1). NCBI lineage: Eukaryota > Metazoa > Chordata > Mammalia > Rodentia > Muridae > Pachyuromys > Pachyuromys duprasi. Next base: position 7,045,440 of record CM053757.1, on the reverse strand, counting down.
GGATATGGAAGGTAGGCTAGTGACTGCCTAGGGCTGGGGAGAGAGTCAGCCCAGAGTCCGACTGCTCATGGTAGAACTGGGAATGGTGATACAACCACAAAAATTCAGTAGTTGGTAGCTGTCTAACAGTAGACCTTAGCAAAACACTATACACATGAACCATCCTTGAGCTGTATGCATTATATGGACACACTTATAGCATGCTAGTTACATCTCACTAAAGCAGTTATCAAAAACATTAAGGAGAAAAACAGAACTTAGGGAAATTTGTTAGGGAAAAAAAACTGTGATATTTCATAAAGGAAAAGGATTAAATTTACAAAGCACCAGGCGGTGGCGGCACACGCTTTTAATCCTAGCACTCACGAGGCAGCAGCAAGCTGATCTCGGTTAGTTTGAAGAGGCCAGCCCGGTGTACAGAGCAAGTTCCGGGACAGTCAGGGCTACACAAAGAGACCCAGTTTGGAAAAAAAATATTTCATATATATATATGTATATATTTAAAAACATTATATAATACATATACAAATCAAGTGTCAACTGTTGAAAGGAATTAAATCAACTGTTTATATTAATTAATGGCACCAAAGAAATGATTGTTAAAGAGAAAATTATAAAATTGAAAATAAAAGCTTAAGAGAGCACAAGACTTTGCGACAAAGAGAACGTAACTCAAGGACAGCCAAAATTTTCTTTCCCTAAAGGAAGTCAGCAGTGCAAGCCCGGCTCTGTGTTCCAGACTCAGCGCCCACACCGGCACAATAGGTTGGAGGTAGGTTTCCCCAGTAGATTCCCACTCAGTGGATGTCCATTTGAGGTCCAGCCCATGACCCACCCAAGGACACCTCCTCTATTCATGACACACAAACCCCACAAGTGGGATCCAAGCTTAATAGGGCCAGACACTGTTCTAAAGCCAGTTAGAAACCAGGTTGATTTTAGCAGAGCAGAGAAAGAAAGAATTATAGGAGAACTTGGGGTTGGCCAGAGCAGTGACCTTCACGTCTGTAATCAGATTGTGAGCTTTTTGTGAGCAAGAGAGATGGCTTCTTTGTCCTCAGCCCATGACAGAGGGGAGTGTCAGTGCAGGACTCAACAGAGACGAGCTTAATCATTAGCCAGGACCCCACACAGAGCAGGAGGAATATACCAGAGCCCAACTGGGAGATTTAACTTTAAGAAGTGATGTGTGATCTTCCTGGCATGCTAAGGGCCTCCCCTTAGAGGAACAGGATGCTTGCTGTTCTCGCTCTCCAAGCCACCATTTCCCTGTCTATAGCAGTGGGCATATACATACTCATTTACTGCAGGGTTGCTGTAACAGTCAGGTCAGTCCATGAGCTTCTAACCCAGGCCTCTCACTCTAACACACCTGCCCTTCCAGAACTGCCCGACATTTATCCCTCCTGCTAAAGCACAACTGGAACACTGATATGCTACCTGGTTTTGGACCATCTGGCCCTTCACACCTATTCATCTGTCTGTAAATGGGTCAATGCCTGCACAGACCACTCCACGCTGGCCTGCTGCCCAAAGAGCGACCATTCACGCTCAGGACCATCACAGGGCCATCCGCATAGACAGAGGTTATTTACTTCCACCCAATGAGAACAGGGGGCCCCTAGAGGACGTCAGACTAGACCAGCACCTTTGCATTCATCCTTCCTTCTCTGACACACCCTCCCCCAAAGCAGCCCCCCACTTCTCCCCCCACCATTCCTTCCACCAGCCCTCTGGCCATCGGGAGAGTGGCGTCGGTTCTGACGGGGCTTCCTCTTGGAGCCAATAGTAGGTTTGCTGCTGATATTCCTAAGGCAGGGTACCCCATGGCATTTTAAACATGCCTGTCTGCTGTGACAAGTGGGGCACAGAAAGAAAGGATGAAGCCAGAGGGAGAGGAAGCTACACCGGCCCACCCTCCTCCCTTTCGCTTTCCTCCCTCTCCCTTCTGCATTTACATCCCAGGCAGACAGCAGCCTTCATCCAACTGCCACCCCAGCAGGCAGCTCCCACAGACAGGAAGAAAGTGAAAACAGGAGGTGGGGAGGGGGCTGCAAACAGGGGGAGGCAACAGACAGAGGGGGATTCTTCCCAAGTTTTAAGTAGCAACATTTGGCCCACGAGTCTGGTTGTGAGAAGTGCTGGTGGCTGTATGTGCTGCCAGACGCTGGGAGCCCTCCGTGGTCTCCAGCCTCTGTTAGAGAGATGGGCTTGGGTTAGCAGAAAGGGCCAGTGGGGAGCTAGGTGAGCCTGTTAGCCCAGCACTTGGGAGGGAGAGGCTATGAGATCAAAGCCAGCCTGGACTGCAGTGTAAAACCAGCTCAAAAGAGAGAGACAGGGACAGACAGACAGACAAAGACAGAGACAAGACAGAGACACTGACACACACGCAGAGTCAGACAGACAGAGACACAGACAGACAGACACACACACACACACCCCTACCCCTGAAAGGAGGTAAACAACAGGACCTCCTAGGCACCAGCTGTCTCTACTGCCACCCACACCCCACACCTACCCCTGCCTGTCTCAGCACCCATGGGCAAAGGTGATTAAATGGAGATAGCCTGGAATCAATTTTGAGAAGCCAAACAGTCCCCAGTCAAGCACACAGTCCTGGTCCCGGGCATCCACAGCCGCGGGAAGCGAGCACACTGTGTCTGTGCGGCCTGTGGTGAGGAGGCTGTCTCTAGCTGACAGGCAGAGGGGCTTCGGGGTAGGAGTGCAATTAACCAAATGGATCCATTTGTGAAATTGAAGGCCTGGGGAAGCTGCGTGGTTTTCCTGTGTCAGAGGACAGGTGTCTGCTCCAAGGGACCCCGGCTGACAATGAGTTGAGGCCCTGGGCTCAGGGAGGTTCCTCCTGCTGGGGTGGGAGAAGAGGGGAAAGGGCGAGGCTCAGAAGCAGATGACTGAGGCAGCTCCAGATGGCAGTGGGCTGAGAACAAAGGGAGAAGAGACAGAGGAGACCTGAAGGGCAGGCCTCCTTCCTGAGAAGGCTTCCCAGCTGGAGCCACCAAGTCTGAGTCACATCTGGGACCCGGAGGACACTTGCTTGGAATCACCATGCAGTATTCCCCTGAAACCCAGACAAAGCAAGCTGGTAACACCCTCTGCCCCAAACCTAAAGTGAGCCACAGAGACCCCAGAGTGCTGGGATCCAAAAGCAGGCATGGCACCGTCTCAGGTGAGGCGTTGGCAAGTCCTTAGCCTCTATGACTTGGATTCTGTCACCAGGGAAAGGTGAGTACTAAGGGGTCCTGTCTGGAAGGACTGTCGTGAGAGAACATGGGAGCTGCATGTGTGCAGAACGTGAGTCCCCACATGCAGACGCATTCAAATAAACACTATGACAAGGATTGTCACTGGCCAAGAACCCAGGAGGGTCCTCTTCTCACATGCTTGTTTGCACGTAGTTTCTGCATTCTCTCAGGTTCTTCTCTATCGTTAGTCTTTGAAAGGTGTTTCCTCTTCCCTACGTCTGGCTGTGCAGTGTGACGGCATCGCAGGAAAACCAGCCCTCTACGGCACACTTGGTGAATGTGATGAAAGAAGGAAAACTGAGCCAACGCTGAGGACTGGTGACTCAAAGGGCACACCTGAGACACAGCTGGACTGAGCATGCTCAGATCAGGGACCTTCCTACTGAGTTCCAGAACTGCTGTTGGGCAGTTTCACACTCAGTGAGCTCTGGGCTCCAGTGTGTTTGTAGGGCTGTGGAGGCCGAAAGCTGAACTAGTTCTTTGAGTCTGCTGAATATTGGAGAACTACTCCCATACAGCGCCCACTGAGAGAGAGTAGCACACTCCTGTTGTCAGCCTTCCATGTGGAGGAGAGCAAGTACAGCTCCTAACAATGGTGGGATGAGAAAGCTGCCGAAGCCAGGCGAATCTCCTCAGAGGTCCTCTCAGCTGACAGTTCTCTAGTCCAAAGGGCCCTTGTGGAGGCTACGTGGATCCCCACACCATGTCACCCTCATTCACACTGTCTTTTTTATCTTTCCCTTTGCAGAGACTCTGAGGATGCTAGAGCAAGGCAGACACTGCAGATATGACCAAACTCAAAAAGAAAAAGCCCTTTCTCTGCTCAGGTGTCTGAGCCCCTCTCCCCCACAGCCTCCTGGCTTGTCGTCTTCCATCGGCTGCTCTGACGAAAGCAAAGCCCTCGGTTCTAGTATGTCAGCCTCCACCCTTCCTGGGGAAGGCAGGTGCCATCAGGGCAGTAGAAACTACTCCAGCAGAGGACAATGCAGACCCTGGACTCAGGGTGTGGCTCAGTGCCCGGGAGCCTCCCTGCTCTTTGCCCCCATGGGCAGTCATCCATCTGCCAAGGCCCTGAACCCCACCCAGAGGAGGGGCTCTCAGACTGTCCCCCATATGCCAGGGCTGTCACTTAGGAAGTTCCCAGGGTGTGGGGGCTTAGGCAAAGGGCTGAGGATCATTAACAAAGCTGTTTTCCAATTTTTCAATTAAGGTGGACAGGAGAGACAGTGACAGAAACTCAGACCAGCTGACTGCCCCTCCTAGGGCAGCACGGCCTCTTTGGAGGGCCTGTGGCTCTGCAGCTGACTCCTGGCTTCCATGTCTGGGGGAAAAGGAAGAAGTGGAGTCCTCGGACATTCCTGGGGCCAGGTAAAGAGCCTGGGAGAAGGGGAGACAATGTCCATACCCACCCCACCCTCCAACTCAGGCTCAGGCCAGGTCCCACGCATACCTTCTCTGCCTCATTCGGCCTGCTTCTCAAAATACCAGCAGAGGCTCTGTTCCCGTCTGCACAGGGCAAGAAGACTCCAGGCTCCCAAACTGCACATAAGTCAATCAACCTGTCCCAAGGCAAACACAGAAAAGAACCCACGGTTACTCCAGGCATGTGTGTGGGAAGAAGACGCTGTGGTTTTTGAACTTTTAAGTCACTCAGAAAATGATGTCTTCGTCCACGTCCATCTGTAGTTCCGCAGAGCATAAAGGTATCTTTATTTGATCTGCAAGAAATGGGCAGAGTGAGTGTGCAAGGTGCTTAAGTATGCTGGCCTTTGGGACTAGTGTTTGGCTCACCCATACATGAATTACACCTTAGTGCTTGGACGCCACAATGGAATTGCTAACTCCCCTGACCTGAAAGGAGTTAAGTTATAGATGAAAGAGTCTCTCCCACACTCAAGGGAGAATTTACCCATAAATGTCTCATTAATTTCTTAACTTTCTTAGAAAAGCCACCATGTTTTTTGTTCCTATCTACAGAAAAACAAACAAGTTCATCACAAATATCCACAGCACACTGAAAAGGATTCTCACTTTATCTTTAAGTTCTAGCATTAGATATGACTGCCAACAAGAGTGGGGCTTTGCCTATGCGTGTATTTTACGTTTTTTTTTTCTCTGTAAAGTGGAGAGAAGATACGACAAAGTGAAACAGTAAGGCCACTGGGCAACCAGTCAGCATCTGGGAGCTTCAAGTCCTGAGACGTCAGTCTTGAGTGTCAACTTGGGTAGAGAAGAGAGCAGTGAGCACACCTCTGGGTGTGTCGGTGGGGGCATTTCCAGAGAAGATCGGCTCGTGAGAGCTCTCACCTGAAGGATGACTTGATCCACCGACGGATTCAAAGGCTGAACAGACAATTGGGAGGTGATGGAACTGTGGAAAGTGAGGGCTGCTTGGAGGCTTACGGGGGCTGAATTCTGTCCCGACCCCTTCCTGTCCCAGCTCCACTGTGCTTCCTGGCTGCCCCGGGTTGAGCAGTTCTGCTCTGTCGTGCGTTCCCTGCCTCTCTCAAGTGGTTTGTGTCAGGCACCCTGTCACATTGGTAAGAAAGCCTGACTAACAACAGGCACCACATTAGTTATTTCAAGCAAATATCTCACTTTTCTTAGTTAATACATCTCATAATACAGATGACACATCTCATGTGAAGTCTGCAGGAATGGTAACCTCTCGCAGAATGAGGGCAATGTCTACAGCTCCCCAGCATACTAAGGAGGCCTTTGGCCTTTGACTTGGCCATCTTAGCGGTAGGAATCTACTCAGAATATGCCCTCATATTCTTTGGAAGCCTGTTGTGACTTCCAGGGTCAAGGAGAGGAAGCTGACAGGAAAAAAAAAAAAAAGAAAACCAGTATATTTAGTATGTTACCGTATATTTTAGAATGGGGAAGGGATACAAAAGTCCACATGTATATGGTTGTATTTTTACATATGCTTAAAGGACCAAGTACAAACTACACATTTCCCATGAGGGAAATGGGGTGGAGAAGGCAGGGATAGGGAATAGATTTTTAATGCACTTTCCTGTGTGGCTTTGGAATATGCAAATATATTGATGTAGTTATAAAACATAACAAAATATTTAAAACCCCTAAACTTGAAATTAATTTGCTGTACAGAGATAAATTAAAATATGGTAATTTGTCTATATTTTGTTTTCAGGAAGCAAAGAATTGCCCCTTTCATCCCAAGAAATTCTAACTAGTTTCCATTCATCAGGTTATAGATTCTCCTGTCCTTTTAACACTGGATGAAATGGTGTGAAAACAAATCTTCACACAACTGTTTTGCTGCTGGTTCAAAACCAGAGATCAGTTCTTCCTCATGGAACCATTATAAGGTCAATCAACGGCTGTGACTTGAAGACTGACAGACAGACATTAGAGAGTACGATTACACTCACCACGAATACTTTCATCATCATTTGTGGGGTTTGGGGGCTAAGACTTTGAATTCAGGGAAGAGTCTCAGGGACAGGAGTCTTTAGACGCAGGGACAGCAGGCTTCCAGGAAGGACACCTGACCACACAGACACCAGATAGTGTATGGATGGCAAGAGCAGCCGCTGTGGATTTCAGAAGGATGGAGAGCATGGTGAGTTTGCTGTGTGCTCTAGGAATGGCCCCAGAATTTGGAAGGTCGAAGTGGCATTCAGAAGGCAGCACCCACTGCTCTGCATGAAGTCTGGGCTGGGGAAGGGGAGGGATGGTACAGCAGATGCTCCCAGCAGCAGGAGGACCAGGCATGTCAGATTACGAGCATTCTGTGACTGTCTTTCCCTCTGCCACAGAAGAAATGCTAGCACAGAACACTCTCTAGAAGCTCACGATGAACCCCAGATCTCATGGCTTTTCACTGCTTCTCTTGTTCCCTCTGGAGACACAGTCCGTAGTCAGAGAACAAGATCCCTCTCTCTGTTTCTTTCTCTTCCAGAGACAGTTTAAGATTTTTTTCTCACTTATTATTTGAGTAGCTAATCCCACACACGGAGATACAAAAGAATACATTGTAAAAATAGATTTTATTTGTAAACGTCCCTTACAAGCGTGCTTCCATCCAGCTTCCTAAGTCCTACTCACTCAACTGGTGTAGGCCAGCCACTGTCACCAGACTCTATGCATCCTTCCAGAGTCTTAGATGGACATGAAAACCTAAGAGTGAGTTGCAGTAGCTCACACTTTCATTCGTAGCATTCAGGAGGTAGAGGAAGAAAACCACGACTTAGGGACAGTCTGAGCTACATGGTGAATTTGAGGCCTGCTTGGACTGGCTACACAGTGAGATTTTGTCTCAAAAAATGAATACTGGGGTTGGAGATAAGGCTCAGCATTTAGCAGCATTGCAGAGGACCTGGGTTTGGTTCCCAGCACCCACATGGTAGTTTACAATTGTTCTTAACTCCAGTTCCAGGTGATGTAGCACCTTCTTCTGGCTTGCTCAGGCACCAGGTACCCATGCACATACATACATGGAGGCAAAAGCTCATATACATAAAATCAAAATAATTTTTTAAAAATAAAATAAATATTATTCTATTCAAGTTTTTCCTACCTTGCTCCCCAACCCCAGTTAATAAATATCCTGGATATTACCCTGTATTATTTCACATAAAACTACCACATTAACAGAAGCCTAGAGTTACAAGAATGTGTCACTTGCTCTCCTTGCCCTTTCTTGAGGGACAACTTAGTGGCTTATAACTACTCGCTATGAAAAACGGCTTATCTTTGGGTAAATGTGAATTCTTACCTTTGCGAGACTATATTTAGGATCAATTTACTGAAACAATGTTTTTTATTTTATTTATTATTGTGTCTCTGTGTGTGCATGATGTGTGTGAGTGTGTGCACACATGTGCCCTGGTGGTTGTGTGGAGGTCAGAGGACATCTCTGGTGAGCGTGCCCTCTCCTCCTATCATGGGACCCACGGATCGAACTCAGTCATTAAGCTTGCATAGTTTTACCCATGGAGGCATCTCACCTGCTCTCTGAGATCAATTCATGAATGTAGATTTTTGAAAAGCAGAGAGTTTGGCTAACTTACTCTCCATGAGTCGTATGACACCTTGATCTCCCTCTGCAGCGAACAGGAGGGCGTCTCCTGAGTCTCCACTCCTAACAAACTACATCACCGGTGTTTGTCTTTCTGTTTCTGGCTGTCTGACTCACAGAAATTGCTAGCTCTTTCCTGGTTTTCTTCCTCTTACGAGTTAGGGTAAACATCTTCATTTTCTTTGAATTGTTTCTGTTCTGTTTGAAGGAATCTTTACTGTGAAAATTACCTCTTCTTAGGGGAAATACAAACCACTATACCATGCAATGTTTTTGGCATGAAAAATCTCTTCCCAGCTCAACAGATCTTTTATTTTTGTCAGTATTTTGTGTCAAACACGGGCTTTCTTTTTTTCAAAGTTATCTTTAAATTGTTCCATGTTTCTGCTAGCATTTTCGTCCTGTCATTATCTGTGATTAATCTTTTATCCATCTGAAACTTCCTTTGAACTTATGTGAGGAAGAATCTAGTGTTATGAAGACTGTTTTCCCAACACTGGTTCTTGAAGTGTTCACCGTTTACCTTTCGATTTAAATATTGTCTTTGGGTCAGTGAAGGTAGCTCTGTGAGTAGAGTCACCTGCCGTGCCCAGGTGAGAAGCTGAGCTCAGATCCCCAGAGCCTATATAAAGCTGGCCCAGCAGCACACACCTGTCACACCAGCCCTCTTACAGAGAGACAGAAGAATCTTTGTGAGTCATAGGCCAGCTAGCCTAGTGTACACCGCAGTGAACAGCGAGAGACCCTGTCTCAAGCTCAGTGGGAGGTGAAGACCAACCTGAGGCTCTCCTCTGACCTCATGTGTGCCATGGCATGTGCCTGCTCGTACTCGTACATCCAAATATGCACACATAGTCACGCATGCATCTCACACATACACAAAAGCAAAAAGAAACCACTAAGTAAATGGAGGAGCAGAATACTGGGTGCAGGGGTGAAGACAATTAGGCAGGAATGGGGAGGAAAGAAGATGAAGGAGAGGTTAACCAAAATTAAGGACATAAGAAAAAGCCATTTGGAAATCTGCCATTTAAAAAAACCAATTTAAAAAATATGATTCTTTTTTTAAAAAGAACTTGATGGAGGAATCCTGCAGAGGTGAATATTGTAGCCTCTATAAGCCACAGGTTAGGAAACGAAAACCCAGTGCCAAGTGTAAGACACCTTCCTATAAATTGTTTGTCAAGGAGGCCTGGAGGCCTCCAAAATAACACGGGCTATTTCCATTGCTTTTGGTTGGCAACCAGGACTAGATAGCTGCAGATATTCAGAAGCAGATTGCTGGACTTAGAGAAATCAGTATTTTTTTTTCCTTACTGGTTAACTTTCATAGTGCTACACAAGCTGCTTAAAGAGAAAAGTCATCAACATTATTATTCAGCTATGAATCCTGCAAGCTACAATACCAACATGCCAGTCAAGATACGCTCACAGATATAACACCAGCATGACTGTTGCCCGGGCAACCAACCACTTGATGGTTGAAGCTGAGGCCTATTCCAAAAGAAGGGAGTCACGCCTAGTACTGCAGGAGTCCATGGCTGGAGAGGTCATAGGTGACTGTGGTGACGAGCTGATTACTGTTGCATTGCTAAATGGTCATGTTGTTGAACTGCCTTCTAAACACTAATATTTAGGCTGATAAATCAGTGTTGCTCTCAGTATCGCTCAGAGAAGCTGTTTGCAGCGGGTGATAGTTAATGCAGAGCCTCATAACTGGTCAAAGTGTGGAGAACAAATCACTCAAGGTTCGGTATTAAATGGAACATCCGTATCAACCCCATCCCCAAGCCTCAGGAAACACTGCAAAAAGGGGAAAATGTGAAGAGCTGGAGAGTGGGGAAAGTACCATGAAACAGTGTCTCCTGGACATAACACGGATGCTGTGCCCACAGACTCACACAAGCTGTGGTTAGCTATATGTGCCATCTAGGGTCTGACAACATTCCATCATGGATGGCAGAGGGGCTCATGAGGCCTCACCTCCAGCTAAGGAGTTGTTGGAGGAGGGGAGTTTTCCTAATAATCTTCTTTTAGCCCTACCTCTGGTCAGGGGTTGGAAGGGAGGTAGAAACATTTAAGAACCCTAATAAAGTAGGTTTTTTGAAAAAATCCAAGCCTACAGATGAATGAAACAAACCATGTCCTCAAAAAAAAAAATGACCACCACTTCCATATGTAACAAAAACGAAATGTCTTCATAATCACTAAGAAAAGTGAACTCATTATTTTAAAAAATCCCCCAAAAGTAAAGCCCCAGGCCCAGACTGTCTCACTGGAGAATTCTATCAAACATAAAAAGAGCTAACCTGATTCTGTACCATCACTTCTGGATTGTAGAAGAGGAGGGTCACATCCCAAGCCATTCTGTGAAGCTAGTGTTATCTTGGCACTAAACCAGACCAAAAAGGTCTAGAACAAGAAGCCAAAGAATGCAGACCAATTGATGTTTCACAGGAGTATGGGTTCAGCTGGCAGTGGTGGTGCATACCTTTGGTCCCAGCACTCAGGAGACAGATGCAGGTGGATCTCTGTGTGTGAGGCTAGCTTGGTCTACAGAGAGAGTTCCAGGACATCAGGGCTACACAGAGAAACCTTGTCTCGAAGAACCAAAAAACCAAACCAAACCAACCAAACAAACAACAAGAAAACAAAAACAAAAACAAAAGAGTAAAGGTACAAAAATCCACAATAAAATACTAGCAAACAGGATTCATTGACAGATAAAACCAATTCTTCACTATGGATAAATAAAGTTCACTCAAGTGAGGCAAAGCTGGGTCAATATTTTTAAATTAACTAGTACAATCCACATTAACAGACTAAAGAAAAAAAATCAGATCCCTATATCAATCAATACAGAAACATTCTCTGACAAAATTCAGCAGCATTCCGAGTTTAAAAGCACTGTGAGAAACACAGACATGAGAAGAAACTTCCTAAACTTGATTTTTTTTTAAATCTACAGTCAAGAGCATACTGAGTGGTAAAAACCTAAATCCTTTCCTCTAACATTGGAGACAGGCAAGTGCACCTTCCATTACTATGCCAGATAGTTTTAAATCAACTTGACAAAAACTAGAGTGTCATTGGGGAAGAGGGAACCTCAACTGAGAAAATGCTTCCATTAAGATCAGGCTGCCGGCAAACCTGTAGGGCATTTTTAAAATTAATGACTGATGGGGGAAGGCCCAGCCCATTGCAGGTAGGTAGTTTCATCCCTGGGCTGGTGGTCCTGGGTTCTATAAGAAAGCAGGCTAGCAAGCCATGGGGAGCAAGCCAATGAGCAGTGCTCCTCCATGGCCTCTGTGTCAGGTCCTGTCTCCAGGGTTCCCACTCAATTTGAGATCCTGTTCTGACCTCTTTCAATGATGGACTACAACATGGAAGTGTAAGCCAAATAAACCCTTTCCTCCCCAACTTGCTTCTTGGTCATGATGTTTCATCACAGCAATAGAAATCCTAACTAAGACAATCTCTGTTGCTCACCACAGTGCTACGGTCCCAGCCACTGATGAGTCAAGAAAAGGACATGTATGGCATAAGACTCAGAAAAAGAGAAATAAAACTATTTCTAATTTCATGTGATGATCTACACAGACAATTCCAAGGTATCTAATAAAATATTTTTTAGAAATAACAAAGGAATTCGTCAAGACTGTGTGGCATGGGATAAACATACAAAATTAATTGTATTTCTACGTGAAAGCCATGAACGTAAGAAAACAAAAATTTAATATGCAAGATCACTTATTACCTCTCATTATATCCTTAGGTGTAAAATAAACAGAACATGTAAACGACTCAAGCTGATCATAGTGGCTTACAGTTGAAATCCCAGCACTTGAGACACTTAAGCAGAAAGGTTACCATGGATTTGGGGACAGCCTGGCCTACATAATGAATTCTAGGATAGCCTGAACTACGGAGTTTAGAGGCCTTGTCTCAAACGACAACAGCAAAAACAAAATATATAAAAGACTTATATGAAAATTTAGAAAATATATGAAAAATTAAAAATAGAGTATTGGTATAATGTTCTTTTGGAATGTATACAATTTACCCTTATTCATTCAAATGCTGATTTCTCTACCCCACTATCTGATTTCAGCCTGGACATTGCATTGTGATGCTTATTCTAAGCATCACCTGTCTCAAATTTGTGCCACCATTTGTTCTCTGTATTGTCAATAAAACAACCAGCCACAATGCTGAACAAGGAAGAGAATAGGGTGGGACATCCAAGTCCGGAGGGGAGGAGAAGGAAGTGACGGGGAGGAGTAGGAGAACAGGGATAGGCAGGAGAGGTCTTGGAACCATGAGACGAAATGAATCGAACCTAAGATGTGACTAATAGCAAGTATAATGGGTGAAATCTGAATGGTAGGAAACTATGCGGTCTTGGAGGTTTGGATAGAATAACTATTGCCCAGGATTGTGCTCTAGGTTAGTTAAATAAATCCTAGTCTCTGTGTGGTGATTTGGTATACAGCTGGTTTAGCAATAACCACTGCTTAACTAAAAGATAAATCAATAATAAATATTAATAACCCACAACAATAGAGAGAAATTCATGCTCATGGATGACTCAACATAACAAAGAGGCAAATTAATCCCAAATTGACATACTGGTTTTATGTGATTCTTATAAAAAAAATCTCTACATGAGTTGTAGCAACAATAGACAAGATTATCCTAAAACTTATATGGAAAAATTAAAGTAGCCAGACTAACTAAAGCAATTTTGAGAAAGAAGAAAAACGGGAAGCAGAAATCAATCAATCCAATTAAGAGACTCAGTGTATAGATACAGAAGTAAATATTATGTATGATTGACAAAGGGACAGATTAAGAAGATTCACAAAAAGAGGAGCATGAGGACTTTTTGGAATGATGGACACGTTCTGTATCTTAATTGTAGTGGTGCTTTCTGAATCATGTGAATTTGGCAAAATCCATTGAACTGTATATCCACCAAAGACAAATATCTTTCTATTTAAGTTATAACTCAATAAGCCTGACTTGCCAGAAAAGTACCTTCAAGTACATGCATCAGAACTTGGCAGGGGTACCACATGGCAAGAGGGCACACAGAGATGAAGAAGATAGACATTCCCCCCCCCACACACCAACTAATCCTTTCCCCAAATAACAGCTTTATCTGCTTATGAAGCATAGATACTGTGATGTAAGCACCTTGAGTTAGGGCCACTGCTTAATACTGTTATGCTGGCAGTTAAATTTCAACACCAGAGGACAAATACCAGTGACCTCAGTATGCTTAGTGAGATGGTGAAAGGTCAGTCCCTTAGCCTCGATCCTCTCCCTCTACCTCCTCCTCTTCTTTCTTCCCTCCTCTCCTGAGAGACAAGGTTTCTCTGTGTAGCCCTGGCTGTCCTGAACTCACTTTATAGATCAGTCTCCCTCACATTCACAGCCATCTGCCTGCCTCTGCCTTGCTGAGTGCCGGGATTAAAGGCATTTGCCACTATGCCCAGCTCATCTTTCTTAATCTAACATGGATGATCACTTTTTGATACACCTTTCCTTGTCACCTTTAAGTCTCTCTTTCCTTCTCTGTCCTCTTCTCTCAGTTTTCTGAAGCTGAGTGTCTGGGCTGTACCCTCTGATCTCCTCTTTACCACACACACCCCGTTCTGGTGTCCTTGACACATTCACAGCCCGAGTCTCATCCTTATGTTGAAAACCTCTAGTTTTAAATCTTACTCACACCTCCTGACCTTCAGACCACACAGCCACCTGTCCCTGTGACACCTTTGTTGGTGTTTCTAATGGGTATCTCAGAGCCAACAAATCCACAGCTATCCCTCTCTGGCACCCTGAAAACAGTCTGAGCTGTGATACCCTGAAACCCTGTCTCCCCTCCATCTCTCCATTCTCACAACTGAACGACAGCGAGTCCTACCACCTTTGTGTCTCAGAACCCTACGTTCTCCTCCCTCCTCCTCTCCTGCCACTCCACCCCAATAATCCTGAACCCCCACCTGCTTTATTTTATAACCAGTTCCTTAGCACTTAGCTAATGCATTGCTCTTTTATGTGCTTTGATTTGCTGTGTCTTTTCCCATGAAAACAGAAGATCCCTCAAAGACAGGGGTTTCATCTAATTCATTCATGTCTGTATCTCTGAACTCTACAACAGTGCTAACGTTAGAGAAAGTGGTTGTAATGACTAATCATTATCGATTTAATTTGATTGGGCTTAGAATTACCTAGCAGGCACGCCTCTGGGCTTATCTGAGGATGCTTCTAGAAATGCTTGACTGAGGAGGGAAAAATCCACCCTGAATGTGGTTGGTACCAAGCCATGGACTGGGGGACTAGACTCAATAATAACAGAGAAAGCCAGCTAAACATTGGCATTCACCTCTCTGCCTCCTGAGCATGTAGACTATGTAGACTTACCACACCTTCCACACCAGGTTGGCCTGTACCCCCTCAGTGAGCCAAAATAAACCCCATAAGTTGCTTTTACCAGGCATTTTGTCCCATCAGTGAGCAAAGTAACTAACACAGTGGTCTAAAACCATCAGTTATAAATAAGTGCACGCACATCAGCAAAGATAAGGCTTCCTCTACTCAAGCTTCCCTGGCCTCTCTGACGTTCTCCATGCTTACAGTTCAAGTATGGCTTTTAATACTATGTAGGCTGGTACCATGTTAAGCTCTCACTTTCCTGCTGGGTTCTGAGTTCTCTAAACCTTAGCTCTTGAGTGTGTGTGTACATGTGCGTGTAGATCAGAGAGCCAAAGAACAACTTTTGGAAACATGTTTTCTCTTCCATCATATGGGTCCTAGGAATTAACTTCAGTTCATCAGGTTTGGGGCAGGGCCTTTCCCCCATGAGCCTTCTCACTGGCCTATTTATTTGTTTATTTTTCCATCAGCCCAAGCACATGAGTTAGCGGTTCCTACAGCTCAAATTCAGACAGACTATTTATTTTGGCTTATATGAAGCTCATAATTAGTAAGTATTTTTTATACCTGATCCCACAATTTTTTCAATATTATCAGCATAATACTATGTGAGGACAAGAATGGTTATCTGCCTCCTCCTCAAGCAGCAACATCAGCTACTAAATGACCCAGCGTTCCTGAAGCATTTCACCATATTCTCAGCAGCTGAATTCAGGACAGCATCACTCCCATGTCACAAATAAGAATGAAGCTCAAATAAAACCTCTTCTGAGAGGAAAAACAGAAGTGCCTCACCCAAGATCACACACTCAGGGTGGAGCCGGTTGTGCCTCAGCTTCAGATCATGTGACCTTCTCTCTTTGCCATCCTTCTTACTTTAACGTTGACTGGGATATGGAAGAATTGCTCAAAGTGACATGTGAGTCACTTGTGGGACAAAAGCAAGAACCTGATTGATCTAACATCCCCCTCAGCAGGCTTCAGGTTCTTCTTCTCATTCCAACAATTGCAGTCACAGTTTCAAGGAGAGATGCTGAGGAGGAACAGTGGAGAGACAGAAGGGTGCCATTTTGCCGAAGCCAACAAATACACCCCATGCTAGACAGTGCTCTGGAAGGCCCAGCTGTTCTCCTTAGGTGGGAACCAGCAGCTGTTTCATAGACTGGCACCACCAGCCTTGGCTGTAAAATGGAGAAGGTAGCCAAGCATTGCCAGCTACCCCCTCAATCTCAGGAGAGTCCCTTGGCTCTGGCCGAGTAGCAATCTAAAACATGTCCTGGGCAGAGAACTTGTCGTCACTAATAGCAACACAGCCTGGGCCACCAGTGTCTCTACAGGCTTCTGATTTGGTAGTTGCAAGTGCCTATTGCTTTAGCAGGAAAAGGCGGGAGGCTCAGCTCATGCTCCAGAGTCCTCTGGCCTGCGGTGCTCTGGCTTTATTTTGTAATACTTTGGTAACTTTGACTTCGGTGCTCCAATTCCACCTGTATCTGTGCTTTCTGTTTCTCCCATTGGCCTGGAACTCTCCTGGAGCAGTCTGGACTTCATGGAAATGGGTACTGTTCCTCCCACTTAGAGTTGTCTGAAAGTCAGGGCAATGCCTCTGCCATTAGACTGGAGGTTCCCATGATCAAGGGTGGCTTCAGAATCGCCTGTCTGCTCTTTTTAGCTCCCCGTACCACCAAGGACATGTGTGCTTTCATCCTTCCCTGCAGAGACCACAATGGCCAGTTTGACCATGAGGGACCTGGTGAGTGTACCGGACTGTGATGAGTGAAGGCCCCTTGGTGCCACAGGTCGCACATATCTGCACTGGGATGCAGAGGGATGGGGCTACACTGGGTCCCTGCTCTCTTTCTGTGTTCCCACTGTGGGTGCTGCTGCACACCCCTGATGGCAGGACAGACAGAAAGGAGTAACAGAGGCACCGGTGAGCCACAAAGAGCTCTCACAGTGGGTCAAAGCAAGCTGCTTACAGAGCAATGACAGGAAACGGGGTCCTTCTTGGAAGGACATCTGCACTTGTGAATGGAGAGCACCATCCTCCTTTAATACCACAAACAAAACTTAATGGCTCTTCTTCTCGGTTTTGCTATTTTTTTCCCAGTCTTAATCGTCTTGTGTTTGTTAAGCTATTTTGCAATAAAATTCATCAAATGTTAAGCAATAAAGACACACACAACATGGTATCATGTGGAGCTGGAGAGACGGCTCATTGGGAAGAGCACTGGCTGCCCTTCTCAGAGGACTGAGGCTCATTTCCAGCACCCAAGTGGCAGCTCACAACTCTCTGTAACTCCAGTTTCAGGGGATCCCACACCCTCTTCTGGCCACTCAGGACACTAGGAAAATGTGCAGTACACAGACACACATGCAGGTAGAATACTCATGCACATAAAAAATTTTTAAAAATGATGTCATGTTTATATTTTGTCTCCTATGGCCTTAGTATAGTGATTCTGAAAATGGGCTTTGAGATCACTGGCCAAGGTATGAATTCCAGTTTGTATCCATGGATCTGTGAGTGATCAGCTATGTGACTTTGGATAAATTACTCAACCTATTTGTGTTTTGTTTTCCCAGTATATAAATTAGGGCAGTATTCCTTTTCAGTCCAACTTGGATCTCAGCTCTTTGGCTTACACAGCCTTTCCCGGCTGGCCCTGCCTTAGCTGTCATCACACGGGGCTCTGCAGTCCCAAGCCTGCCCACCGACTACTCCGGCCACCACCCTTCAGTTGGCTTTACCTCCCCCTCAGGCCTCCACTCAGTCCTCACACAGCAACAGGGAAGGTACTTCCTAGGAGAGGCTTTCTTTCATCTTCTCACCTAGACCAGGTTAAATCCCAGTCTTCCCTGCATCGTCCCCCAAAGGCCAGTATGGGTACAAATGAATTAGCCTCTTGTGACCTTGTCAAAAAGAGCATGTTATAACTCTTGGCAAGTCAGGGTGTGGTCCTACTTGGTTATTTCTAACTATTCCAGGTGATCTGATGACCCTGAGAACAGGACTCTTGGAAGCTGAACGGCCCCTTAGAGTCCGCAACGGCTCCGTTAATCTTATTTGTATTTCCTGGCTGACTCAGGCCCTGGGTAGCCCTCTGCCCTGCTCAGCCTTTGCTGTCTGAATGACAAACATTCTGAAAAGGTCTGATGACTCAGTGATAGGTCTGATAGTCACAGTGCGAGCAGCCTGGTTTCTGGTTGGAGTCAAAGGGAATCCAATCATAATATATATGCCGCATATAGTTCTGAAAGCAAGGACCACAGCTCCTACTTCTATTACAAATCATTTCTAGAATGCCTTGGGTCTACAACTAAGTTCTTGGAAATGTTTTGCTGAGTGGATGACTAAAAGGCCCATGGTCCTTTAGGAGCAGGCAACATATAACAGAACTAATAACAGTGCTAATAACATATAACAGAACTAATAACAGGCAACATATAACAGTGCTAATATAACACTATTAGCATACCTCTGTCTCTTCCTAGACCCCAAACCTGGCCTTTTACCAGGGGTCAAGGGCACAGAATTTAAATGCGAGCCTCGGAGAGCAGAGTTACCAAGCATTCCTCAGAGCAAACAAATAAGCAACGGAGTCCAGGAAGGAGGGTTATTGTTTTAAAATGATTTCCGTAGTCCTCAAAGAACTGGAACAAAGAGGGATTGTCCTGGTTGCCTCCCCTGCAAGAATTCACATTCTAGACTTGTCTAAATACCAGCTCAAATGCTGCTCAGAACACAATTATTAAACCCAGCAAGCAGCGGCCACACCAAGGGCGGGGGCTGCTGCCATTCTGCAGCAGCTGTGGGCAATGAGACTCAGTTTTCTGTTTTCAGGGTTTCTACTGCCCCAGCCCCACGGCCCGCCTCCTTATTGTTCCCTTTGGCCTGCTCCATGGCTGCCTCTCCTAGGATAAATAGTGGGTGAGCTCTGCCTGCAGTGTGGACGCTTCTGAACAAAATCATTTCAAGGAAGACAGCAGTTTGGACTGCTTCTGGGATATCTAATCCACTCGCAGAACCTATTCCCTTCATTCTCAACCTCCAGTAGATTGGGAAGAAAGCAGAAAACTAGAGGGAGCATATGAGATCCGAGATCTCGCAAGGCGATCACAGGGTAGGAGGAGCCACTCACACAAAGCAGGTTGGGAACATCCACGCTCAAATTGAAATTCGGGGTCTTAAGTGTTTTAAAGTAAAAAAAAAATTGCAATGTGGTATTGAAGTGATGCCTCAGGCTATACTCTCAGAGGTATTACATGTAAAGGCCACATGCCTCATTCAGCTATTCTGGTTAATGGGCAGCACACTTCTATACCTTTACCCAGGTGAAGCACTCTGGGTAAGCACCCTACCATCAAGCTGCATCTTCAACCCCTTTAGCATTTTAAATTTTGAGACAGGTTCTCAATACGTCCCCAGATCTGCCTTAAACTCACTCAGTAGCCTAGGCAGGCTTTAAACTTGTGATCCTCCTACCTCAGTCTACCAAGTATTACAGGGATTAGGGGCCCATGCCACCAGTTTGGAGACCAAATTTTAAAGTCTGCCTTTGAAGGCTGATACCCTAATTGCCTTCCATTCTGTTCAGTCTGGCCACACTGAACGCCATCACTGAATGAACAAAGGCAGCAAGAATGAATGCACACCCTCTAAGAAGCTCCCAAAGAGCAGAGGTGAATGACACAAAGGGCCAGCCATGTCCACTGCCAGATCCCTGATGACCGACAAATAAAGGGACAGCTCTATTTTCATTCAGAGGAGGTAGAGAGTGGGGGAGGTTTCTGGGTAGCACAGGCCACTGGAGATGTTGGATAGTTTAGATCCCAAATGCTTGGAGAAGGAGCAGGAATTGGGTAGGCCAGGAGGGGGAGGAACAGATCATGTGGCACTGGGTTGTGATTTGAGCTACAGTTCAGCTGGTCTTAGGGCAAGAGGCACATGGGTTTGAGCAGAGAAGAAAGTTCGCATGGAAGGGAAGCGGCAGAACTGGGCAGCGTGTGGGAAGCACTGAACGCCAGGCTAGGGTTTTCACTTTTATCAATTGTGTAAACACATGTGGGGCATTCCTGCAGGCCTCGGCGATTCAGATGAAGCTAACACCCCTTCAACACTCTCTTTTCTCACCCAAGTCCCCTCTCAAACCAATATTATTATCCGAGCCGCAACCCTAACAGCAGACAGAAGAACTCAAGCCACAGAACATATGAACTGCCGGATCTTCCTGAAACACAGATGGTTCTCAAGAGGGAAACAGACAGTAAAACTGACAGGTAATTCTAGAGAAGCAAAATCAACAAGACATGGGATGGAAGAGAGTGAATGATGCAGGAGGAAAGCAAATAAACGAGCTTGCAGTGGTACCAAAACTGACCTGTGGGAGCTAAGGCTGCAGGGTGTGACATAGGGATAGAAGAATAAAAGGTGGCATTGTCTTTTGTTTGGTTGTTGTTGGTTTTGTTTTGTTATTCAAACTAGGGTTTCTCTGTGTAGCCCTGGCTATCCTAGAACCTGCTCTGAAGACCAGGCTGGCCTTAAACTTAGAGATTCACCTGCCTCTGCCTCCCAAGCACTGGGATTAAAGGCTGAAGGTGGCATATTTTAAAGGTAAGAGTAGAAGGACAGAGGCAAGGAACAGCTTCTGTAATAAATTGAACATAGATGGTGGGATATAGGACTTTCTAAGGTGGGTTTTTCTGTAGCAACCAAGATAGTGAGCTCCTCTGAGCTCACGACATAGCTAAGTGGTAGAGGACTTGTCTACCAGACAATGTGATTTGGATTCCATTCCCAGCAGTCACACACAGACAGACAGACAGACAGACACACACACACACACACACACAAATCAGTAATAATACCACTCTAGAATTGAACAGAACCTGGAGAATTGCTTCAGTAGCTCAAACAGGAAAACAAAACAAAACAAAAAAAACTCTAGGAAGAAAAACGGTCAAGAAGAGGTGCAGGAAGGTCTACTCCATATTTTGAAATCAGATAGCTGGACAGAATGGTACCTGCCTGCATTCCAGCTACTCAGAAGATAGGAAGATAGGACACACAGACAACTTCAGCTCAGGAAGTTAAAGTCAGGCAGAGAAACACAGTGAGACCTTATGTCAAAGAAAGAAAGAAAAAAAACGGTTTGTGGGCTGTTATCTTTTCAGTGTGAAATAACAGTTCTTGATACACAGTCACATGTTAGGAACTGAAGGTTTTCATCCTAAATTCAAAGGACTAAAGTCAAAATAATAATAAAAAAAGTAGGCACAGGAAATTGGTTTTCTACTCAACAGGTTTCCCTCCTCCTCCTGGCTCCAAGTTAATGGTTTGGCCATGCCAAGCAAACGGTGATGCCGTTTCCTTTTACTTGTTGTTGGCTTAGGGACAGGCACGTGGCTAAGTTTGCCAATGATACATGAAGAAGTCAACTGAGGAAACTTCTGACAGACACCTTTGTCTCTAAAAAGCACACAACAGAGGGATGGCATTTTGCTTCTACCGGGAGCTTAACTACACCAGGATGTATGCTTGGAATTAGGTATCCATTCTGTACCTGTGAGGTTACACCTCTGGGAGCTAAGCGGCACCAAGCTATAGCTATCAAGGCAGAAAGGCAAAAACAAACTTTACTCCAAACTTTACTCAAAGTCTTTAAAACCCAAGTCTTACTCCAAACTGGAGAGCAACTCCCCTGAGAAGGAAAGGTAAGTAACGGCCTCTGGTTAAGTACATGCTGCGTGGGCACTCTGTTGAGTCACATGAGGCAGGCAAGCGAGAACCGGCGTGACAGCCTTCCCAGCCTTCCCCAACACTTTTGTCGTGCAAATATATAAACCACTCGAGCACCGATCTCAGTGAGATATTGACGGTTTGCTGCACACCTTTTCCACACTGATTGTAATGAGGGCCTCAGAAGGACTTGGGAGCCTAACTGTGACAGCAATCTATTTTCCAGAGTCAGTTTATAAAGGCCAAACCCACAATTAGCTCATACAAGGGGCGACAGGGCAGAGGGTGGCACAGGGTGGTCAGTTCTGAATCAAGTTATTTTTGCTAACTAGACAAGCAGTTCGGGCTGACTTTTAATTTGATCGGTCCCAAGCGAAGCTTATGGTTAGGACCAGCTGCACTTACGGTTGGGGAATTTCTGGGAATAACAAGGCCACAGAGTATGCCGAACATACACATGGTTTATGGTCAACCTGACCTTGCACAGAGGTCCTGTAGAGAGATTTTTTGAGATGATGTGGCTGGTGGGCCTGAAACAGAAAGAGCTCTACTTACGCCAAAAGGACCAGCCTCAACACTCTTAAAATATTTAATTGACAGCAAAGTTTCTCCTGTATCCTGGGCTCAGTAAGCAGGAGAGGGGAAAGAGGGAGGAGTTAGGCAGACTCGGGAAAAGCCACACAAGAAGTTGTAAGGCTGACTCAATTCAGAACAGTAGGGCGCAACGTAATTTACCGTCTAATTCAATGACTATCAATTGCACACTTCCTATGTACAGAACCTTTGGAGAATAAAATAGAGAACAACTGTGAAGGTTAATCTTGATTGTCAACTTAAAATGATTTAGAATCACTATGGAAACAAATCTCTGAGAATGTCTTTGAGGGGTTACCTAGAGTAGGCTAACTAGGCCCACCCTAAATGAATGTGGTAACATTCTTGGGCCAGATTGAATGAAATGAGAATGAGAGTTCAGTGCAAACATTCCTAACTCTGTTTCCTGGTGGAGGATGCAACTTGACCAGGTGCCTGAAACTTAGGCTGTTTTTATTACTTTGAAGGACTACACACTCAAGTTATGAACCAAAACACCCTTCCCCGCCCCCTTTTCTTTCAAGACAGGATATCTCTGTGAAGCCTTGGCTGTCCTGGACTCACTTTTTAGACCAAGTTGGCCTTGAATTCACAGAGATCCTCCTGCCTCTGCCTCCCCAGTGCTGGGATTTAAAGATGTGTGTCACTATGCCCGACTTTGTCAGGTATTTTGATATAGCAATATGTCACACAGAACAAGTAAGTCTAAGCAGTAGAGCATTGCTATGATAAACAGACCATAAAAAGGCCAAGGCTTCTTAGGCCTTTGAAACTAGAATGTGGAAGTCTGGAAATAACTGCTGTGAGCAGAGGTTAAGGGACCATTCTGGTGGCGACTTGGAAAACAAAAACACTGAGAGAAACACGCACGGTGGAGGCTTGGCTCAATATGGACTCTACCAGGACCTGAGCTAGATGTCATTCTTGTGACACTCTAGTGAAGAATCTGGCTGCCTTTTGTCCATGTCCTAAGAACATGTATGAGGCAGAATACAGCAGTAATAGATTAACTGTTTGGAAGAGAAATTTTTGTTATAACCTACTTAAACTTTTTTGCATGACTACAGCCCCTCCACTGAGATCTACTTTAGTTCTTGGCATGACTATAGCTCCTCTGTTAACATCTGCTTTTATCTTTAGCATAACAGAAGCCATTTTGTTTTTAAGTCGTCATTTTGATCATGAGGTAAAATTAAATTCAGGTTCTCAGGCTCTTACCTGCCTGAGAACTTGATCAGCCTTTTACTTACAAGTCAATACTTGTTGAATGTTCTGCTTGCATTAATGGTCTATGTTCTACTTAAACAAAACCACAATACCATGCTATGTTCCTTTCTCCAAGAACAGTGGGAAACTGAAAGGTCCCCAAGCCTATCTCCTAGCCAATCAGCTTAAAATGCTTTGTCTAGCAACCTAGATACAATGTACTTGGAACAAAATCGACTCTTGTGTTTAGCTAATCAAAATGATGTAATGCTGCCCTCCCCTTGCTTTCCATCTGGTTGCCTGGTTAGTACCTGGTTATGGTTTTTGGTTGTAAAAAGACTGCCTTAAAAACAGGCTGGCGTCACAGTCTGCCTCCCCAGCCTAGACTGTGACCTTGACTGCTCACTCTTTGTTGAGCATTCAATAAACTTCCATCAATCTGGGTCTGGTGTTTGAGCAGTCAGCGTGCATGAACCCTAACATTTGGAGGCTCGTCCCCAATAGCCCTCTGCCCTCCTCCACCCCTCAGTGAATGCGGCACCACCTCCACCTCCACGGGAAGGTAGGTTTGTTTTTGTCTAGTTTCTCTTTCTCAGGTTGTCAGGACTGTGAGTGACTCGATGGGGGCGGATTGGATGCAGCCATTTTAAGCCCCAAGTCCGAAGAATAAAGGGGACACCCCTTTTCTCTACCTTTTGATATTGGGGGTAGGATTGCACGAGATCTCCTCCCAGGGGACTCAATACACAGCACTCTGTCTGTTTTTGAAGCTGGGTCTTGTTGGTGTCTGTCCATGTCTGTATTTTGTTTTATTGCTTATTGCTATGTGTTTCATGTTCTATTAACCCTTGACTGAGTTTTAAGTCATTTCACGCCTAGCATCTACAGGAAGGTGTCTAGCATGCTGGAAAAAACCCCCACCTTCTTCCTGGATCAAGCTAGAAGCATTCTGAAGCTGCCTCATCTGTTCAAGCTCCTCACAAGGAGCACCAACAGCTTCTCAGCTTTCCATTCAGAAAGCTGATGGCTGGTCCTGCTACAAAACCTCTGTGCCCAGGAGAATCAGATTCAACAGGTAACAAGATGCTCTTCCCTTTAAATTACAACTAGAGGAAAAAAAATTGTCTGTTTTAAGTGCATAAATATACATAAGGCCACACATGTTTGTTCTGGATGGTCTTAAATATATAAATTTACTATTTTCTGGATATCTTAGTTATGGACTATTGGCTTATAAATTATTGGACATTGTTAAAGACTATAGCATTTAGAACAACAGAAAAGTTAACTTAAACTAGTAACCTAGGGTTAGAGCCATTCTGAACAACAAATGGCATGACCCAACTAAAGAAACAGGTCTCCAAAAGTAGTTTTGAGTTTGGATATGATTTTACACAATTTCTGACGATGTCTCTTTGACCTGTCCACTCCTCTTTCTTCATCTCTTCTCCTCCATCTTGATTGCGATATCATATCCTGACTCTGTAGACTGAAGGCACAAGGTTCCCTCAAAAAAACACTATTGATACCACTGTAGAAATAAGCCCCCAACAACAGGGTAGCAAGGTGGGCTTCTCCCCTCTCTATCTAAAACAATGAAATGCACATATTGATATTTAAAATGCATATTTAAGAAAACCCTTTTACCTTTTCCTTATATACCAATACTTAAGTCATGTGTTGGCACTGTTTGGTTTTCTATTTCAACTTTGAAGAAGTCAAAATATTTCTGAATTTATGTATGAGTGCAAACTATTAATCAAATGTGCTTCTACTCTTCTCTCTCATAGTTAGGATACCAAGTGTATACCCTAGGTTGTTTAAGGGAATGTCACTATTTTGAGAGAGGATTTGAGGAGATATTAATGCTGCATCTCCATATGTTCATATACAAAAACTTCTCTTGCTGACAGCCAACTTTATATCACCAAAATAATACACCTAGATTAATTTTGGAGACACTAAATTGTTTACACTGTTAAAATTTTGTCTTCTAAAATTATGGTTGTGCTCTATGATCTTACTCTTAAAGAGAGATTTTATTTTGACATTACAAAAACAGCTTTAGAATATATTTAAATACGTAAAACTATAGGACATTTAAAAACTTATCAGCTATTTATAAATGTCTTTATTAGGATAATGATCTTGATAAATAGATAAATAAATAAAAATTACTACTGAAACATATTAGGCTTATGTGCCTGATATTCCTATGCTTCACTTTGGTAACCAGGAAGAAAATGATATTCCTGTTTAGGTCAAAGAATCATATGACTTGGATGCCCCATTGTTGATTAAGCTGTTCCCTAGTCAAAGATGGTTGCATAACAATTTGTCTATTGATGTTCAGGTCTTGCATGATAAAATATTAACCATTTAACATTCAAAATTAGATGAATCACCATTCTTTGTCACTGCATAAAAACCTGGCAAGGATAATTTTGGTCATTATCTGTTTCTAATTAAACTTCTAAACTATGGTCCATAGGGATATTTCTGAGAATTTTGTTACTGGCTATACTGAGAACCGTAACAGCCTTAAAAATACTCTATGTATGTTTTAAAGATTAACTAGCATGCCCTAAAATTAAAAATAAAAAAGGAACTATGGAAAATCATGGAATAGGCTTGGTCTAGCTGCTTTGAGAAGCGTATACCGTGGGTTAGCAAATTAAAATCCATGACTCCTGGGGCACTAAGTGTTTTTTCAGTTCTTGAAAAACCAAGGCACTCTCTAAGGCATTGAAACATTCTAGCTACTTTGTGTTTATGTTCCCTAGAAGTAAACGAAGTACCCAGAGTTTGAAAGGACAATCAGTCTCAGACATTAATCTTGTATACTCTGGATAGTTTGCAAACGGCACTAAATCCTGACAACTACCACCACAACATATACATATATGTGCTACAAAATAATAATCATCATCATCCTCACTAGCTCATAGGCCTTATTCAGGCCAATGGAAACAGATTTAAGGATATATATATATATATATATATATATATATATATAGAGAGAGAGAGAGAGAGAGAGAGAGAGAGAGAAGATTTAAGGATATATGTATACATATTTAAGTATATATATATATGTATATATTTTATAAACTGGGTCATACAGGAAACTATGATGTTCTATGATAATATGCCATATTTAGATCAAGGAATTTTCCAGTCTCTATATTTAGGAATCTTGGTGCTGAAGAAGCTTCAATTCAGCAACTGTCATTTTATTATGGACTATTAAAGATGATTAAGACATACAGGTTGATTGTCAATTGCCTCATGAATGATTATACTTTTTTAGAATATTAATGACTCTGCTTATGATCATGATTGGGTACCAGGATAGGCTTTAGTTAACCTCCTATATTTGTTTTCAAAGTTAAACAAAAATAAATAACTAAATTATTACATACTGTTGAGGATAGCTTAAAAATGCAAGCTAATGGTCAGCCACATTTTGGATAATCATATTCTTTAATATGTTCAGAAATTTATGCTTTTATGGTTAAGCCTAAGATAGGTAACTAAATACAAACACAGTTTCTTTACGCAGCTGTACTTAATAGATGGATGGTCCTCGGATGCTTAAGAGATCTCCTGATTTAAATGTATTTAATGATATTTAAATGTTTAATAAAAAGAAGCTTACTATGACAGAGACCCCCAGCTCCTAGTGGGGACCCTAAGGTCTCTAAGAAGACAGATGGGGCACTGTTGACTCCATCTGTATTATGGTATATGCTAACCACTGGGTTAGACTACCCCAATGTCTCGCCTGCTGCTAGGTCCTGACCTAAACTATGGACAAAGAGGACACCTAGAGAGTTAGTGGTCCCACATTGCCTAAGACAAGGTGAGGTCAATCTCTCTCACGTTCCTCCTCCACAAAAACACCTCCCAGATTTGCTGAGTCTGGCAGCCAAACAAAACCATCAACATCACAGGAGTCTAGTGGGATAACCATCTGGGTGATGGGTAAGCCTCTGTCATTTCAATTGATGCATAGGACATTAGAAATATTTCCTGCTATAATTTATCCTCAGATATCTGATACGTTTGAGGACTAAACTAACTTTTTGTTTGCTATTTCTTTATCTAAAAGAAACTAATTTTACTGCTACTAGAAACAGCCACCTATGTCTCATAATAAATAATAAAATTTATATAAGGTCTAAGACTAATATATATTTAAAAGTCTACAAAGGTATTTTAATATTAATAAATGCAAATTATAAAATTAAAAGATATAAAACTTCAATAATAATAAATGATTTAAAGTTCTATTAAATTAAAACTGTTCAGGGCTTCAACATCAAACAGATCTTAAATTGTTTCCCAAGCCAACTTGAATCTTATAAGCTTCAAAAAAATGACTTGGATCCATCTGGCATAAGTCAAATGGATTCCAAATAAGTATACTTGTTCCTGAAAATAGAAAATTTCCCCTGGTCTTCGGATCCTTCACCTTCCCCAATTACTAGGAAAATTTAATTATGTCCCTAGTCTATATTTGTCTCAACAGATTTTCACTTGGCTGAGAGACTCTTTCCAGGGATCACCTGTGGACTGCAAACTGCTAAACTCTGGACTTCCTGAAAGCTGATGCAAACCAGTCCTGCCAAACTGATTGCTCCCTGTCTTTTAGCTGGATCAGCTAATCAGATGCTTCTGATTAACGCCCCATTGCCCAGCTTTCAAATAGCAGTTCAGCCTTCCTGGGCCCCACTAACAACTTCTTAATGTCAGCTGGAAGTAATTAGGAAGAGAAAACATTGTTGTCCCACTTAAAAGGATGAATGCTAAGTCAAAAGTTGCTCCATGAGGGACAAATGGTTAAGTTTCTTACTGACACAGCCTCTTACCTACTTCAGTCTGTAGGGGACTCACAGAAAAATAAAACTTGTTAGGTCCCAGGTAAAATTGTCTAATCCCCTTGGGATAAAAGAGACTAACCTTTTAAGAGCATGTCTCTCCCCTTGTCTCTTTATAAATCATTCCACAATCCTAAATGTAAGAGATGACTTAGAGTCAACGATTTGACTCCAGGACAAAACTCAGACAGGAGAATGTTATAACCTGCTTAAACGTTTTTGCATAGCTACAGCCCCTCCATTGAGACCTTCTTTAGTTCTTGGTGTAACTATAGCTCCTCTGTTAACATCTGCTTTCATCTTTAGCATAGCAAAAGCCATTTTGTTTTTAAGTCTCCATTTTGTTCATAAGGTGAAATTAAGTTCAGGTTCTTAAGCTCTACCTGCCGGAGAACTTGATCAGCCTTTTACTTACAAGTCAATACTTGTTGAATGTTCTGCTTGCATTAATGGTCTATGTTCTACTTAAACAAAACCACAATACCATGCTATGTTCCTTTCTCCAAGAACAGTGGGAAACTGAAAGGTCCCCAAGCCTATCTCCTAGCCAATCAGCTTAAAATGCTTTGTCTAGCAACCTAGATACAATGTACTTGGAATAAAATCGACTCTTGTGTTTAGCTAATCAAAATGATGTAATGCTGCCCTCCCCTTGCTTTCCATCTGGCTACCTGGTTGGTGTAAAAGGCCAGGTCAGAGTCTGACTCCTGAGCCCAGACTGTGTCCCTGACTGGTCAGTTTTTGTTGAGCATTCAATAAACTTCCATCAATCTGAGTCTGGTGTTTGAGTGTGCAGCTATTCCTGAACCCTAACATTTTCAAGACAAGGTAACATTCAGGCTGTGTTCATGACTACTGCTCTCTGTTCTCACCCAGATCTACAATGAGAGAGAACATAAAGATATTTAAAATGTTCAGTTTGTTGAGGTAAATGTGGGTTAGTCTAATCTTCCAGCTAAGCAAGGTTTTAAGCAAGGTTTGTAATTGCTGAAGAGATTAGTACTATTAAGGAGAAACTGAAACTTTGCCCTGAGGAAACAAGAAAAGTGTCTTGAGATTAAGGTGCCATGAATCAAAGGATCTGTGAAAACTTCATGTATAAAGGAGAGAGGGTAAACTGAGAATGTCGTTGAAGGAGTTCTGAGATGGTTTGTTTTAATTGTCAAATTGATACAAGCTAGAATTTCCTGTAAAGGAGTCCCATGGAGGATTGCCTAGATTAGGATGACCCGTTGCATGTCTGCAGGGAATGATCTTAATTACATTAATTGAGGTGAGGAGACCTGTCCACTGTTGGTGGCACCATTCCCTTGGAAGGGGATTCTGGATTGCATTAATGTAGGAAAAGTGAGCTGAGCTCTGGCATGCCTGCGTTAATCCACTGCTCTCTGTGGATGCGGTGTGATTTGCTGCTTCAAGTTCCTGCTGCCTTACTTTCTCCCACTGATGGATGGTAACCTGGGATGATGAGCCAAATAAACTCTTTCTCCCTTAAGTTGCTCTTGTGTTTTATTTCAGCCACATGAAATAAAACTAAGCTAGATCTGCTACTCAAAACCAGCAACCTAGGAAGGTGTTTCCTCGAGGTCAATGCCCCCCCAATGGGGGGTGGGGGCAGACTCCATCACAAGCTGGCAGCAGAACTTGCTAACCTCATCCACATCATGCTTTTTCAGGTATGAAGATGCAAGATTGAGGAAGTCGTTGAGTCTTTCATCACAATTCCAGAGAGTTACTGAGGCCAGGGAATGTGTGGCAGGGCCAAAGTCCTTGAAAAGTGTCCTTCAGGGCCACAGTATTGGCCCTGTAAGAGTGAAGTAGAGGTTGCAGTGAGAACCCCAGGGTTCTGGAGATGCCAGGACCATGGGACATCTGCCAAATAAGACTGTAAGCACAAAGCGGAGTTGGCCAAAGATAGAGACCATGGATTCTGCAAGAAGCAGAGCTGGAGGGAGTAGGGCTACTCAAGTCCTTTGGAGCCCAAATGACTTCATCACAAGCCTGTGATGCTGAATATGGAGCTACAGGATTTAACAGTTTCCTGTTGGGGTTCAGACTTGCTTTCATCCAATCATTCTTTAGTATGCTTCCCTTTTTAAATGGACAATGTTTATTTTGTGTCATTGTACACGGGAATTACGTAACTTGTTTTAGATTTTTTTTTTTAGGTGATAGTAAAAGATTGCCACCAGTCTCATATGAGACTTGGTCTTTGGACTTTTAAGCAGTGTTGGATTGTTAAAGACTGTGAGGACTTTTGAAGTTGTATTGAATGAAAGTTTGCATTATGAGATGGCCACACGCCTGTAGGATTTAGGACAGAGAAGGTTATGGCTTAAACACAATGTGTTCAGTAAGATTTCGATGGTTATTTTTGATTGTCAACTTGAAAGGATTTAGAATCACCATGGAAGTTCCTCTCTCAGAATATTCGTGAAAAATTATTTGAATTAGGTCAATTGAAGTGGCATGATCCACCCTAAATGGGGTGGTGTCATTCAATGGGCTAGAGTCCTGGCCTGAGTAAAGAGTGAAAGTACACAACTCTGTACACAAACACTCGCTCTCTGCTTCCTGACTGTGGATACAATGTAGTCAGCTGCCTCAAGCTCATGCTCCCCTATGACGGGCTGTACCCTTGAACTGTGAGCCAATGTTTTCCTTCTGAAATTTGCTTTTGACAGGCATTTTGGAACAGCAAGATGAGTAACTAACAAAGCAGCATGTGGCTCACTATGGAGTATCTTCTTCCTTTCTTTAGCACAGTGGTTCTCAACCTTCCTGATTCTGTGGCCCTTTAATACAGTTCCTCATGGCGTGGTAACCCCCCACCATAAAATCATTCTCATTGCTACATCAGAGCTGTAATTTTGCTACCGTTGTGAATCACAATGTAAATATTTTTGTTTTCTGATGGTTTGTAAAAGGTTTGTTCAAACCTCTCTCCCCCCACCCCAAAGGGGATGTTACCCACAGGTTGAGAACCAATGCTTTCATAGCTGTAGCGTGGGTTCCAGGCCGTATTGCCAGTGGTCTTCTTCCGGTGTTATGTTTTGTTCAGTTCAGGTGTGGCTGCTTCCTGTGACTCCCAGTGACATTCTCAGCCTCTTACCTCCACACATCGTATTCCTGCTGATTTCTCTCTTCTCTCCCACAGTTAGATCTACATTTTCAGCTTTTTTTTTTTAACTATACATCTGTATCTTTATCCGCTTTGATCTCCCATGGGGACCTTAACAGAACAGACTCATGTTCTGCCCTACCGAACCTGTTCTTCCTGTATGTAGCAGTCTGTCTCAATCCAGCAAGCTCAGCAACTACTCCTGATAGCCAACCTCCTCTGTCTCTTAGCCACCCGTATCCAACTGCCATCTACTTGGGCTCCTAAGTATTGCTTTATTCTTCTCCTAACATTCTGGCTTCCCATTGGTGCTTCAGTTCAAGTCTCAACTGCATCGCTACAAAACCAGGTTGTTATTTTCTTATTCTCTAAAAATATCTAATTTTTATAGCTTCTGTAAGACAGTTCTCCTTTGCTATACTCATGTCTGCAGACATTCATAGGAAGTAGAGCATCTGAGTTAAAGACAAGGTGGGATGTGCTTTGTCCCAGACTAGTTACTGTCCAATAGAAATATGCTAAGAACATAGACCAAAGCACAGTTTTATATTTTCTAATACTCACTCTAAGGCAAAAAAGAAAAAGTGAAATTATTTTATTATTTCACATAATCCAAATGTTTTCTGTAAACATGCAATCAACATATAAGAGTTACTGTGATAATTTACATCAGACATAGTAACTCTTCAAAATGCGAAGTATGATTTACATTGACAGCCTCTTGTAATTAAGGACCAGACACACTTAAATATTCCAGTGGCTGCCATGTTGGACTTCACAGTCTTAGAGCAACTAGCTGACAACAATGCACGACAGGTGTGGTTGGTTATCCTGCAGCATTTGGGACAAAAGATGACTGAGCCTCGCTTAATTGTTGATCTGTGTATTGGAAATAAACAATATGGCTGTGTTAAGCCATGAAGTTTAGGTTTGATGCACAACACACACTAATGGGTAAGCAGCAAATAGTGTTCATATTCACTGAATTGGAAGTACCAAGAGTTGAGTAAATGGTGGATACATCATTAGCCTTTCTATACTTCAATAACAAAGATACAAAACATAAACAACTTAAAAGAAGAAAGATTTAGTTTGGCTCACTGTTTTGGAGGTTTCAATTCATTGGCTCACCATTGGCTAAAGGCCAGTGGTGAGACTAAACATTATGGCAGGGCAGCATGTGGCAGAGGAGGCTGCTGCAACCGCATTAAGACAGAGATAGCTTCTGGATGCAAGCTATACTCTTTATTGGCACATCTCCATACCCATTTCCTCCAGGGGGACCTCCCACTTCCCCACCTCTATAAGCTCATCCCTGCACTGCCTAAATGTATGCTTACACCTGTGCATCTTGTTTCCAGTCCCAGAGTGTTATCCTGACAATGAAGGTGAGGCGAAGTAGGGCCTTTTCAGAGAGCTCAGATCAGGAGAGCTGATGCCCAGTGGTATGGCTCTCTAGCCAGTGGGAAAAGCCCTTCTCCAGGGACTATTCTGAGGAACCACATTTTCTGCAGTGCTAAAACCCACAGTCACTGGCTAGACTTTGTATATAAAGGAGTTAGGCCAACAGTGCACCCTTTCATTGGCCACCCTCCCTCCCTGCCTCTCTCTCTCTCCTTGACATCACTATGTTCCCTTGACTGAACTTCCTAAGCAAGATGAAGCATGAGGCCAGACCCTTGGGCTCTTCTTTCTAGGGGCTCTAGACAAGACGTCAAGTGTCTCAAAACACCAAAAAGAGCTTTGTGCCCTGCATCAACCAAAACTTTTGGCACCTTACTTGTAGATGCTTTAGTGGAGACCCAAATTCCTGGTTCTCCAATGCAGTCATGCTTTCTCCACCTATTCTGCCACCTTTGTCCCAGAAGGCCTGGTCCATAATCACTAGGACTCTGAGATGAACATTTGGGAAAACATGTTAGTATTGATCCTTCCGTATTCCCCTTAGGATAGTGTCCTCTGCTTCCTAAGGACACAAGCATCCTTTTCTTCTTTCTGTCTTTCTATCTATCTATCCATCCATCCATCTTTCTATTTATCACTCACTCACTCAATCTATCTATCTTTTTTCCCTTGGTTTTTCAAGACAGGGTTTCTTTGTGTAACAAAGCCCTGGGTGTCCCAGACTTGCTTTGTAGACCAGGCTGGCCTCGAACACACAGAGTTCTGCCAGCCTCTGCCTCCCAAGTGCTGAGATTAAAGACATGTGTCATATATAAGCCAGGAGTGGTGGTGCACAACCTGTAATCCCAGCACTCCAGGAGGCAGAGGCAGGTGGATTGCTGTGAGTTCGAGGCCAGCCTGGTCTATAAAGCGAGTCCAGGACAGTCAATGCTACATAGAGAAACCCTATCTCGAAAAGCCAAAAAAAAAAAAAGAGACATGGGTCATCACACCTGACCTTTTGTGAAACAGTCCTCCCTTATCACCCTCTTCCTGCCACAAGCCATTGTGGGGGTTGGAGGATCACTGCTTGCTTTATTATCCTATAAAATAGATAATAGTTTAGGGTGGCTGGATGCCCTAAGGCATGTTTTGTTTTTCCAGGAGGAGTAGTTTAGAATCCTCAGCCACAAGGCAGCCATAGACAGGGATATACCATGAGGTCTCACATAGCTGTGTAGCCCATAGCACTAGCCCTGCTCTGCAGAGGCTCCTGAACATGGGGATGGAGGAAGGAGTAGTGTTACCAAGGAGACACCTCATAGCTGCCATCCCAGGGATCTCAGGTGATGAATCACTAACCCTTCCTGTGTGTCTTCAGGGAAAACCAGACAGTTTGCCCACGTGCTTGGCCTTTTTCTAAGCAAACCCGAGGAACCCCCTGGCCCTTTCTGTGATGCTGGCTGACCTTGCCTCCACTCCCTTTTACACACAGAATCCCAGGCTAGGAAAGGGGGGGGGGGATTGCCCTTTCAAGCTTGGTGCTGAGATAAGGTGGAATCTGGTTACAGTTAGCAGCACACACGGATCTTAATGGATTCTACAAATTTGTAGTCTGAAGACCCGATGACAGCTTCCAGCCGCCAGATAAATACTACCAATTACTACCGGGTACATTTGCCTTCCCTGATTATTCCAGAAATTTGGGAACTGCCTGGAGCTTCCAATTTAAACTGAGGGAAAGAAACAAGGCTTGTGCACACTGGGGGCCGTGTCTGTCTGTCTTGATCTGAAAAGATGATAGATAGGAAGAGACACACAGAGGTAAAGACAATAGGCCCTTTTGACTTTGCTTCTCAATGGATTCTGGTTTTTCTATCTCAGAAAGAAGGCTAGCCCCAAAGATTCCGGTCACCCTGGTAATGAGAAAGCCCCCGTGATCCAACCCTACAAGGACAGTAGCTTTGAAACAACAGATCTGTTTTTCTTTTTCTGAAACAAATATAGAAATTATTTCACCTGTATGTGTGTCTGCATGTATGTCTGTGCAGTGCCTGCAGTGGCCAAAGAGGGTGTTAGATTCTGGACTGGAGTTATAGACAGTACTGCCGTGTAGATGCTGGGAGTTGAACTTGGGTCCTCTGGAAGAGGAGTCAGTGCTCTTAACCACTGAGCTATTGCTCCCTGTTCCCTGTCCCTTCTGTTTTTGCTATCTGATGTTAAAGTCACAAAATCAAAGCTTTTAAATTACATTCCTGAATTTTGTCTTTTGACCACTGTTTCATTCTGCTCTGCAGCAAGGAGAATCTGAGGCTCTGGCTGGAGATGATGGACAGAAACACAACAGATAAACGCCCAAAGGCACAAAAGAGACAAATGAGAACAGAGGCTGATGACAGGCAGGAGGAAGAGAGCCACACAGAGAACAGAAAAATCCAAAAGACCATTTGCAACCCCTGGTTGTGAACTGTGAATAACAAGGTCACTTTATTGCCAGCCCTCAGGGCAGTCGATTGCCATTTAACAGCCTCACCAGATGGGGAGGAGCCATGGTCTGTTCAGGCTGCTTACCCACTCATTTGTTAATTGCAGATCCCTATTTCCAGCCTCAAATTCCCAGAATCCAAAGCAAATTAGGTTCCTCTAAAAACTAAGCACTGCTTTACCCTCTGATCCAGCAAGCCAAATATAGAAAGGTCCATATTTGCACTCAAAAGAAATGAAAGCAGGACCCTGAGGGGCACTGTGCAGTCATGTTCATACAGAACTTCCTTTATGTGCTTGATGTGCATGTGTGTGTGTGTTCATATGTATGTGCACACATAGATGTCCAGGTCTAAGGCTGATGCCAGTTTTCTTTGATTTCTTTCTATGTTGCTGATTGAGGCATGGTCTCCTTTTTTGTTTGTTTGTTCGTTATGAGTCATGTATATCCCTGGCCTGGAACTTACAAAGCCCTATAGACCTCTGCCTCCCACATGCTGGTCTGAAAAGGCATTCTCCACCACACCCCGCATCAGAAAGGGCCTCTTCACTGAACCCAGAGCTTGCTTTTAGGACTGGTCTGGCTAGCCAGCTTCCTCTAGGGATCCCCACCCACATCTGCCACCACATCCACCAAGAGTTTATGTGGGTTTTGAGGATTTGAAGCTCTGATCTCACACTTGTGTAGCCAACTGCTGCAGTCTCAGCCGTCTCCTCAGCCCACATAGGAATATTTTTCATGAGTGTTCAAAAGGTAGAAACAACCCAGATATCCACTGACCAATGATGAGTCAAGGCAAAGCAACGCATTTGTGCTGAGGGGTACGCTAGACAATTACAAGAGTGACAGGTCGATGCTTCAATGGGGGTGGGGGGAAGTGCAGGGGGGAAGGCAAACATCCAGGACATGCTATTAAACTACTCAGTCAAAGGACTACACGGTTGCACTTTCATGAGTTTCCTAGAGGGCTCCCAGTCACGGAATAAGAAACCAGAACATCAGCTGCCAAGGGTGAAGGGGAGGGACCAGCAAACATTGAATTGTGGGTAGAGTTTGGATTTGAGAAGATGAAGAGGCTTGGAGGCTGGGGCAGGAGGATTGGGAGTTTCAGGTCAGCACGGGCTACATAGCAAGACACCATCTCAAACAGAAGTCAGCAAAGGCTGGATGGTGACGACGTTATAATGACATTGAACATAGTTCACACCACAGCCACACGGCTCAAAGTTTAGAAATGTTATATTATGTACATGACATTATAATTTTAGAAAATCAACACAGGGTTTCTCCTGAGGAAGTGAAGATCCTGATGTAGCTGTACCGTAGGAGATGGTAAGAGGCCAGTGTGTCTGAAACCAAAAACTCCTGCAAGATCATAAAAACCTGTCAGCATGTAAACTAGTCCCCAACCAAGGAATAGCCTCTGAAGTGCTTAGCGTCAGTGTGGGGATTGTCTGGACTCCCAGCTTTACCACTGACCAATTATGTGACACCAAGAGAGTTATTTCTCCCTGGACCTCAGTTTGTTGCATTGTGCAAGGGGCTGACCTAGATGATCAAATAGCACAGCTGTATCTAATGAGGACAGTGAACGTCAGAAAGCCAGCCCAGCTCTTTGACAAAGCTCCAGCAAAGGTGAGCTAGGTGATGCAATCTCTATTCTTTTGGCCTTGATCTCCACATGTTGTATGCTTGGGGATCTGTTATTATTTGTACATCTTGGGAATATTGGATTGGTTGAAATTTCTTTATGAATCATTTACACCTTCTCCCAGGAGTACTGCTTCCAAGATTTCCCAAGAAAGTCCTGATCATACTTCCCCTTTCGCTTTTAGGGAGATACCCTTAGCTGGCCTTGCTTGCAGGTCTTCCTTATGCCCTGGTGGTTGTGACTCAAGCAGATATGTCAGGGACCTCCTTATAGGGCTCTGACTTAAATATACTTGTGGTATATCTGCCCATATACTACTTAGGAACAAAATAATCAAAATAAAGTAAACTGTAAAAGGTAAATGATATTCGGTAGGCCAGAGAAGTTGGCAGCAGACCAAATTAAAAGCCTCTTCCTACAACCCAGATGTCCCTCAACGGAAGAATGGATACAGAAATTATGGTACATTTACACAGTGGAATACTACTCAAGAATTAAAAACAAGGAAATCACGAAATTTGCAGGCAAATAGTGGGACCTCGAAAAGATCATCCTGAGTGAGGTAGCCCAGAAGCAGAAAGATACACATAGTATATACTCACTTATAAGTGGACAGTAGACCTATAAGATAAGATAGCATAAACATACTAAAATCTGTATACCTAAAGAAGCTAAACAAGAAGGAGGACCCAGGGTAAGAAGATCAATCCTCACTTAGAAAGACAAACAGGATGGGCATTGGAAGTAGGAGAAAACGAGAAGCAGGATATGAGCCTACCATAAAGGGCCTCTGAAAGACTCTACCTAGCAGTGTATCAAAGCAGATGCTGAGACTCATAACCAAACTTTGGGCAGAATGCAGGGAATCATATGAAAGAAGAGTATTAGTAAGATCTGGAGAGAACAGGAGCTCCACAAGGACCAAATATATTTAGGCACAGGGGCTTGTCTGAGACTGATTCTCCAGCCAGGCACCATGCATGGATATAACCTAGAACCCCTGCTGGGACATAGCCCATGGCAGCTCAGTAAGGGGAACAGGGACTGTCTCTGGCATGAACTCTATGGCTAGCTCTTTGACCTCCCCAACCCCCTGTGGGAGGAGCAGCCTAGCTAGGCTGCAGAGGAGGACACTCCAGCCAGCCCTGGTGAGATATGATAAGCTAGGGTCAGATGGAAGGGGAGGAGGACCTTCCCTATCAGCAGACTTAGAGAGGGGCAAGGAGGAGATGAGGGGGGGAGGGTAGGATTGGGAGGAAATGAGGGATGGGGCTACAGCTGGGACACAAAGTAAATAAACTGTAATTAATATAAAAAATTAAAAAAAGCCTCTTCCTACTACAGATGGACAAAGAGTGATGTGGAAAAATGATAAAAGACCTTCTTTTCTTATAAAAAATGAACACTATGGTGTCATATGACCAAGGAACAACAACAACAAAAAACCCAAGATTAGACATATAAATAAATTCTATAAATCTATAAAATAGCAATGTTGTATTATTGCAGAAATTGAATAATAACTGCAGCAACTTTGGCCTGAAGACTTTTTTCTTGGGCCTAATGACAATTAGCACTCTATTAAAAGTTGATAATAAAAATAAATTTCAAAAATAATTAAAGAAAAAAAAGTTGATAATGACAAGCTGCCCAGGCTGGCTTAGAAATTTTCTGTCTGTCTAGTGTCCTTGAAACCTCAAGAACTACCAGCTTGAGAATGGGCTGTCCTGCTTTGGCAAAAAATGCCCTTGCTGGACTGGGGAGATGGCTCAGAGGTTAAGAACACTCACTGTTCTTCCAAAGATTCTGAGTTCAATTCCCGGCAACCACATGGTGGCTCATAACCATCTATAGTAAGATCTGGTGTGCAGGCAGAATGTTGTATAAATAATAAATAAATCTTAAAAAAGAAAAAATTGTTTAAAAAATGCCCTTGCAACTACAATATTGTTCAAAGTTGGGTTGTGGGGTTGATGAGGTAAAATGATTTTAAAAGATAATTCTGTTCTGTCATGCTTCATCAATGATGACCAACTTATGACCAAGAGGAAGTTAAAATATGTGTCCGGGGACAAAAACGATACAATCTATGTTTTGGAATAACATTCATCTATCTCTGCCTACTAAGCTCTATAGAAGTAAAGAAGCGCTCAGACTGCCAGTCAGTCAGGATGTAAACTCCTCTGGATCCCCGTGCCTGACTCATTCCTCCCTAGCTGCTCTTGCATCCACACTCTTCTTCAAGCCCTGATCGCACCAAGAGCGGGACCCCGGCAGCCAGAGGCCCTTCTAGTTAGGCCAAAGTATCTAAAAACAAGTTCCTGGAGTAGCACCTAGGAATATATTAAAATGCAAATCACTGCATCTCACTCTAGACTTTAAGTCGGAAGTCCTGTGTTGGCACAGTGATCTGGGTTTGATAAGCTGCACTCTGAAGACCACAGAGATAAGATAGTTTATGTTTTTATAACTAATGACTTGGATAAACAAACTCTAAGAAAATAAAGAATACAAACACACTAAAGAAATGCATTACCAGATGAATAAGAATAAAAATAATCATCCCCTTTTAAAATTCAGCTTCAAATATAAGTAGCAAATAATTTAAAAATCATAATTAATATACCCAAATGGCTACTGTCCTTAGAAGTTATGACCTGCCACCTGCTGCTCTAACATTGTGACTATTCCTCAAAACATTTTGAAATTTTACTTATAACCTATTTCTGAGATAGTTTTGAAGCTGAACAAAACCCAGCCTCATTGGTTTGGAACTAAAAATCTCTTCATTCAGTTTGACCAGAATGACTTGGTTAGTGGTTTCTGAAAACCTAAATCCCCCTCAAGGATACTCCCTGAAGACAGTCAGAGGCAATGCCAATCTTACTGATGCCACACGAGGGCTAGGGGTGGCTTAGAAGTTCACTCGGTCTAACAATACAAGAGGAACCAGAAATGTACTTCCTTAAGAATCCTGCCCAGGCCAACTGCTTGTGGACCTGGGAATGGAAACCATGTCAGACGAAGGCCCCGCCCACCACGCTGTGATGTCAAATCAGAAGACAGAGCTCCTAGCCTAGCTACTTTCATCGTAAACAAGGCTCTTTTGAATTTACTGAATATTTTGGCATCAGCTTTGGTCAATTCTTTCTCCTTTAGTGGGTTGAAAAATATTTCTAGCATCCCACATAGTCCAGTGAGCGGAGAGGGAGGAGGATTCTTTATCCACCAAGGCATACAGAAGGTCTTTGGGAAGAAGGTGCCCAGTGGATGGTCATACCAGTGGAGAAAGAAGACAGAGAAGGTTCCAGAGCTTCTGCTTGGCCCTGGCTAGAGGGCTTCTTGTTTGTTCCCTAGGGGGTCTCAGATCTTCATTTGGCAGCATATACAATCATTTTTATAACCCTAACCTCACTGCTCTAACGGCTTTTAGAGTCACCTTCCCAGGACATCCTTACAGGTGAAAGTTGTGCACTGTCCTCTTTTCCTATGCAATAGAATGACCCTGGGAAAATCAAGGATTGGAATGTGACATTCTCTTTATTTTCCACACCATCAACCATAGCGGTGGACACAGTACGGACATTCAACCATTGTGCTGATGAAGAGGGAAAAGTCCGTATTGTCGTGTATACCTACTGTGTGCTGGGTACACAGATGGATGCTCTCCTCAGTGTGTCATCTCAGGTCAGCGAGTATCAGTCAGTACTATATGAGACTAATACTCCTTTCAAACCATGGCTCCAAAAGGTTAAATAAAGAGCCTGTTCAAGGTCAAGAGGAGGAGTTTGGGCATGAACCTTGAGCGCTTACTCCTCGGCTCCCACAGTTAAGGGGCTAGAACAGTACCTAGCTTCCGCTTGAAGCGCCTTCTTGCTCACCTCCCTGCCAAACACTCAGAGGGAGAGGATGCCTATCCTTCCCAGGCTAGTCTACACATGGCTGTCATCCTCTGGCCTCAGTGTTCTTAGAACACTGTGCTGACCAGAGCCCAGTGCAATCTACCAGCTCTGAAAGCACCTGGTGACATGGTGAGGGGACCACATGGACAGCACCGTGTAGAAGAACAGTTGGCACTCTGGTACCAAGCAAAAGCTCTTACTGTGATACAAACCAAGCTTCCTGCTTCTGGGAGAAGCACAGCAGTGTTCCAATGGGGCACTGCTGTCATGCCTCATTGCTGCCCAGCTCTCTTGGCCCTTTCAGGAGCTACACATCAGGACACCAGGTGTAATTCCTAGCTCTTCCAATAATTGGTCCTCACAAGTTTTATCCTTAGAATGAGGCCCATTCGGCTTCTGAAAGGACTCGTGGCTGCCCAAATCTACAGCCCTGTAGCCAGGTTGCAGGCGCTGTGATGCTGGTCACATGCTGCTGATGCTGGCCAGACTGTGTAGAGTGGACAACCGGTGGAAACAGGACCTTTCCCAGTCAGCTCCCCGGAAACCTGACCTTAACCCCCCCCCTCACCCCCGCTCTTACCAGCCACAAGCAAGCTCTGATATCTCCCAAGGAAAACTCTGACCTCTGGCCTGACAGGTTCCCAACTGAAACTGAACAAAGGACTGCAAGCTGCTGAGCCTAGGGCCATCCTCCTGAGGGGCTGGGTCATCCTCCTCCACCTGCCAGCTGACTCTTGTACACACAGATGCCCCGCACCCCAGCTGTACAGGCCATGGGAGGAGGATCTGTGTTCCCCAGGGGGGCCATCATGCTAACATAACTTCAAAGGGATGTAAGTAAGTGGCCAGGAAGGGGCTCGAAAGCAGAGCTCATGGGTCACTGCCCCAGTGCAGTCCCAGCCCTGCACAGCCTGTCATTCAAATGCAGGCTTTCAGAGCCCTCAACCTCTTTACCTTGTCCTATCCAAGCTGGGACTCCATCTGTGTCAGGCAGATCTGCTCACTGCCCTATCCCCGTACCCACAGGGGCTTGGCTCATGTGGTTTCTCAACATTCGCATAAACCAGGGCCTCCTCTGCAAATCGCCCAGCACATTTTCTGTCTTGTACTAAATAAATAAAAATTAAAATAAAATCTGCTTTCCAGAAAAGCTTCTGGTGACCATCTCTGGTACATCCTATCTCGAGCCCTTACAATGTGCCAGTTTCCTATCCGGACTGAGATGTAGACATCCCCTGAAGGAATAAAGCTCTCATAAGCTCCTGTGAGCACACAGGGTGCCCCTCCACCTTCTGCCACCTCCAGGGCAATGTGAGAGGCATTATCTTAAACCTAAATCTACTTTCATGAAAAAGGTCTTTCAATTGCAGATGAGAACTGCAAATGAGAACTGTTGCCTTTATTGTGGGGAAGACAATAGAAAACCATATTGCAAACATTCTCCCGGAATTCAGTGATAGGCACTGAGCTACAGTTTGTCACTCGTTATTTATTGAGTAGCTCACGCGTGCCAGGCAAAACCCTTGGCAATGAGATTCAGGGGGAAGTAAGACATTATCTCAGGATTCAGGGAACTTAGCTTTTGAATGGATGGGATAGACAATAAAACGTTAGATATGT
Organism: Pachyuromys duprasi; assembly: GCA_028658305.1. Lineage (NCBI taxonomy): Eukaryota > Metazoa > Chordata > Mammalia > Rodentia > Muridae > Pachyuromys > Pachyuromys duprasi. The sequence goes on along the minus strand of CM053757.1, from coordinate 7,003,114 downwards.
AAATAAGTACAGATAACAGAAATATGAAGTTGGAAAAGAAGAGAAATATGAAGTTGGGGTGAGGGAAGAAGAATGGGGGTGCTGGAGGGCTGGCTTTACGTGGAGCGGTCAGGAATGATAACCGGAGACCTGACTAAAGTGAAGGCCTAAGTTGAGAGGCAATGGAAAAATAGCTTCAGGAAGAGAGGCAAAAAACAAAAACAAAAAAACCCCACAACCGGCCAGGACTGGTATCAACCCAAAGGCCAGTGCAGAATGTGGCAGACAAGGAGAAATGAGTCGTGTGGGCCAGGTCACGTGGCCTTGGGGATGAGTCTGATCATCTATGAGGCACGAAGGGAGGACACTGAGGTTTGAAATGGGGGAGAGGGGGATTATTCTGTGACACTTGTAAAATCAAAGACGATGAAGTTTATTCAGGTCCTCTAAAGTGGGAAGACAGACCACAGCAACAGGATTCTGCAGTAGGGGAGAGAGAGCTCATAGAGCATCGGCCAGGGGTGGTGGGTAAGGGGCTGTGCATGGAAACCAAGACTAAGCTTAAACTACTCTGGCCTAATAAGATTCATGCCGCAGACAAGCCAGGGAGATTAAGTATCACTTAAGACCTGGTAGAGGTTAAGGCCCCTGGTCAGACACTGAAATGGAGAGTCTTGCCAAGTGACTCAGCAGGACCCATGTTAAAACTAGATTTTGCAAGGGAGTACAAAGCTAGACCTGGGAAGAGGTCCAGGAACCTGACTATGGTCTGGTCAGGCAAAGGATCTTTGGAGGGGTGGGAAGGGAGGCTGTGATTGGATACCATCCTGCTACATAGCCTAGGATGGGCTTGTGGTATTGATCCTTCTGCGTCAGCCTTCTGGAGTGCTGAGATTACAGTCACGGGCAACCACACACAGCAAGAATCTTTGTCACTTGTAAAGGAGCCATCTGTTTCTCCACCTCTGGTTGCTTAGTCCCCTGTGTGTTGTATTCAAGTGTCCCTGGTTGTCCCATTAGACAGGGAGCACGATGTGGGCATGGTGTGTGTCCCTGATATGGGAACTCCCTGACGATACAAACTGTACCTCCCCTACAAGGTCCCAACTCATGGAAAGCTAACTCGTGTCACCTTCATTCCAGAAGCACTGTCTCAATTAGCTCTGTCAGCCTCCAGAACTAGGCCGGCAGAGCAGCTACCATAGAGAGGCCTTCCTAACTGGGCTGTACCTCCCTGCCATTGTCCAATGCCTCTGCACAGTGTGGCTGAACTCAGGTACACACCCCATGGGTGGCTTGTCCAGTGAGCGTCCTGGGGGCTGGGATGATGCACAGACAGAGCTAACTCCTGCCTCTGAAGAGGCAGCAACACTAGGCCTGTAATCACAGCCACAGATAGCTTGTCTTGCTTCCACCACAGCCATGCTGCTCTAGCCCCAGGAGAGCCTCAGTTGCCTGTATCCATAGCAACCAGCATTTGTGAGCTACAGCCCCAGGAGGGAGGGCAGGAGGGCTGCTGCTCTTGAGTTAGCTTATTCGGTGAGAAGACATGTATTCAGGGAGAAGATGTCATTTCTCTGGCCAGCTGGGAAAGCTCATGGTTCTTAAAGGAGATGCCCTCTTGCCCTTTTCGTTTATTTTTTTCTCTTTCAGGAGCAAGGAACACATGGGCATGATACATCCGCTGGTTCAAACACAAGGCCTTCTCCTACATTCTCTTTGAACGTGATCCTCTTGCTTGTACAAACTTGGGAACTCGGGGAGAGGGAGGACGACTGGAAACTGACAGAAACCCAGACCACACAATCAGAAGGCTATGGAAGGATCCGCTGCCTCATCCCTGCGTCTGAGGACCGTTCACCCCATCTCACAGTGAGGCAACTCAAGGGCTTGTTTTCAAACGTAAATAAAATACTAAAATGAGACAAATCAAACGAAAATACTAAAAAGCAAAATAAAACTACTACCAGAGTAGCTGGGTCTGTCTTCGGTCCCTAGGACCGAACTCACAAAGTAGGCTTCAAGCATGAATTTGGCATGCCCCCACCCCGTTTCCCACCCCACCCCAATCCCACACCAGCTGATCACTGAGGCCAGAACAGGACTGTTCCTGGTTTACCCCTCACACTTGTTCTATCCTCATTGTTCACCTTAGAAGCTAAATCTTCCTTTGAATAAACCAGAGTGCGGCGGTTAGAATAAAAATGGCCCCTATAGGCCCATAGGGAGTAGCACTTTAAAAGGTGTGGTCTTGTTGGAGTAGGCATGTTTCTAGGCTTTGAGGTCTCAGTGGTTCACTCTCCCTTCCCACTGCAAGGCGATCCAGATGTAGAACTCTCAGCTCTGTCTCCAGCACCATGTCTGCCTGCAAGCCGCCATGCTTCTCGCCATGATGATAATGGACTAAATCTCTGAACTGTAAGGCAGCCCCAATTAATTGTTTTCCTTTATAAGAGCTGCCATGGTCATGGTGGTCACAGACACCTAACTATGACACAGAACAAACCAGAAAATCCAACTGGATTCCCTTCTCTCCACACATTTCAGGTTCTGGTCTCCATTCCTTTTCTCTCCTAAAAGAAATGACCTATTTTCTAAATAAAAATAAGCCCCAAGGTCCTTTATTTGTGTGTGTCCTTTGTCTGTTCCCCGATGCCAAAAGAGCACATACCTGGTGGGGTCTTAAAAAAAGCGTATTCCGCCACTTGAAGCGCCTGTCACCTCTGTCGTCCTTCCTTTTGACTCCCCTTCCCTGAACTGCACACGAAGCCACCTTTGCAGTTCTCTCTGGGGGCGCCCTGAGTCAGTTTCCTCGCGTGAATATAAGTCCTCATGTTATGGACAGACTTCCGTCACATACAAAGCATTGCTATCAGCCATTCCTTCTGTGGGCCTCAAGCTTTGTACAAACGGATACCAACCTGTATTCTCAGCACTTGGCACATTGTAAATACTTCCCATTGTTTGTTTGTTTGTTTTTAATTAAATTAGTAGAGATAGGGTAGCTTACGATCCCAAGTCTGAGACCAGCTTGGGTTACACAGCAAGGCCCTATCTCACAGACAAACAAACAAACAAACACACACATTGCTGAATATAGCTATAGAGACCTGCTGGTCCAACCATCTTTTGCCATAAAGCCAGCAGCTTCACCATGGACGCCATGGATCCAAGGTGAAGGTTATCCTCACTTGACTTCTTTCCATGCAAAAGAATCTATAATAAAATCTATCCATAGGAAGAAAATGCTCTAAAGAAGGGAATCTCTCTGCAAATCACCCCAGAGAACTAGTCAGCTTCTGGGATGCACCCCTTCTGGACAGTGGTCAAGAACCAGACGAAAGATGCAGGGGCACCGGCTGGGGGCAATTAACACTCGGCCAGCTGGGGAGGATTTTGCTCCAGGATACCCAGATTTGTCCATTTTCCTGTCTTCATCCAGAAAACACCAACTGCTGCTCTATGAATCGGGACCCCCAGAGCAAAGAAGAGAATGTGAGAGATGAAAGAAGATGAGCCAAGCAGAGATTATTGTTGGCACTAGGTGGTGGATGTGTGGGGCTTCCCTGAGCTGCGCTCCTTATTTTTATACATTGCAAAACAAAACAAACCCTTCGGTATAATTCTATACTTTGCAGGAACTAAGGCAAAGAAGCTCCCCACAAGTTTTTCTCTCAAATCATAGAGCAAATCATAGAGCACCCAGGCTTGCGTTTCTATTAGAAGAAAGGAAGCCTGGGAAATTTGCTTGGGTCACTTGCCTGGGTGGTCCTGGGTGTACTCAGGTGTGTGAAGAAAGAACATCAGCTTATGGGAGCTGGAGCTCTGAGGCTCTGCCCAGATCCTCGCCCTACCTCACAGGACCGCCATATGTAACATCTTGAACAACTAACTACAGTGGATGCTTGATGACATTGTGCTTCATTTCTCCTCTTGGTGAAATAATGCTGCTCTGTTTTAAGAGCCTTATTGGAATCACACTCCCAAAGTCAGCTGGTGGCCAAGACATCCTGAGAAGGAAGCTTCAGAAGAATCACAGAACTCCATTGCCTAAATTCCGGAGTCCCCATTATCCAGCAAGTTCTCAACTTTCCTAATGCTGGGACCCGACCATTTAATCTTAGTTCCTCCTGTTGTGGTAACCCCCCAGCCATAAAAATATTTTGTCACTACTTCATGACTGTAATTTTTCTACTGTTATGAGTCATAATGTAAATACCTGATATGCAGGATATCTGATATGTGACCCCAAAGGGGTCACAACACACAGGTTGAGAACTACTGATCAAGGCTGATACATTACAGCACATCATCTGCTGGAGGCACTGACTAAAGGTACCAAGCAGGCCAGGGGCATGAATGCGCAGCACTCAAGGCCCTTGATTATAGGCAAGCTGAAACAGGAGTTTCCAGGAGGATGTTGAACACTGAAGATTGCAATGATGTGAACAGATAGGCGCACACCAAATCCATAAGAGCCACATATTACAAAAAGATGGAAGCAAGTCAGACTTCTGTCTACCAATAGATGGAAAACCAAATGAGACATGTACATTGTTGTGCTCTGATACTAAATGTACCCCACAGGAGCACTTGAAGGGTGTTTTATCCCCAGATGGTAGCACTATGTAGGGAACAGGGAAGGTTCAGGAGCTGGAGAAGGCGTGTCACTGGGGTGTGCCTTTGAAGACTGTACTGGCTGTGGCTTCTCTCCCCACCACAGCCCGATTCCTGGCTACTGTTCTGGCCTTCATGACTCTGCTCCACCACACTGTGTCTGCTGAAATGAACTGAAGCCTCTGAAAACGTGAGCTAAGACATCCTTCCTTAGGTTGCTTTTCTTCCTGGGGTTGTCATATAACACACAGATACAATATAACACTAGCAGCCTTAAGAAAGGACATTCTGGCCTTGCTGAAACAAGATGGAGAGCTGAAGGCTATGTGAGGTGAAACTGGTGCAGCATAGACCCAAAGTAACAGAAGTAACGTTATAAAGGATTTACTAAAAGTTTTGCTTAGGAGACCTTAAATCGCATGAAGCAGAATTTAGATAGGGGACAGCTGTTGCCAAAATGCCCCAAAGATAAGGGGTTTGCTACTTAGGCCTATTAGAGATAACAATATTTACCAGTGCTAGGATGTAAATATTTGTCCATCAGGCTTGACCAGCCATCAGGCCCATCTCTAAAGAACATGCTTCTAACAGGCATGCTCCCTTGAGCTCAAAGGAGCTGCATGAAGACACAAGCCACTCTTCAGTCCTGACCTGCCATAAAGACCCCAATGATCTTCTTGAGAAAAACGTAATTCTGCAGATGGGCAAGATAACCTGGGTAATAGTTATTCCAAAACAACAACACTGGTATACGTAAGAAATAACTCTAGCAATATCTTTGCTGCGCAAATCTCCCATCTAACCAAGTGGCCAGACTTGGAGCCTCCTGTCTCTTTTTAAACTGTTCAAAGCATGACCTGGGGTCAGGACCTAATATAGATTTAAGGATTACAGCGTGTGTAAAATGCATCAGCCTAAGTTGCTGCAAGTTACTGAAATCCTCTATTTGAGGCTGGCTCCCATCTGAGCATTATCCAGAGTGGATTTCTCACTGGAAAGGCATATTATTTCTATAAAAGAATAAGCCAGGCGCAAAAGGACAAACATTGTATGATTGCATTTATCTGAGCTCTTAATGTAGGTAAACTGACAGAAGCTGAGTGAAGAACGGTGGTTATCAGAGGAGGGAAGGGAGGAAAACGACGAGTCAGTGTCTAATGAGCATGGCTTCAACTTGGGAGTGAGGCAGCATAAAGAGGCAGGGAAATTAAAAGGACACAGGAAGAGAAAGACCACCTTCCCATTGGATCTGGCTGAGAAGTCAGAACTTCAACATAACTGATAGGACCGGGATTACTTTCAGAGACCAACTGTCCGAGAGACATCTTGAGGCTATTAAGAACATCAGACTATGCCTAGTTAATACCAGAATGTTTGTGGCCTTGACTTTAACTGTGTTAGCACTTCTCTCTCATATGGACACTTAAGCAATGCACCTCACAGAACCACCCTAGAATGTCATGTATAAAAGGTAATCATTAAAGAAAAATGGGTATGCCTGTTCACGTACATTCTTACTTAATTTTAAAACTCTTATTTCCGTTTTAAGCTTCGATATTTAAACACTGTTGTAAATTATATCATTTAAGTATTAATGTAACTTAGTAAGCCACAGAATTACACACACATATACACATACACTCACACACACCATGGAAAACACCCAAGCACCCTCTCTATGAAGTCCACACCACGTCTGGGGAGTTGTGCAAAAACCTTTTCTTACTCCAATCTCTTCTAATTACTTGATAAATTCTCCTTGCTCCATTGACTGATCCTGGAATTATTCCCAGATGCTTCTCTGACTTTTCCTGAGAAGCAGTCCTGAAGGGGGAGAAGAAAGAAACCAGCTTGTATGTTGGGCACTGAGTCCATTCACATGAAAACCAAATCTCCAATGACACAGAGCCATCCAGGTCACCTGGGGCCGGAGCTGTGGGAAGGAGGTATGGCTGCGTGTGGGATGGTGAACTGGGATGGTAGGCACCGGGTATACACATGTGTGTATATACACACGCTCATATATGTATATGTACATATATATATATACACCCAAATTTGTCAAAACTCACCTGCCGTGCCCTTAACAATGCACAGTTTCCTCACTACAGTTGGTCTTGAAAATTAATAGAAGGGTGCAGCTCAGAGGTGGAGGGAGTGCTTAGAGCTGTGACGTTCCAACACCACACCACAGATCCACCTGCAGTGAACAAGGTGCACCTTGTGTGTGTGCAATGAACAAGGTGCACTTCATGGATGCACATGGATGAACCAAGTGTACCTCATGGGTGCACAGTCAACCAAGTGCACCTGGTCTGAGCGCACTCCATCTAAATGTCTCCGACATCTCTCCCATAGAAGCCACAGCAGGAGAGCTGAGGGGTGTGTGGAGGGGCGAGCTAGCACCCAGGCCCCGCTGGAGGCCACGCTGCCAGTGATTCTGGCTTGCACAGGTCGGAGGCCTTTGGCCTCTTAGATAATCTGCAAGCACTTTGGCGAATGCTCCCTCACAGCCTGCTTTAAACACAATAAAACGCTTGGGCTGCTGGCATAGCACTCCTCAGCCGGTGCCAGGATCCCTGCTCTCCTCCTTTTCCTTCCCCAGCAATCAAGGGCGTCTTTCAGGCACTTGGAGTTTCTGATAGGCTCCCCATCCTGGTCTAACCTGAAGACTTCTACAGACCCTGGGCAGCTACACCCTTCCCTTCAGGCAATTCTGTGTGAGAGAGGGGGTTGTGGCCACAGGTCTGGGAGTCTGGAGGAAGAACCATGGCAGAAGGCTTGGGTTTGCTTGCTCAGGATCCCAGCGCCTATCTGACAGGAGCTCTGATGTGTTATAGCAATCCTTTGGGACCACCTACCTTCTCGAGGCTCCGTGGTTTTAAGGGAAACCGTGTGGCTGTGGGCAAATCAATTAGCCTGCCTGACTATGAAATAAGGACTGTGGCATCTACCTCACCAAGCTTCTTGAGAGTATTCAAGCGAATACAGCAGTGGAAGTCTCCCTTACCATAGTGGGGGACACCGCCGTGGGAGGGAAATAGACCAGGTCAGCTGAGTTCACAGCGGCACACAGATGTGAGTCCTCAAAGGTTTTTAAAGTTGAGGGAAGCTCCTCTGAGGAATGCAAAACATGGCTGAGTCTCTGAGAAGCACGCACTGAGGTGAGGTTCAAACAGATGGGAGGCTGCAGAAGAAGGGGAGAAGAGGGGAGTGCAGGCTGAGATGGGCGGGAGGTGGAGAGGGGGTGGGGGATCCAGAACGACTGTTGGGGATGCAAGAACTGGAGGCAGGGCCCCAGGGGAGCCTGGCTTTGCACAGAGAGGGCATGGAATAGAGCCAGGTCTGCAGGCAGTGAGGATACTGCTGCGCTGTGAGGAAGACACAGGAGGCAAGACACTGACACCAAAGACAAGAGAGCTCACCTCCAGAGACCCCCAAAAGGACCAGAGACAGTCTGGGCAGAACTACCTAGCAGTAGGCATGTGTCCCAGCACTGGCTCCCACAACTATGGGATGCAGCAGGAAGCAGGGGGGAAGTGGGCTGGAGTTAAGAACCCGAGCCAGGCTGAACCGTGGGCATGTTCTGGAACAGGAGGGCACATCTACTTGGCTTGGGGCTGAGGAAGAACACACAGCAGCCACGTGCGCATGGACAGGGGGCTTCTGCCTCCCTCCTCCTGTGCTCCTGCTTTCAAGCATCAGTTTATCAATCGCAGCAAAGTCCGAGGGGTGGGAGCTGTTATGATCACACCTGACAAAGTCCGAGGAGGCTGGGAGATCACCCAGCTGAAGGCAGAGCTGGACAGGAAGCAGGTAGCCTGATCACTCAGCTTCATGACTCCCAGGATGCTGGTTGTCTTTCCCCTCACAGCGTCTCTGGAGGAAGACATTCTCTTTGGGGCTGCTGCCTTACCACAGACTGAACAGCAGACAGGAAGAAGCTGTTGGACCTGGATAGCTCACAGGTCCCACTGAAGGCCTTTTCCTTTCCCTTCTTGGGCCTCAGCAGCTGCCCGTTGCACATGCCATAGGGTGCCAGGTTCTCCTTCCAGGGGCAAAAAAGCACAGCTGGGACTTTGCAATAGCAACCATGAGAGCAGGGAGGGGCAGAAGCCCAGGCTTCTTTCTAGGTAATGGGCACACCCTGCCAAAGGGTGGAAAGAAATGTACACCAAGCTCAGGCTACTCCCCAGCTCTTCTGGGATGTTTCCACATACCTGGAAACCCCTTGGGTCTGGGGAATTCTCCAGCAAACCTGGCTTCTCTCTAAAACCCAACATCCCAGCATGATTCTTAGAGTGGCCTATACTTACTGATCTATAGTCTGGCATCTCATGGAGACAAGTAACCCCTGGCCTACAGTCCAGAAAGCAGCTACCACAGTCCTCAGAAGGAAAACTGCTGAGTGGTCATGGACCCAGAGTCCAGCCCACAGTAGCACTCTGTGTAAAGAACAGGATTCTCCAAGCTCCCTAAGGAAGAACGCTCCCCCAGTCTCCTCATGGGCTGGAAGGATTTCTTTGTATCAGATCTTAGTCTTTCTGGTGGTCACCAAAATAATCTCTTCTGTCACCTCCCTCCTGAGAGGCCAGGATAAGAAGCTTCTAGCATGTATATTCTTGGATTCCATCACTAGCTAGGACACTGGACAGCATGCTAACTTCTCTTTGTCTAGGTGTCCCTGATTCTAAAGTAGGGCCAGTGCAATCTGTTGGCAGAGCTGTGAAAATATGGGCATCTGGTGCTCAGGGAAGGGCCTGCCACAGAGTAAGCTCTCGGTGAACAGTGGCTACAGTCATGTTTCCTGACTGCTTTACCACCACAGGGCTGGTTCTGTCCAGTGTGCCGTGAGCCTTGACCTCTGGCCTACTTCAGCTTTTACACAGAAGGCCTTGCCTTCCAGTAACCACTCCCAACAACTGAGCATGTGAGAGCCAATAATTCCCACTCTCATCCCTCAAAGGCATGTCAGAGGTCATTGGGTCATTCCTCCAAGCCAGGTGTCATCCAGGCAACCTATGGCAGAAAAGCAGGTGGCCTGGCATGTACTTCACAGAAACAGCCTGCTCCCAGGGCCGGCATGTGCTGCCTTGGACTGTGGGGGCTGGGGGAACTGTGATTCTGTTCCATGTCTCCTGCTTAGGCCCCACAGAAGCCGGGTGAGGGTGCACTGTGCTCCATGGTGAGGCAGCATCCTAGACACTGCTCCTGGAGGAAGGCTGAACTGCACTTAGAGAGGCTGAGCCCTCAGGGTTCAGCTGGCAATGCAATATGCCTCCAGTACCTGGGGTCTGCTCCTTCTGGACCTAATGTGGTCTTTCTGACCTTAGCAAATCACTGAATCTTTAACCAAAACAGCTTTAAAGTCATTGTATCCAAACTTCTGCCTTAAAGAGCCTGCACTCATGAGGGTGTCTTCACCCATCCCACTGGCACACCTCCTCTTAAACAAAACTGTCCTGGAAGGTAGTTTTCTCCCTCTGAGGAGTGCCAGCAAAGAGCTGCCCCAAACAACCGGGACCAGGAGATGGCCATCATAGCCAAGCAACTCACACCTGACCAGATCTGGCTCCCTGTTCCCATTCAGAAATGACAGGAACCAAGTTTTCTCAGAACCAGTGCATGTTCTCTTCCCAAGAAGCCAACTGACAAAGACTGTTCCCAGCTCTTCCCAAAAGCAGCTTTGCTTCTCTCTGCCCTGACATCCAGAGGCCAGACAGCCTCGGCTAGAGGGAGCAGTGGCTTGGATCCAGATGCCCAGAGAAAATGGTGGACAACAAAAGCAGAGGATACTTGCCCAGGAGACAACTAGACACAGAGCCAACATAGTCCTTGTGACTGAATGTGCACCACCAAATCAGTCCCCTGACAGCTCTTCAGTGTCTTTCTTTCCTAGAGAGCCCTCATTCACAGACCAGGGTCCCCCTGCCCACCCTCACCAGGGCTTTGGATTCTTGTCCCTTGCCCAGTTTCTCCTAAAACTTTAGCCTGCTGAGCACGCAAGACCCTCATCAACCCCTCCCCTCGCCGCCTTCTAGCCTGTCTGCTAATCCTGACCAAACCCCTGGGTGAGGATGTCCCAGCACACACCTCCAAGGAGCCTCAGAAGGTCAGAGCAGAATGGGGGAAGGGTGGGCAGGAGGCCAAGAGCAGGAGAGAGCTTACCACCCACCTCTCCTAGCTTGTCCAGATTCTCCACAGGCAGGCGCCCTCCTTGGGGACAAGTTGATGCTGAAAGCTGGCCTGAGTAAAATCCCAGCTAGACCCTCTCCCCTGAGTGCTGGCCTTCTATAGAGCAAAGACTGCAGCCCTGCTCCAGGAAGAATCAAACTCATTCCTGGTGCCCCTGCTCCTTGCCAGCCCCCACTTGCCACCTCCCAGCCCTGTATAACATAAACAGGGCTTTATTATCTCAAGCCCACCACGTCCTCTGAGAGTTCTGTAAATGGAACACCACACAATAAGTTGTTTATTAATAACGGCTTGTCCCCTCAGCCTAGCTCACTCGCTCACCGCTGTGTCCCCCTCATGCATAATGGAGGATCTGTGTGGCCTGTGACTCAAGCCAGGCTGTGCTCTTCAGGCTGAGGGGAGAGATGGGGAGAGGTGCCAGCCTGGACCAGGCTCTCTAAGGTGGGGACAGTGGGGGGAAGAATCCCCAGTTATAACTCAAAGACGTAATGGGGGAGAAGCTGTGTGAAAGCCCTGGAGCCAGCCCTGCCCTATGCTCACGTCCTATGTGAACCCCTGCCAGGGTTACCCAACAGCAATGCTGGGCTATCTGAGGTAGACAGGGCTCCCTCTCCACAGCCTCTGCCTACTGGCCCACTTCTGAGTAAAGGTCTGGAACAGGCCTCTCCCATTCAACACTCCATGACACTTCTGCTGACTAAACCCTTCCAATCCACACAGTGACCTTTCAGGAACCAACTTCCAACTGCCCCACGGTCACGTTTTCCCTCTGATGGGAAAGCTGGGCTGGGTCATGGTTTCTCCAAATCCTCCTTTAGAGAGCAGGAAGTCTAGAACATTTAAACATCTTCAAAATGTTTACGCCCCTTATTCCATAAACTTCATTCCTGAAGTGAACATTAAATGAAAAATCAAGGATGGTGCTACTATTAAGTAAGAGCTCATGGGAATATAGATGCCCTTGGAATCTGTGGGAGCAACGTTCCAGGCCCCTGCGGACACCCTGACCAGATACACAAGCCCCCTCCATGTTAGATTCTGTGTCTGCACAGAACCCGTGCATACTTTTAATTACCCCCACACTACTTATAATTCCTGGTACAAATTAAACAATGTGTAAATCGTTGCTCTGCTGTATTCTTTAAGGAAGAATGGCAAGAAAAAAATCCACACAGGTTCATACAGACAGATTTTTTTTTCTGAATATTAGTTGGTCCCATAATTTCAAACCTATATGCATGAAAAGATATTTCCATAAAGACAAAGAATGAGAATAATAGAACATAGCTATTGCTAGGGGGAAATGACAAACAATTACAGCATGTCCACAGTTTAAAAGAATGTAGAAATTATGAGTTCTCAAGCCAAAGGATCTGGGTTCAAAATCTGGCTCTGTCTTTTATAGGCGGTGTTATTTTGGGCAAGGTACTTAGCCTCTCTAGGCCTTCGTTTTCTTATTTACGTGTTAAATTACAAAGATTCAGTAAATGACAGTGCCTGAGATATATGGTAAGTATTTTAAAAGCTGAAACTCTCATCATCATAACCAATGAAACACAATGATAAAATAATATAAGATAATGTCTTAATAAAATGGGAAAATAAGGGGAAAAAGTTTATGGTAAAAATAGAATGATTGTCACTGATAGTAAAATTACAGATAATGTGTATTTTCCCCTTTACGTCCATATTTTCTAAATTTTCTGAAAAGGACATAAATGACTTGTTCACAGAGTATGGTGGTTAGAGCACACTGAAGATGGTGGCCTCGGCTTTGGAGGTGGCCATTCCTGTGAGACGTGCTCATCTGGTCTGCCCATCACACCGGGCATTGATCGGGTCAACAGCTCTTGCCTCTGGCTTCTCTAAGTCAGCATCTTTCCCCAAGCCCTGCTTCTCCCCAGGGCTGCTGCTGAGCCGTTTCTCTGGCCTGCAACAAACATGGCTAGTGACATCTGTGGGGGATGGAGAGATGGAGAAGAGTACATGGGGGGAGGGTGTTGGTATGGGATTAGAGCCGGAACAGAGAGGGTGTCCGGGGCGCGGGGGGTTGGCTGGCTGAATTTGTCCTTCTAAAGAAGCAGTCCTTCTTCCAGATGAGTGGGGTGGAGGGGCTAATGCCAAATTCAGAGTTAGCACACAGTAACGAGAAACAGAGGCAAATTTGCTTCTGAGGGAGCTGAGTGGGCATTCAGGTGCATCCCCTGGTGGCTGGGGAGTAAGGGAGACCCAGAAGGCAGCTTCTCCCATCACTGCCTCTACTTCCCTGATGCAGGAGTTCAGCCCAACATTTCTGCCATATTCTGCCATTCCCCTGGTGTTTTCCCAGGTAGCCTGTCAGTGACTTCTCAAAGCTTCCTGGAGGCACACCTCCTTTCCCACATCCCAGGGAGCCAGCTTCCCAGCAGGGGAACGGATAGGGAGAACAAGAGTGAAGAGAAGTTGAGAGCAGCAGAGGCATGTGGGCACAGAAGGGAGCCGCTGGCCCACCTGAATGTGGGTCACGCTTGCAGAGGACAGCAGGCATACCGACACAGAATGGTCGCAGTGACAGCTGGCAGGCCTGGAGGAGCACTCATGGCGTCCTGGCCAGGCAGCTGAGCTGTGCTCTCCACTGTTTTCCACCGTAGGGGTCACCGCCTGCCGGCCATACTCCCCCCCTAGGTGACCTCACATACTATGTCCAACCTTCTGGCTCTTTCATGTTGAAATAGATCTGCAATACCATGACTTGGAGGATTGCCAGCTCTTGTGGCCAAAGGCTGCCAGACAGAGAGGGCAGGGGTGGGCTGAGCAGGACAGAAGCCCTCCACCCATGCCTGTCAGCTAACAGCTGACCTCTGGCTACATAATCTGGTCCAGTTTGGAAATCAAAAGTTTTTACAGCGGGGAACTTGCGGCCATGATTGTGTCTGAAGAGCTTAAGCAGGAATTGGGCAGCTCTCTCAGAGCTGTGGAAAGCCTGGGACTGAAGGGCAGGTGGGCTACAACCACCCCTGAGACCAGGGCTTTCTTGTCCAGGACTGAGCCCTAAAACACACAGACTGACAGCAGCTGTGGAAAAGTCAGTCACTGCAGCCAGCTCGATAAATGCGTTATCATGACTGTCTACTTGATAGGATAAGAAAACCAGGGTACAGAAAAAAAGGAAATTAAAGAAACGTATCTCTGGACACGTCTGTGAGGGTGTTCACAAAGAAAGCTAAAGGGAGGAATGGAGGAGCACCGCCCCACAGTCTGTGGGCCTGCCAATCAAATAGAAAGGAGAAAGCTCTTGCAGACGTCACCTCTCTGCTTCCTGCCTGCTGTGACGTGAGCTGCTCCGCTCTGCCACACGAGACTAAAATCTCTGGAACCATGAACAGAGCAAACAATTCCTCTGGAGCTGCTTCTCTCAAGTACTTGCTCACAGTCACGTGAATGCCAGACAAAAATGCAAACCCCTAGAGCAGGCGTGGCCAACTAGGGACCACATGGACCTGTCCCTGTCTCTGCTCAGGTGTGGCAGGATGGGTCTGACCGTGGTTGTGCCAGTGTGTAGGTGTGCAATTGTGAGTCTTTGGGAGGTAGTGTGTGCCTAGGGAAGGGTTTCTGTCTAATGTGTGCCCCAGGGTGTGTGTGTACTAAAGTGTCTCAGTACACCTGCCTGGTGTGTGGGCATATCTGTTCTAGAATGTCTGTCTGTCTTGTTGCAAGTATATGACTTAGTATGACTCAGTATACACCGGTATAAGCCTGTCTTGGGTGTATATAGGCATCTCGGTGCATGTGTGTGCAGATGGATTTACAGCTGTTGGTGGTGGTATGTATGTGCATGTCTGGTGAGATGCACTAGATAAACTTCTGTTTTAAAGATGAGTCTTGTGTGTGTCTTGTAGGATGCATGTCTACTTAGATCTGTGCAGAGTAACTGTGTATCTCCATGTGTGCATGGCATGTCTCTGTGTGTGTATGTAATTGTGTGTGGTTTGTGTTTGTGTGTGTATGGTGTGTGTTCATGGTGTTTGTAAAGGGAAAGGAAGGACTCAAAGCCCCATGGCATCCTTGCCGTTACTAGAATTCTCTCCAGCTGAAAATAGAATGGTGCTCAGAGCCTCTTGTACCAGTGACCTCTGAGGGGCCTCCTGTCCTTGTCCCAGATGGACAGCCAGCAGCCTCGCTGTCAACATACAGTAGTCTGATACACTTGCTTTCTTCCAGATGCAGAGGAAGGCTACCTACATACCTCACCTTTTCTGACCCTACGACTCCTTCATCTCTTCATGACAAGCCAACTGGGCCCATCCTGTAGGGCTGAGTGCCACGCTCCCTTCTCCATGAAGGGTCCAGCCCTTCAGCTGGAGGTGAGCAGCCCCACCCTTGATTTTCAAAGCAAGCCATGAATGTCTTTGCTAAGCATATGGGCTCCGTTCTCCTCCTGTAATGAGACCAGCAGCCCACAGGACCTCACCATCAGGAAGCAGTCTCTTAGGCACCTCATCTAATGTCTTGTACCAAGAGACGCAGAAAACATTTACTGGTCTATGATGTCAGAAAGCTGGAGAGGAGAGGGAAAGGGTGTGAGAGCTGGTAGGGACAAGAGGGAAGCCAGGGAGTCACCAGCCCTGATATGTGGGCAGGGCTGGCTGGAAAAGGCCTTTTTCTTTCTCTGGACTCAGGCTCTGAGTGAGAAGAAGGCAAACTTCTTTATTCTCAAGAAACATGGTGCCTAGGAACTGACCTCTCTCAAGGGCTTGACATGCCTCCATCCATACTAGAATGCATGACCTCTACTGCCAACATGGCTGCCTCATTGGACACATTCTCCAAGACCAAAAGTTCTCCTCAGTTAGCTGAGCTTTAGTTCTGTGATGACGAGCTTGGTCAGTCTCCATAACCAGCCAGATCTCCAGTTCCCAGAGCGGAGCAAACCCTGATAGCCACCGATAAAAGTGGGGTGGTGAGTTAGGGGTGGGGGTGGGGGAAGCAGGAAGCACTCACTCTCTAGGGCCTGGTGCTGGGAGGAATGTGACACTCACACCACCCATGAAGTGGGCAGCAGCATTGACTCTGAGAACTGAGGCTCTTGGAAAGGCTGACCAGCTAAGCGCTGGCACAGATGTGGCCCAGTGAACAGGTCTGTCACCACACTTCTGGAAGAAGAAAGCTGCACACGTCAGAAGCTGGTGTGTCTGTGTGCACCAAAGCCAAGACATCCGCATCCCAAAGCCTAGCAGCTCAGCCTCCATCCAACAGAAAGCAGAATGTGTGTCCATAAAGACACACTAGTGAAGACTCAAATTCATAGGAAGTGCAAGCAGCTAAGACAACCTTGGAACAGAGCAAAGTCAGAGATTCACACTTCCCAATTTCAAAACTTAAAAAGCCACGGTGATCGGGTCAGCATGCTAAGCAGAGAGAACAATGGAACTGGACTGAGAGTCCACAGACAAGCATATACATCTATAAACAATATAGACAAGAGCCCCAGTCGACCACTGGATGAGAGGAGGAGAATGTCATCAACACATGGCACTAAGACAGCCAGATTTTCACATAGGAAAAAAAAAACAAGAAACCTTGAACCCTTCAGTATTAATTCAATTATAAACAAAAACTTAAGATGAAATAGATCAGTGGCCTGGATATTAGAGCTAGAACCACAACACTCTCATGATACAATAAAATAGAGATCTCATGTCCTTGAGTGATTCTTCGATGTGTCGCACAGCAATTAGAAGGAGGGTGGGGTAAACGGGGCTTCGTCAACACATTTATGCATTATAAGACATTACCAAAAAGTGAAAAGAAGACCTACAAGATGGAAGAAAATATTTTCAAGCTATATACCTCGTACGAGCTTAAATTTAGAACAGGAAGGGCCCATAAAATTCAATCACGAAAGAAAAAAGATATCAAAAAGTTTTTACTAGAGAAGTGCACAGTGAAACCACAGTGAGACACTGCCTATGGCTATGAGCAGAGCTGTCATCAGTAGAATTTAAAACAAAACAAAACAAAACAAAACAGGGTGGGAGGAGACGGGGGCTCTTCCGCATCACCATGAAAGCACAAATGATGCAGACGCTGCAGGAAATAGTCCCCCAGCAACCTAAGCAGAGAGACACTACATAACAGGCACCTTCACTCTTAGATGGGTAAAGAAAGCCGAAAGAACAGAAAACGGGGGCCCAGAGAAAAAGGGCTGGAAGTGGCTAGGTGCTTGCCTAGTTGGATTTGATGCCCATCATCACAAATAAATGAAGAAAAAATGAAGTCCAGATACATGTCATGATGTGGACAAACCATAAAAACATTATGCCAGGGCTGGAGAGATGGCTCGGGGGTTAAGAACACTGATTGTTCTTCCAAAGGACCAGGGTTCGATCCCCAGCACCCATACAGCAGCTCACAACTGTCTGTAACTCCAGGGGAATCCCATGTGTTCTTCTGTTCCACAGGTTTGTGCATGCCTGTGGAGGAACCAGCACACGCGACCACATGTCTGCACATAAAAGATAAATACATAGTTCAAAAAATTGAAATCTCAAAAGAAAAAAGTCAAGTGAAAAGACCCAGACAAAGACCCAAAGAAGGTATGATTTCACATCTACGGATTAGCCGGAGTAACGGAATTCATGGGAATTAGACCAGAGCTATGAAGGGCCTGGAAGGCGCGAAGAAGGTAGTTGCTGCTTGGTAGTTGCAGGTTTCTGTCTGCAGTACTTTGGAAGTCGACAGTCGAGAGCTCTGCATACAGAAAATGCCGCTGTATTGTACCCCTGAAGTGGCTAAACTCACGTGTCTGTATATCCACAACTCCAAAATCAGAAGAAGAAAAAGCTGCAGCATCCTGCCCTGCTTTGCTGTCAAGCCATAATATGTGACTCCAAGGAAATGGCTGCCGGAAAAGCATTTGCAGAGGGGCTACTTCCCCTAAGGGCAGTGTCCATCAAACCCTGGGGTGAGTTAGAGTGGCTGTGAAATTCCCCTAACCTTGTCATCTACTTTCTGTCCTCACTGCAACTGAGGACAGTGTCACTAGCCTCCTATGCCTCTGAAGTTTCCTGAGAATGCGATAACACCCTTGCCCCAGGCCACTCCCTGGACCCCTCTTCTTCATTTCCATCACTGCTAGCTTTGGGTTTTGAACAAGAAGGAGACCTCCTCCCTCCCATCTGGTCAAACATCCCTGACCTAAGTGCTCTGCCTAGTCCAGAACCTTCCAAAGCTAGCTAAAATGCTTCATTTCTAAAGTGTATCCCTGACAGTCCAGATGACAGTCCAGGAGACACGTTATTTTTAAAACGTTCAAAACCTAATTCAACAAGGTATCACCTGTACTTCTTACCAGCCTCCCTTCTCCTCACATTGCCCACCCCACTCCCGCCCTCGGGGGAAAAAAGGAAAGCAACAAACTTGGCAGTATTCTCTGCAGGTCCCCTTCCCAGCCAGCCTCCCTGGGTACCCTATCCTTATTATGACAGGACACCTGCTCTAAGCCTGGGTTCCTCACTGGCTGTTCTTGGGCAGACTAGATACAGTGTTGGTATCAACCATCCCTACCACACTTCCCGTTTATATTTTAGACTTCATCCCCTTAAAACCCCTGAAAGGCGAATCTTCCCTTAATTTCCTAAAGGCGTACATAATTCAATAACCATTCACAGCAGCTTTTTATGATAAGCCTAGAAAGCTGTCTGACTCTTCTTTCAAATGAATTGGAATTTATACATTTAAATGAGTGTTGTCTTCTTCAAAGAGGTCCCCTGGGAATCTGTCTACACAGCCGACAATGCACGGCTGAAGCTGAGAGCAGGCTTTTTGCGGCTCTCTATGGCACTGCCTTCAAAGCCTGCCGCACACCTTTTAAAGGGCCCCCATGGAGGTGTGATTGCTTCCCATCAGAGTACATATGATTTTCTTTTCCTTAGGCTGAAAGATGGAGCTAAGGCTTGGGAAGATGGAGAGGATGTGCTGCAGCTGGGAACAGTGTTTGGTGCCAAAAGCAAAGAAAGAGAGGCTTTCGGGGCTACTGTCCAGGGAAGATAAAATTAGATTCTGCGCACTGGCTTCACTAAAGAAACAAGTATGCAGCTTGGGGCGGCGGTAGCACATGGCTAAGACCTCACAAGAACAAAAAAGTGGTGAGAAGGAACTCCCAGCTGCCATGACACGCCCTTACAGCGTCCACGCATGTTACATGTGTCCAACCCTGGTCCTGACCAGGGATTAGGAACCAGAGACTTCTCTCAAGTGGCCCTTGGTCCTGAGCTGGAGCACACAGTCTCCAAACCCAGATGTGAAGAGGTAACCTAGATCTGCCAGTTCTTCTGTAGTGAGCACCGAGCCAAGACCTGGCCACCCCAATGTCGGGTGTACCCTCCCCCCCACACACACACAAAACAACAACTGAAAACAGTGTCCAAACAGAAATTTACACAGGAAAGCGTTCACAATGGCACCTTTTACATCAGAAGGTGGAAACAACCCAAACAGCTTATCAACAGACGAGCGGATAAATGTGCCCACAGACAAGGCATCAAGTACCAACGCTCACCAGATCAACGGCTTAAGCCTTGCAAACATTAACGAGTCAAAGAAACCATACACCCAAAGTGGGTGTATATGATCCCAGCTATATGAAATGTCAAGAGCATGTGAGTGACAGGGGCTGGAAACCAGACAGGGACATGATTGCTTAACTGGCCAAGGCGTTCCTTTGGGGACGGTGAAAGTCCTAAAACTAATCGCCAATGAATTATACACATCTCAAAAGTCAGGGCTGAGGAGTATCTGAGTACAAGAAGGTTGGTTTGTGAAAGGCCCTGGGTTCAAACTCCAGTATGGTGGGGGAGGGGAAGGGGGAAATTAAATGTAAATTCTACATATACATATTTTACCACAAGAAAAAAAGGAGAAAATGTCTGTGCTGGATTCCAGTAGGTAAGGTCTGTAACCGGTAAACAGTGGCCATGGGACCCAGTTAGCAGCTCTCCCAGGCGTTAGGGCTGAGACCCTCGAAAGCGGCAAAGCAGCAAAGTGGAGGCAGCAGAGGTTTCTGCCCAGCGACAATCAACCCAATGCCCTGGCCCCTCACCACCTCAGACTACAATCAACCCAATGCACTGGCCCCTCACCACCTCAGACTACAATCAACCCAATGCCCTGGCCCCTCACCACCTCAGACTGTCAATCTATGATGTGGAGCCAGGGTGGGAAAAAGATCTCCAGGGCAGAGGCAAGGGAGTGTCTGAGCAAGCTGAGAGAGGACCTCTGTAGCCCAGTGGTGGACCCCACTCACCCTAAACCCGTCTCACATCATGGCCATCACATTACTGACTGCAGGCTGCAGAAGGTAATGCAGGGAAGGTAATGCAGAAGGGAGGGGAGAGCTGGAGGAGGTTAGACCATTCTTCCCAACAGCCTCACTCTCCTGCTGCCTTCCCTTCCTAGCCTGACCCCCACCCGGTGCTCACAGATGTTCCTGGTCTGTATCTACACCCCCAGCTCCCATCTTATCAGAAACGCTGAGCCTGCCAGCCTCCACGGCAGCCTCTAGCTGAGAGGTATATCTCCCTAATCTTTATGCAGAAGGATTTACCAGCACAGAGCGAACACAAGACCCTCAGCAGCAATTATAAGACTAATAATATGGAGTCTTAAATGATTATTACGGGCCCAGATCTCTTATTAGTTATGAAAGCCCGTGAATCAAGGGAGCAGCAAATTCTAAAGCGTGAGACAATAACTTGAAATGTTCAGTGGTCTCGTTTAGTACAGCTGTTGGAGCCAAGAGGGCCTCTGGGAAATGCTGGGAAAGGAGCTCAGGAAGCAGCCTGTTCCTGGCCATCCTTTCATTTATCCCATAACCACACAGACATCTCCTGCGTTCCTACTATGTGGGACTAAGGCAAAGCCCCTGTGGCAGCAATTAATGGTGTAGAGTGTGGGACACAGACTTTCTGGAGGCCTGGTTGCTGCAGCCAATGATGGGATGATGCTCTGCTCATAAGGTCACTCTAAGTCCAGGAGAATCTGCTACAGGGAGCAGAGCGTGGCTAGAGTAAGTGCAGTCAAGCTGTGGAGAGGCCCCCAGACAGATCGGATGAGAAACACCCAGTGTTCTTGTGCTAAGAAAGGGGGCCAGAGGTCAGCTAGTGAGAGGAGCCCTTACTTTTGACCTTTCAGAAATACAAGTGAAAGTCATAGACCTGGTAGAGAGAGAGTGGCCATAGCCATCGAGGGCCCCAAAGTCCCTGCAGTGAACAGACATGTGATGGAGTGGGCCCAGGTGCAGACAGGCTCTGCTTCACAAAACCTCTCTGAAGACACAGTGAAGGGGAAAGAAAATGTCAACTAGAAAGCAAGGAAGGGGAGAGAGAGAGAAGCTGAGTAAGAAGAGGCTACTCTGAGAGGTAACAAGGCAGGCAGGCCTGTTGTCATGGCAACACCCTCCTGCCTGGTCCCCAGGAATAAATTACTGATCAGGGATAGTGGTTCTCTCCCCTTCCTAGAGCCTCCAGTGCCGTCAATATTCTCGCCTCCACTCCATGTGCTCTGTATTTGCCTTTGTGAGTCACTCTGAGACCCATCAGAAGTCCGCAGAGTCACAAGGTCTCCTCTATCCGCCCCAGGCTGTCCCTTGCCGTCATGCAGCTTTGCTCTTCCAGCCACCTGTTACACATGAATTATGTTGTCTTCAAACTCACGTTGCAGTGCTAAAACAAAGGGCCTTATAGCGAGAGGCAAGCAAAGAAGTATGCAGTCACTAGCATGGACTCTAGTCCAACCATAAATAGCCTGGTAAGACACAGACACACAGACAGGTACAGAGAGGGAAGGCTGTGAAGACACACAGAGGGAGTGGCCAGCTACGCCCGTAGGGTAAGCTCTCAGAGGAAATTATCTACGGAGCATCTCCACCTCACACTTTAGCTTCAAATGTGAGCAAACGAGTGTCTGTCATTGAAGCTACCTGGTCTATGGCACTTGTTTGGGGAGCCCTAGAAAACAGTACACTACTTAATTAGGAACCCCTGAAAGCCATTTGTAAGCTTTCAGAACTGAAAACTATCTCAGCTGTGGGGTTAGAGGACAGTGGGATGCCACATGTACCTGCCGTGGGCTCCAGGACAGAGGCCACAAAGAAAGGCAGGGCAAGCAGCCCTGAACCACAGCCCTGGCAGAGACAGACAGTGCAGGAAACTGCACCTGTCCTACCTCACAAATCAACCAGCCTGAGAAGAAAAGAGGCTGAAGGCAGAGCAAAGTGAGACACAGAACAGCAGGGAAAATCATAGCCACAGGCTGGGACCCTGCTGATAGGCCAGGGTTTGTTTTCAGGAAGATGGAGAACCTACTGTCCAATTCCAGTGTGCAGAGAGTACGGAGAGACCTCAGGCTCAAGAGGCAAGCAACAGGCAGGTCAGACTTGCACACAGCGCCAGTGTGGCTATGAAGTGGCCCAGCCGCGGCGGATCACAGCGTGACGGACGGCAGGGCTGCCGCCTGGCCCTCGGGTCCACCCTCAGTGCCGTCCCCTCAAGAACTGGAAACACACACCGCTCACACCAGCTCTGTGCAGCATCAGTCAGCCAAGTCCGCCAGGGGGTGAACGGTGAGGGGAACTGTGGTAACCACACCACAGAAGAACTCAGCCAGCAGGGGAAGGACTGGTGCACATCATTACCTGGATGGGCCTGGAGGGTATTAGTGGAAACCGAACAAAGCCAGACACAGGAGCTGTGTGTTCTATGTTCTCACTAGTGTGAAATCTTCATCCATGTTTAAACCCGAGCAGAGAAAGCACACAAATGGCCACCAAGGGACTGAGGGAAACAGGGATGCTTAGCAGGTAGAGATGTCCTCTGCAGTAAGGCAGAGTCCGAAACTAGAGAGACTGTACAACACAGCAGCTCTAGGGGACAGCTAACCTGAGAATCAAACCAACAGTCTCATGCATATATGAGGAAAGTTTTTACCTCTGCACCATATCCGTGGGGTTTTGTTTTGGTTTTGTTTTTGAGACAGGGTCTTAAGAATGGTTTCCAGCTCATTCTGCCCACTCAGGTATTGAACTGCTGATTCTCCTCCCCCAGCTTCCCAGTAGCTGGGATTACAGGCCTGCATCACTAGGCATGGCTGAAATTGTTGGTTTTAAGGCATCAGAACTGAGCCTCAGCAAATTATTAGCTTTTAAATTAAGCGCTGTGTATGTGGGGGATCTTTATCATACTTCTGTCTTTGCCTACGCAGCGAAGGGGTTTTGTGTACATACTCCTGCCCTTCCCCATACAGGTGACGAGACAGGTTGGACATCCCTAACTGAAAATGTTCTGAAATCTGAAGCATTTGCTTGTTCACCTGGTACACCCATTTGCACTCATGCTGCAGCTTGGACAATGAGAAGAGATTTGTGCTAGAGTTGTGTGGATGGATTTTCCTTCTATCCATTTGGTGACTGAGCCTGAATCCCAGGAATCTGGGCACATGGCAGTACTGTTAAAAGGCTGAGACGCGGGTCTCATGCAGATGAAGCGACACTGGACACAGTAAGGAAGGAACATAAGGTGACACTGGGAAAGCACACACCGATGTTCCATGTGCTGATAACCATGCACGGTACCCTCAGTACCTCCGCATCCTTTAAGGTAGTAAGCCTGAAGATCATTTGCTGGCAACCCAGAGAAGACTCAGCAAGGACTTCCCAGGAGACTGAACAGTTTCTGCCTAAGCAGGGTTGGAAAAGGACCTTAGCTAAATAGACCCCATCTCCTGATGCCAGACGGGAAGAAAGTTCAGGTGGACTGGTACCAAGCTGAGCTGTCTGCCTGTCTCGGAGAAGTAGGCCTGGGGGAGGGCTGGCAGCCCAGAAGGGGTTGAAAGGAGTTCATATGCACAGTAACAGGCTCCCTAGTGAAAGGATGCAGAAACCATAGAGTTAATCCCAGGATGATGGACAGCTGTCCAAGGGTCTCCTCCCTCCTTACACTGAAGCATCTGCTGGAAAGCCACAGGTAATTAGGGCGGCTTAGAGGATTTTCCCGGGCCAGGAGGTTAGGAGGAGGTGGCCTAGCTGGGCTCTATCAGGCCAAGCTCTCAGGGTCTGAGCTGGCCTCTTCCTCATTTTGGCTGGGTTAAATGCCAGCAAAAAATGAACTCGACCTGTGTGGAAAAAATAGAGGTAAGCTAGGCTACCCTAATTATACATTCCCTCGATGAGCTCAAGGACCAGAAAGAAGACAGATGACCACACACACATACACTCACAAACACACACACACACACAGAGAGAGAGAGAGAGAGAGAGAGAGAGAGAGAGAGAGAGAGAGAGAGAGAGAGAGAGAGAGAGAGAGAGAGAGAGAGAGAGAGAGAGAGAGAGAGA
>CM053757.1:6889970-6978857 GCA_028658305.1 Pachyuromys duprasi | reverse complement strand
GTGAGACAAGTCAGAAAGTTCACCTGAAATTCCCCAGAAAGAGGAACAGAAAAAAAGCCTTGTAGAAAACCCTACAGCTTATCCTGTGTCCTCTCTCTCCTCTCCTCTCCTCCCCACAGGCAGGCTCTCCTTTGCCAGAAGAGATGAAGGAGAATACGGAACTGGCCCAATGGGTGGGGAACTGGCCCAATGGGTGGGAGCCAAAGAAAGTCAGTGTTCTGAGAAGTCCAGCAGAGAAACTCATTCACACCCACACCACGGGGACTCCTTTCCTCAAGTGAGGCAAGCCAAGGCCATCTGAGACTTCCCTCAACTTGTAAGGGCATAGGGAGGTCTGACACAAAGTTGACATGATCCTGAGAACCGTGTGAACAGCCAAGCTCAGGACACATACAGCAAAGGTCTCCAACAGAACACAAAGAACCTGCTCAAGGTCAGGAATCCTGAGCTTCATGACAATACCCCATAATACTCAGGAAGCCTGAGACAGGGCTAGGAACAGAGAGATGAAGAAAGAGGGCTCTAGATTGGTGCTTTAGATCACTCAGCCTAAATGGGCTCTCTCTCTCCTTCCCCCATCTCTATCTCTCCCTCCCTCCTTCCCTGTGCCTCTTCCCCTCCCTCCCTGTCTCTGTTTCTGTCTCTCTGTCTCTCTGTCTCTCTGTGTCTCTATGTACCTGTGTCTCCATCCATCTCTGTCTCTCTGTCTCTGTCTCTGTCTTTCTCTCTGAGAGGGCAGGTGGGAAGTGGCCAAAATTGATGACTTGATGATTAATGTATAAAAGCACAAGCTAATGTGATTATGGAAACTAAAAGCTATCCTCAATTATCTGCAGTAATGTCAGGCCCGGGGCAGCTTCCCTCAGAGTCTAAGCATATTCCAAGCTGGCCACTTTCAATGTGGACTCTGAGTACATAAAAGCATTTGTTTTCAGTCTTAACCACAGAGAAATTAGGAAGGATAATCTAGGTACATTTTAAAAATTGTATCAAATCATTTGTTCCTAAACCAAATGTGAGCCACAGATTATCTGGGGTAGGCTTCCCCAAGTCAGCTGCCCATCTGTTCCTGCAGCCATGAAAAATTCAAGCCAGGTTAGTAGGAAGCCACATAGGGGCTGGACTTGTTGCAGAGGTCAAGGCACTCTGGGCCAGGTGAGCCCCAGGTGTCCATGGGAAATTCTCAGACAAGACCTGAGGTCTCTGTGGCCACCCCCAAAAGCAACTACAGTTTGTTTATTTACTTCTGTTTACTTGTTTTCTGTTTGTTGTTTTGAGACAGGAGCTTGCTATATAGCCCCAGTTAACTTGGAACTCACTGTCAGCCAGGCTGACCTCACACTCACTAGTTCTAGGATTATAGCTGGGAGCCTCCATGCCAGCTTACTTAGATGAGCCATGTCTAGGAGGGTGGCAAGAGCCGCTGGGCATCACACCAGAACTCCAGGGAGTCTCAGGACCCAGCCCTAGGTTCACCCATCTAAGGACTAAATTTCACTGAAGAAATTGTAGTTGGTAGCTGCAGGGGAGAGAGGACTACACTTGGGTCTGAGCCCTTGGTGGCTCCAACACTGGAACCAGCCAATCAGCCCAGGGTCAGCCCAGGGTCAAAGTTGACAACCCAAGATGCTGTGGCCATTTCAAGTTTCTCTCTGCCTTCTGTCTGGGGTCAGCACTCTCAGATCCCACAATCTGTAATGTTCCCTCCGCTCAAATAGCCAGTGTTCTAGTAGTTACAAAGTTCCCTGCTAGCTGGAGAGAAAGTTCTCAAAGAACATGTCCAATCTCTTTCCCAGCAATAGCTCCGGGCTACCAGTGTGTCCCTGTCCCTGTCTTTGGCCAAACCACTACACTCCCATGGTTTTCAGGCCCCTCAGTACCTCAGAATCCAGAATGGCAGAGCCAGGAGGACCGCAGAGACCGCTCTCTGATGTCTCTCATCTTTTCATCTTTGAATCATCCTGGAAACTGTGTGTATCTGCTTGGTTTTTGCATGGTAAATACTAATTTTTTATGTATGTGCACGTATCTGTGTGTGTGTACTCATGGAGGCCAGAAAGGGTCCTTTGGCTGAAATTACAGGCACTTATGTGTCTCTCTATTATGAGTGCTAAAAGTCAAACCCATTTTCATGGCTGAGCAGCAAGCACTCTTAACCACTGAACCATCTCTCCGGCCCTGTTGGTTTTTGAGATATGGTCTCACTATGTAGCCCAGGCAGACAGGGTCTCACTGTGTAGTCCCAGTTAACCTTAAACTTCCTGAGTGCTAGCATTACAGGCTCAAAGTATCATTCCTAAATTTAAAAATATTGATATATGGATAACTTTGGTTATTTTATATTTATATATAATATGTATTCTAGATTATTTTTATATTTAGATCAGTTTGTTTTTAAATTTTTATGAAGCATGAGTTTAATATCATATTTACTAATAATTGTTATATCCATAAAAGCAAATTTCAACTTTTCTCCCATTTAGTAAAGGCAAATGCTACTCAATGTGTCTCAGATTAACTAGTTAGGAAAAAAATATGTCTTATCACACCAGGCTCAGGGGTCGAACTACATTCTAATGGTTTTATCGGCTATTAAGGGATTAAAAACAACCCAAAGCTTCTCTCATACCCACATCTGGAAACTCACTTATTCACTCCTGGGTAAGTTTTCAGACATGTTTCTAAAACTGATCCACTTTGGCGCTGTCTACATGCACATATTTAAAATACACCTTTGACATAACGGTCACCTTTTAAAGTACTGGAAACAGGGGTTGGGGATTTAGCTCAGTGGTAGAGCTCTTGCCTAGCAAGCACAAAGCCCTGGGTTCGGTCCTCAGCTCTGGAAAACAAACAAACAAACAAACAAAAAAAAACCACAAAATAACAAAAAGACCAAGAAAGAAAATAATAATAAAGATACAAGGTAAGTAAAGTACTGGAAACATCCTGATGCTCACACAATAACTGCTGCCAAACAAGTACAGTGCGGTAACCATCATCTTCCCACACATTTGTGAAAGGTTTAGTATTGTGCGCCTCCTTAACGCTAAGAAGTTCTGCATGGCAGGGTCCAGTGATGGATTTGCCAGGGTCAGCATGGTTCCGCACACCCCTTACACCCTGTGTGCAGCAGGTAAGGTTCCCCCAGTGATGGGCATGCCAGGGACAGCACCCCTCTGGACATCCTTTATGCCCTGTGTGCAGATTCTCCTCCAGGTGAACGAGGAAAGAAGGCATAAAAGTATTTGTTGAGGGGCTGGAGAGATGGCTCAGGGGTTAAGAGCAGTAGACCCTATTCTAGAACCAGCTTTGATTCCTGGCACCACATAATGGTTCGCAACTGTCTGTAACTCCATTTCCAAGGGATTCAATGTCGTCTTCTGGCCTCCATAGGCAACACGCATGCACATGGTACACAGACATATATTTGCAGGCAAAACAGTCCCACACATATAAATAAACAAACAAATAAATGATTTAAGGTATTCATGGATTAAGAGCAGAAATGAAGTCAAACACTATCTGTCACAGGCAGTTTGAGAACCCCAGTCCCAGAGTCACAGGCTAGACAAGGAGTCTTGTTATCAGCTACTGCTTCACTTGTTACCTCACTGAACTTTCTAGAAGAATTTGAGGCCCAAAGAGAACAGTGAGCTAGCTTGAAGTCACCTGGTAAGTCAGCAGCACAAGGATCCATATGGATCTCCTGGCTCTGAGTTCTCTTAAGATCTCCCTTAAGGAAAGAATGGCTCCAAAGCCCCGTGGGGCTGGGTGAGGCAGTATCACAAGGTCAGACAGGAAAAGTGGACTGCCTCTCTGCCTAGGTGCCCTTGGGGCCAGGCACACCTCTTTTCTCATAGAAGTCACTTGGTAAACATTTCCTTAACAAGTAAATGGATGAGGGACTGAATCTCACGAAAGATATGAAAGAATTCACCAAGGGCAGGATCTGGCTCCTGGCCTCAGAATCTTGCCTTGACTGCTCTTGTCCACTTCCCTGAGACAGTTTCAGTTTCAAGAAAGGAGATCCCCACTCTCAGCCTCTGGCATTCCCGAGAGCAGAGGACCAAGCATCACAAGGCCAGAGCACAGAGCTGGGAGTCAGGGCTTGGTCCTCGCCCTGGACCTGCAGCATGGGTGTCACCTGAAACCATTACAGGAATGTAGCCTTGTGCTGGGCTCCAAACCTTAGAGACTGGGGTAGGCATATGTGTGCTCTACCAAGCCCCATGGGTGACCTGGATACAGGCTAAAGCTATGGCCACAGACCAGCCTGCTGAGGCACCTCTTGCTCCGTTTTGACAGTGCCTATTCCAGCCGAGGCAGTGAGAGGAAAATGCCCTTGACAATGAACAGTATCAGCAGTCACACGACACGTCACTTGTCACAGGTGCTGAGCCTTCATGTTAGCACATCTTGTAAAAAAAGAAAGAAAGAAAGAAAGAAATACTCCTGAGGAAGCTGTCATCAGCATCAGAAACAGAACGGGCTGCATCGTCCCTCTTGGGATATCCACCCTGTAAGCGTTGATCCCAAAGGAGGCCCCCAAAGCATTGATGCTACAGGCATGGCATCAATACAGACATATGTAAACACACACTTGCCTGGGTCAGCTGATCCCCCTGCCCGCAGCCCCACACTCTAATTTCCACATGTCATATCTGACTTTCATATTTTGAACACTGGTCTGTGCAGTTACCGATGCTGATGTAACACTACTGGAGACTAGTCTATCTTTTCAGGAGGCTGCCTTTCTCCCACTTCCACAGATGTATACAGAGAGAGAGAGAGAGAAGCCTTTCACCAGTACCACTGAAAATTCTACAGCAAAATTTGAGCAAGTGCCAACTGCCCAGCTGTAGCTGAGTATCTGGCTCATAGCGGCCTCCATAAAGGCAACAATGAACAAGCCAGCTAGCCAGGAGCCACACAGCCAGGAGTGAGGCTAAAACAGAAACAATGGGCTCTTCCGAAGCCTGGCCACCAAGTCCCGTGGCTGCTGAGACCAGGCCTTGGGACCCCGCCAGCACTGGGTACAGTCCTGGTCACATGGTGTTCTGGGTCTTGTTCATTGGAACAGGTCTGTCATTGGGTGATTGTTCTCCATCCCTCACTTAGGAACCCAGGTTCTGCTTCACACTAGACAGACAGACATCCAAGATCTGAGCTTGTATCACCTTGCCTCACATGCAGGATGCTCAACAAATGATCAATGCTCTAGGCTGAGGTTTCGGTAGTAATTACACCATGGCTTAGTGTACCAAGTTGGTGCAGCCTAGCAATAAGATAGCTTTAGGTCACAGGAAATGGCTTAGTGTGTGAAGTGAACTCCACACCCATGTCCTGAAACGTGTACCTCACTTTGTTGAGTGGCTTTCTTAGGTCATTTTCCTCATCCTCTCTTGGTCTCTGTTTAAAATTTAAAAGGTCATTCCATCTTCCTCTCCATCCTTGGACCCTGTGAGTGTGTCCAGCATGAAGGAAATTAGGGCTTGACTTTTGTGGCTTTGTTGGAAGCAGAGTCAGAGCCCAACTTTTCATTCCAAATGCCCCTCAGAGTCTTTTCAGACACCACTGATCAAAATGTTCCCAATCAATGCTAAGCTACAGGAGTTCTTGCGTAGGAACCACTCATTTGCATTTATGTTTCATTCTCATGTGTAGTGAGCCATCTGTACCATAAAGTGAATACAGGGACAGCTTCCTAAACTAGGGTACAAAGTTCTTGAAGTGAAAGCTTCCTCTTGCTCTCCTCTGTAGTTCTCGAAGTGCTTGGCATACACCTGAACACGTACCCCAGGCTCAAGGCTGTTTTGATTTTGATCAGCACCATCCGACAATGTTCCTATAAGGCGGGGCCTATAGCAACTGTCAGGAAGCAGTGTAGGGGAAAGTAGGCAGCAGCTAACTTTCACTGTGTAGGGGGTTCGTAGGCCTTGTGTCCTTTTATCTTAACAACTCTGTGCAGGGTAAGCAGCATTTCACTC
Source organism: Pachyuromys duprasi (assembly GCA_028658305.1). Lineage (NCBI taxonomy): Eukaryota > Metazoa > Chordata > Mammalia > Rodentia > Muridae > Pachyuromys > Pachyuromys duprasi. The sequence goes on along the minus strand of CM053757.1, from coordinate 6,972,867 downwards.
CCAGATTTATAGACGAAAAGAGAAAAGATTGAGGTCATGTGCCAAAGGTCACACAACTTGTGACTAAAGCAGTAGACTGGGACAAGCGGTCTGACTCCCTGCCCCAACATTACATGCACTCAGGCACTTCCCACTGTGAGCTTGGGAAAGCAAACCTGGAGAGAACAGGGGAGAAGCAGGGAAACCATGTACAGCCACATCAGCCTGAGAAAACACACAGAGAAGAGGGGTAAGAAGAGGGGAAAATCAAGTTGGGGGCTGTGTCAGTGTGGACATCCTGACTGTGAGAGTGTGCCATGGTTTTACAAGCTGGGGAGGGGTGAAGGCATTCACTTCACTTTATCATTTCCTATAAGTGCACGGGGATTAATTATCTCTGTTAAAAAATGTAGTAATAAAACTAATAATAAAGGAACCACAGTCCCAGCAAGTAGAGTGTCTTCTCACCACTGAGGCATCATTGATCTCTGGTCTGTCCCTAAATACCAACCTCTGGAGACCCCCAGGAGACGTCATACAATTGAGAAAGAGCATTCTAGGCCTTAGGGGGGCCCAGGACACACCTATCCTTTTACTTTTCAAGAACAGAAAAGAACCATAGGATCCCAGTCTTGAATTCAGAAGGAGGCTAGCAGTGGCCCCAATCCTGACCCAATCCCACAGCAGCCTTCCAAACCTTTCCTGGAGGGCCCAGATACACACTTCTCACAACTTTTAAGCCCCAGATCCCCCATAGCAATGACACTTCCAGCACCCAAGTACGTGTACCCTTAAATGTCAGAGCAGCCTGACAGCACACCCATGGCCTTAAGGCTGAGGACAGTCAGATGGAAGATGGCGCGAAGCAGCCTGGGATGTCACCACCAAACTCATCCCAGTCCCAGAGTACGGTAGCTCAATGCTGCTTCCCACAATACTCAGGTGGTGCACGGACAGCTCAGGACCTTGGTTGCAGAAAATGCCAGCACCGAAACCCAGCCTCCACCATCAAACTGGCCTTCAGAGTCTTGCATGAAAGGAATCACAGATGGCCAGGCTATGGGTAACAGGGTACCCATTTGTACCCCAGGCTTACCTGGAAACCTACTTCTGACAGGGGATGTTGACCACAAATAATCAGGGACAGAAAAGAGAGAGTTCTGAAAATCAAGACTCGGGGGACACCATGGAAATGGAGCTCCAGCCGAAAAAACCACCAAAGCAGAACAGTGCATAGCCCTCTATGCTGAGAAATCTCACCAAACAATTCACAACCACAACTTTGGGAAGTCGCGGGTTGTCATCATACTGGTCCTAACAGAGAATCAGTATCCCAGTACAGAATTCCATAGAATGCACAAGAGAAAAGCCAGCCAAATTAGAAGATAGCCCGAGAACAAACAGAGCTAGTCGCTCCTCAATGAGGAAGGTCAGAGTGATTAAGTTAGCCTCAACATCCCAGGCATAAATGCATCCGTACCTGGACTAGGTGGTTCCCCCCCAACAGACCATGCAAACTGGCCTTCCTGCAGCCTTGTACTGACCAGCTTGGCCAACGTAACTTCTCTTAGGATGTATTCAGTGACCTGAGCATCTGAGTAGCAGCTGAAGTGAGGAAAGTGGGCAACAGGAGAGCAGACATCATTGTTAATACCGGAGATGGGCAACCTGCTACCTTCTCCCGACGGTGAGGCACTGGCAACACATGGAGAAACAGCCTGATGACATCACACCCGGAAGTAAGGTGGCCAAGGGGAGACCCAGGGCACTCACTCCCCTTCATGTTCACACTTTCTTCTACTACCAGACTAAAAAGTGAAATTAGGTAGATAAAAACATATCAGACAGGTTCGGTGGTTCTGTCAAGCAGAGAGGGGTCCCTGGGGCAGCTAGTGACACTGAGGATGGTACCACGGCCTCAATCACAGAGACCTGAGAAGGGCTGAGGACTGAGCAGTGGCTTGATGATAGGCACCAGCTAAGCCTCGGATGACTCTCAGACTCTCACACTCTCAACAGACCTGGACTTCCTGCGGTCCCCCAGACCTCATGTCACTTGCAAGTGACCCTTGGATATGGAAGGGACCATCAGAAAGGCCAGAGCACACAACTGTGTGGAGGGAGATGAGCTATGATCAGGGGACTTTCAAACAAGAAAGACCCAGATCCATCCGAGCTCTGACACAGGTGTGCAATGCCTTGCTCTAACGGGGACACAATGTCTGCTTCAAGGGTTGTCACTCATAAGATGACATTCACATTTTAAAAGGTCTCCAAAGTGGACAGTGGTAGCACCGGTCTTAACCTGAGAGAAGGAAAGCCAGACAGGGTCAAATAGCTTGCCAGGAGCTTTTCTGCCGTTCTCCCCTGGAATGACCCTCACTTACAGTTTCAGGGTATTTACTCTTCCTGGTCCTGAACACCAGTGTGGGCTGCTGTTCCAAGAACTGAATGAACCTGCTCTAAACAACCAGACTCTGTGATGTCATGTGACTGAAGCTACAGCCACAGGAGCAAACACCAGAGCCACCAATGCACGTGGGCTGTGGCACATCATGGACCCACCTGAGCCAGGCTCCCTGTGAACTCCTGGGGGCCAAGCACTAGCAACATGTTGCAGGATACCTTGCTTTCTGAGCCACTTACAGTGACCTGGGTCAAGGAAGGGAGAGGGGGAGCAAGACGGAGAGGAAAACCAACCAGCAAAGTAGGCTGCATACTAGACTACCCTGGAGGGTCTGCATGTGCACCAGAGCATGGCTTGCCCCACCTGCAGAAGCTGGGATTGATTTGGTGGGGGTTGGGTCTCAGGGTCCACGTTTTGGGAACCCCAGCCACCCACCCAAAGATGTCTTCTAACATCTTCGCACGATTCTGTTCGGCATACAGACCCCCAGGCTCAGTCCAGAGCTGCTGGTTCTGAATCTGTATTCTAACAAGATCCCAAGTGTGCATATGTAGAGGCGCTGAGGAGCACAGTGGGAGAACCAGTGAGAAGGGACCCCTCCCTAGCAGCCAACAGAAAGTCCCTCCCCAGCCGCAGCTGAGAAACAGCCCATCTCCCCCCGGCCAGGCAGCCCACCCCTTAGTAACTGGAGGTGGGGGATGTGGTGACTCTTAGGGACCACATCTCCATCTCCTCCAGCCCTGCGCTTGGACCTGCATCTGGGAGCTCCATGTGCTGGAACTGTGAGAGTCTCAATAGACCCTCTGTGACTAAGAGGAAGCTGCCATTCTGCCACGATTTTAGCAGTGAGAAAAAAGGGGGGGCTCCTCCCTTTCACACAAGCTCTCTCTCAAAAGCTCTCTGCATGGAAGAGGTGAGCCCTCGAGACAGCACTGCCTTGCTTTGCCCCAGTGAGACCAAGCTGCCTGATCACCCATAAAGACAGCACTGTCGACTCAGGCATGGAGCTGGCTGGTACCAGCTAAGCTCGTGAAGGAGGGAATCCTCTGAGATGGCCAGACAGAGACACATACATCACCCGCCCTCCAGCATCCTGAACTCCAGCCCCCATTTCATATCCAGGCTAGCACTTCTGTCTTTGTTTCTATCACTGTGTGTGTCATTTCTCACACGTGCTCGCCTTTGCGTTCCCATGAGACTGGGAGCAACCATGCTCAGCTCCTCTTTTGTCATTGTCCACAGTACCGAGCACGGAGACTTACACCCAGCGGAGGCTTGATAAATACTGTTTGTATTCACGTGCACACTCTTTCGAGGGGTTGAGCCCTTCGCTCCAGGCTAACAAAGCAGGCATTTATTAAGGATGGCTCAAAGCACACTGGGTTTCTGTAGGAGAAACAAGACAACAATAAGGTATCCCTTGAAAAGGCGTGCACTCTCATTTGAGAAATCACTCACACAGGAGCAAGCCTAATGCCAGAGACCTAAGGATATCAGGTCTTATCATAGATAAAACAGGCAGTCTGCTAGCCATCACAGAGGGAGTTTCTGCTTTGTCCCTTTGACTTACCTGTCTGTTGGCACTTGTTAACATTTGCCCATATAGCGCCTTTCCCATTCACCCTGGCCATCTCTCTAAGCCATGCCTACTACACCAGGATGAGCATAAAGATACCCAGAGTCAGAATCTGGGTTAGGTCAAGACCAGAACTTTGCCGAGTCGGTGCCAGCACCATGACACAGGAACACCACCTCATCTGTGCTCACTTTGCCCAGGACTAGGTTTTCAGGGTCAAATATACTACCACATTTGCCCATCCAAGGCTTCTAGGAAAATCTTGGATTGGGCCTGTTGACATTTAGTCAGAACTTAAGGTACCCTCCCTCTGAGCAGAAGAGTGCAGGGCAAGGGGTAAGCTTGCTGCCACTGCAAAAAGTCATGGGGATGGAGCAAGCCAGCCACAAACCTCTGTGGACTCCAGCATAAAGCCCTCTCTGGCAGCATCCAAATGCCTGTTTTTCTCCATACCAAAGAGATTGGGGTACATGGGACCAGAAAGCATGGATCAGTGGCCTTCACCAAGGATTCTGACTACACAGAAAGCTGTAAAGTCCAGAACAGTGGCCGCCACCCACATGTGGTCATTTAAATTTGACTTGATTCAAAATTCAAGTCAAACCTACAATCCTAGAATTTAAGAGACATAGTTTTCAAAGCCAGGCTGGGCTATATAATGAGACCCTTTCTTCAAAGAAAAAAAAATATTCAAACCTTCAGTCATGTGTGCCATTTCTCAAGTGCTTGTCAGCCACTCGGAACCAGTGGCCACTATTTTAGATGGTACAGATACAGGGCACTTCTAGCAGTAGTGGGAATACAATGTTTTGTTTATATCAACTATGTGCACATGGTCTTAGGAAACTCCTGTGCTTCCCAGGTCTGCTGGAGGAATGTCAGGTACTCTGGTGGAAACCGAGGCAAGTTGGTATATTTTCTTAGGGGGTCTCTCACACAAAGGTTTTGAGGTGAACCCTGCAGGCTTCCACCAGGGTGATCTTAGCACACATGCACACACAGGCACCTGCACACTCAAAACGTCCTTCAAGGACCACATCCTTTCGCTTTCATCACGAGGGTTATGGAGTTAGATGCTGTGACAGATGACTAGCAGAGACCCACACCCTGCCTTTGTTCTAGCTGGAATCACTTTCTGGATGCTTTGAGAGATTCTAAGCGTTCCCTGACTTTGCTTTCACCTGGCCTCTCAGGGTCGAAGAAAAGACAAAGCCTGGGTCAGCACTGCGGACAGCGACAAGCTCCCTCTGAGAGGTCCAGAAAGTTTCAGCACTGCTGCTCCGGGCACCTCTGCAGAAGGAAGTGTCCCTCAGAAAACACTAGGGGTGTGTGTGGGGGTGTGTGTGTGTGTGTGGGGGGGTGTTTCCTGCCCAGTCTTCATGCCACAGTTCGTCTTCAACTCAAGAGCCAGGTCAGCTAAGAAGCTTCAAAAGCAGTTCCCCACAAGGTCTCAAGCTGAAGGGGAAGTTTCTTGCCAGTGTGGCCCTACATGCACTTTCCACTGCCCTGAGGGCCAGTTCATGGTGATGGGCTTCCTCTTACCATATGACTAGACACTCTTTTCCTAGAAGGGCCACTGCTCTCTGCCTCTCGAGAGACCCAGGCCAGCCACATCTCTCTTTAAAACCTCCCCCAAGGTATGTGTCTTCCTGCAGAGGAAATTTCCTCCCTTCTCTAACATCCCAAAGCATATGTAGTTTACATGGTGCTTTAGGGCCTTAATTATATCATCAGGTGTAAGTACTAGATTCACATGTAGTTTTTTAAGGTTCCAGGTGAGCCCATATGTGCAAGAACTAGCTTTGTCAGCAACTAGCTGTATAGCCACACAGAAATCACACCACAGTTCCACGCCTCCATTGCAGAATAATGATCTTGGACTAATGCATTTCTAACACTCCTAAACCCAATATTCTCTCAAACAAGCTGCCAGCAAAATTGCTACGCATGTAACAGGGGCTATGAAGAATACTTCAGATGCCATGAGCAGTATATAAAAGAGAGGCAGAGGCCAGAGCTGGACTTAGCTGAGAGCCCTGAGTAAATCCCCAACTCAGTTTTCAAAGGCTTCAGTTCCATGCAGTCTGTGATGACACCAGAAAGAGATCTGGTTTCTGTGCTTATTCCAGTATAGGGGAACTGCTTATATCTTCAGGGGATTTTCCTAAAGAACTTGTCCCCACCAACATGGAAGATACTCGCACATAGTGGGCTCTTCCACAATAGACTGGAATCAATGGATTTCCCTCACAAGAGTGAACAGGCAACCTTCGACAGAGTACTGACTCCACTGTTGACTGTGCAGAAGACAGACAGTGGTGATAGCCGAAAGCCTAAATGTTGGTGATGCCCCAATAAAGCTGGTTGGTCTCATAAGTCAAGACATTGCAAGAGTGAGGGAGACACTAGCTTCAGATTTCGACTCCTGTCAAAATGAGAGTTCTAATACCTTCTCTCATTTACGCCCTATTCTCAATGTATTCATGCTTTCTGTCTACACACATTGAGGTACAGGGTGTTGTTTTCCACTTGCACAAAGAGAAACTACTGCCAGGAATTTTTAATAGTGTTTCCACTGCAAATGAAGATCAGACTAGAAGCACAATCTAGTTGGAATAATTTCATCAACATAAGCAGTCCATGCACACATATATGTATACACACATGTGCATGCACACAAACATATTCACAACCATATAGAACTTTTAGTAACAAATCAATATGAGGTCTAAACCTCACTGAACACAGAACTGGAAGTTTCCATTAAATATTTGTTGTTGTTTTTCTTTTTCTTTTATTTCTTTTTCTATTATTGCTGCTGAAGCCAACTGGCCAGCGTCAGTAAAAGATCAGGAATTCTCATCACTGGGGAAAGTCCTCAGAATTAGTCTGCTAGCCATTCACTCTCATCCTAGAAAAAACCCAAGATCTGAGGACCAGACTTTGCGGCTGGCCAGTCCATCCCAGCTGGCCTGATCTGCATCAGGAAAGTGAGTTCCATAGGAAGCCAGAACTTTCCCATTCCAAGAGGCTTACCCAATGATAGCCATGCTAAGTGCTTAGAGAAGCAAGGCCCCAATAGGACCAGAAAGAGGAAGAAAGATTCCAGTATTTGGGGTATCTGTTTTTCTCCTAGCAGTCCTGGTCAGTGGATTTTCAGGTGCTCCTCTCCTGAGACCCATACCAGGAAGGCCAGAGGCACAGTCCATAAGCCGCATAGTACTCACTGTCTGAAATTAGCAAATATCTCTTAGGTCTGAACCCATCAGGCATAGACAGGGTCTTAGAAGCCCCCGCATGTTTGTAGGGAAATGATATATCCCTGACCAAACAGCAAGTGTCTCAGAAAAGCCAGAGGCTGCTGCTGAGAATGTTCACATCTCATTTAAGGGCAGAACTAGGCAGGAAACTAAGGATGTTGTGCCTGGTGGGGTGGGTTAAACCATGCCAAAAGGGAGACCACATGGAGGGCAACGGTTCTGTGCAGCCTTCCTCTCCAGGTGTCCAGGACTTATGCTAAGACAGAGAACTCTTCCCTTTAAACCCCAGAGCTGATCTAGGGCTTTTTATCTCGTTAACTTTGTTTATGGTGATCCAGTAAGAGGCTCCGAGGTCCTCCAAGCCCCTCTCTCATTAAATTCATTAGAACAGATTGGGGCTTTCTTTCCGGATCTCAGAAAAATTAACAACACAATTAGCATCATAATGATGAGAGAGGGGCTGCCAGGGCGGCCAGGGGGCGGGGGCGGGGGTGCAAAGGGGGGAAGGAGAGGGGCAGGTGAAGGAACAGAGACAGCCGATGTGGCAGCTGCTTCTCAGAGGAGGTTGCTGCAGGAGTAGAGGGGATGACCCCACAGCGCCCCCGGCACTTCAGTTCTTTGCTTTTGAGAAAGTCGAGACAGCAAGAAATTAATCAATGACATAAACCCCAGAGATGAGAATTCCCAGAAAATTTCCAATTTTACAGAGAAAGAAACACAACTCAGTTCTGTCAGTGATGGGACCAGAGGCCCAACACATGTCTTTGGTGATAATGTCCCCTCCCTGCCAGGAAGCCATGGGGGAGCAGGCAAGATGAGGCAGACCACTCCTTTCACAGAGAACCTGAAGCTGCCAAGTGTTTGCTTCCCCATCTGATGCGTTTCTTGTGTGACCACAAAGGCTGAGCAGCTCGCACTATACCATGTCACCTCCCTAGAACCCCCTGATGCTCCTTCACAGCAACATGACAGCCAGGTTCTGAGCAGCAGGGCCTGTGCCCAGTGTTACCCACAAGGTGTTTCCTATGTCCCCACATTCCTATGTCTTTAAAAATGTCTGAGCCATTCTGGCACCCCTCCCATTTCTTTATTGTTCTACCGGGGCTAGGAAGCTCAGTCTCATATGTAGAAGAGAGACACAGGCTTTCGGGTCAAACATGTAGATCTAAATTCTAGCTCTGCAAACTCACCCATTCTACGATATTCATCCAGCAAGAAACTCTGGGGAGTCATTGTTATCTGTAAAATAGAACCCTAAAAATACCTGTTTTTGTAAAATCTTATGAGGGGGTACAGACGGAGCACACAGTATGGCGCCTAACACACAGTAAGCATTCAGCAATGAAGGCTCCTACTTTGCTGCTGATGTTTCCTGGCTTGCCTCAAGAGAGTGGCTCCAGAGAGGAGTGGCTGGGAGTGGAGCTGGCGGGGAGAGCTGGCGGATGCCCTGGATCAGCAACACTGTGAAAGTGCAGACTTAAGCTCTTGGGGCGGCCATTGGCTTCCAGGCTCCCCTGATGCCCCAGAAACCAAGCCATAAGCAGTCAACCTCTGCCCTGTGGCAAGGCCCGGGCCTTCTCTGGTCACTGAGTCACTGCTCAAAAGGTTTGCCATCAAACTGTTCTAGCCAAGGCAGGGGTCTAGCCAAAGAATTTTGCCATCACTGCAGGTTCTCTGGCTACTGTGACCCTCTCAGTCATGCTCCTATAATACCAAGAACTCTTCATCCTTTGTGACAGCATTTCTTATGTGACGTTTGGGGATAATTCCACTTCTTTTCAACTCATCATGCAACACCTTGCAGGTCCTGACACAGGCTCAAAAATTCAGGACACACTACTGAAATGACCAACACCGGATGTGTGGGAGAGGCTACCCACATAAATGAAAGTGAGGTTTCTACTCTAGCTCTTTTACCAGCTCCTCTGTGGAGGCTGGTGATAATCTACTGAAGTGCATAACTTTTAAGGATCTCCCTTAAAAGTTCATCTTCAGCCTCTCTCCCATATGGGCATATATGATGACTACTCCTGCCTGATGTTGGTCTCCTTGTACCCCCCAGGCACCATGTGTTTCCTTGTCTTACTTTGAGCATGGCTGTGTGCAACGCACACTATTCCTCTGTCAAACTGGGAACTTCCCAAGGACACCCAGGCCTCTCTTCTGAGTGGCTCTGACATTCCAAGCACTTATGAGCCATGCTTTGCCCCTAAAATACATGCTCAGAGGAGAAGGGACTGAGAAAACTAAGTAGCCTCCCCTTTGTCCCAGAGTTCCCTATGGATGCTTGTCCATCAAACTGCAGCAGCCCCTACCAGGGTTTCAGCTACACACAGAACAGCCACCCTCTGGCTGCGTAAGCTAGGGGTCAGATAGCACCTTGAATCTCACCTCTGCCCTGACCCACTATTGAACAGTCAATGTCCAGATCAGCTCTGAGCCTTTCCAGAGGGCTGTGAGCAAGTGCGACCAGAATCCTGCAGCTTGGCATCCTTGTCTGCCCATCCTCACTCAGGCTTGTTTGTGATTTATCTGATGGCCTGTCTCCTTCGTCCATTACTCAGGCCCTGAAAGACCTTTCTCTGTCCTTGCTTTTCATCTATGGGCTCAGTGGCATCTCAGGGCTTAACGAACATCTGTGACAGGAGTAAAGATGAACCCAGTCTTAAGTTTTTCTCTCTCTCTCACTCTCCATGGCCTCCCTCCAGCAAAACACATTAAGAACAGGACTGTTCTGTCCCTTCTTTTCTGATTTCCTAAAGATATCTCTTTCTCAAGACAGACGGAGACGGCCACACTCATAACTGTTAGACGGTTTCAGTGATCTCTATATCTCTGGCTTCCAAACCAGCCTGGGAGAGAATTATGTTACCAGAAGTAACGATCAAGTTGTGATGGATGATCAGAAGAATCCTGTCCCTGGGCCACTACAAAAACAGGACCCTCCTGAGATCTGCTCCACCTCAAAGCCAAAACTGAACCTCCAGATCTCAGCCACCTCCTCAGTTTGCCGCTGAAGGACCAGCCACGGCAAGCAGAGCCTGCCTTGGTCCACAGGGAGCCACTTCCGCATGCAGTTCCACCTGAGCCAGCCAGTGAAGCACAATTGCCAGGTCCTACCCCTGCTCTCTGGGGAGCTGGCTCCACTGTTGGTGTGCCTGGCTTTAACTCTCTGTAGCTTTTGTGATGCTAGACAAGGGGGCAAGGGCTGAGATTCATTGCACAAAACTGGGAAATATGTAGGCTGTTATCAGAAACCCCCATTTAACCTGAGCTCCAATCAAGCACTTCAACGTCAGAGCCTTGATCCAATCAGCTCCCGACAACAGCTGCAGGTGATGCTTCTCCGATACCAGGAAAAGCTGGCAGCCCAGAGGCCCTGATGCCAGGCGATGCTTCCAGCCCTGCCCCCATAGGCAATAGGGAGGGGACTGAGAAGGTGACAAAGCAGGGGTAGTCAGTCTCCCAACGGCACTTCCCCTAGACAAACACAGTCTGAGGGCCATACAGAACTACCACATCCCACGTTTCAGTCAGTGGTATCCAGCCCCTCAGCATTCTAAAGCAAGAGCCAATCTGGAAACAACCAGGGCAGAGCTTCAGTTTGTACCTAACCTTCCCGGTTAAGACCCTGGGATTTCAGAGGAGGCTGTGAGACAGGGAAGGGGAGAGCCAGCCCTATTTTACAAAGGCAAATACAATCTCTCTCTCTCTCTCTCTCTCTCTCTCTCTCTCTCTCTCTCTCTCTCACACACACACACACACACACACACACACACACACACACTTTCAGCCTAATCCAAAGACTGTGGGTAGAAAATTTCCTCTCTCTAAAGAGCCAGCTTAGTCAAGACAAAAGATAGAATGCACTGGGTAGGACGGAGATCCCTCCTCTCTCTCCTTTGCCTCCTCCTGCATGCAGTTCCACCTGGAGCATCATCCTTGACCATCCTTGATAGAGCTTTGCCTCCTTTCCTCTGTCTGCCCCCACTGCCACATCTGGTAGGGTCCTAGTCCCCAGGGTCTTCCTTACTCACACCCCTCTCCACCAAGCAACAACTACTTAAGCTTAAGTTCTATGGAATCTGGTCTCTGGCCCTATAAAAACCACACATCTCCTGACCACCCAGGTCTCAAAGGCTATAACTTGCCCTTGCCTTGCTGGAGATTGGATCTGGGCCCAGCGGGCTCACCTCAGTTCCAAGGTTAGAGGAGACACATCAGGGCCTTCTTATAAGGAAAAGAGAAAGGCAAGTAGAGGAATATTACCACCCTCTCCTCTAGAGATAGAGGGGGCACCTTTGTCCAACACCACAAACACACACACTCACATACACACGCACACACAGAGAGAGAGAAAGAGAGAGAGAGAGAGAGAACTAGAAGTCAAGGAAGGAATTAAAAGAAATTTTGAAAAAGACCCTCAGGAAGAGAAGGGGGCTGTTGTGGGAGCCAGTGTCCCTGTGATTCAGCACTCTGACCACTCCTAGCCCAGCTGTGGGCCACACTCATGACCATTCCTGATGCCAGAGTGCTGACTTGGCAGCTGAGAAAGGATCCTTGCTAAGACCCCCAACATTTAGGCCTCCAGCAAGCCTTCTCTGTCAGGCCTTCGCAACCCTAAACTCAGGACAAGTCTCAGGAATGTGAAGGCCATTTCCTTAGATCTGCCTCTTCCCCCAGCCTCATGCCCCCACCGAGCCCAACTAGGAAACAACTCTGAACAGTTCTATGAGAGGAGAGGACCACACAGAGGCCTGCTAACCCGAGAGTCTCTGTCTGCAAGCTAGGAACAGGCTCAAACCCGCAGCAATGGGCTTTAGGGGGGTTGCATCCACAGCACAACTGGCTGCAGAGGGCAGAGTGGAATGGTGTATGTAGTGTGTAGGCTGAGTACAAACCCAGTCAGCACAGGCTATACACCACCAGGAAGGGCAGGTGGAGAGGGTGATGGGTAGTAAGGCCAGTTAGGAGCCTAGGAGAAAAGGAGAGCTGTTCCAGAGGCAGTGTGCAGCGTAAGGAGACAAGGAAGCCTCTGAGAAGAGGTTGGAACAGGGCATGAAGAGGGGAACCATGGAGGTTAAACTGGAAGGGAGCTAATGGAGGCCAGTACTAGGCAGGGCAACCAGGTCAAGGGATAGAAAAAGATGAGGGAGGGCAAGCAGAGGGGCCACGGGCGAGGCAGGAAAACATCGGTGGAATGGGAAACAGAAAAGTGAGGTGTGGAGGTAAGGAGCGTTAGGGCTGGCAGGACTCAAATGATGAGGCTGAGACACGGGGGCAAAGAGGGAGAGCGAGGAAGAGGAATGGAATATGGGATATTGCCAGCCGAGTCTGAAATGGTGTTGGGGTAGAGAAGGATGGAAAAGGGAGAGGGAGACACCTCTAGAATCCGGTGGATTCCGGGCAGGTGGCCGTGCAGACGGAAAAAAAAAAAAGCACAGGGATGTGGATGAAGGGGGATGGGGCAGGTCGGGGGACACAGATGGACTGAGAAGGACGGAATCGAAGGGGCGCCGCTCGATTGGCTTCCGCTACCCTTTTCTGCTACCCTACCGAATACCGGCGCTCACCTTACCTCCAGGAGCTCCGGCTCCAGCCCCGGGCGCAGTCCCAGATGTCCGCTGCCGGTGCCGCCACTTCCCCCACGTCCCCTGCAGCGCCTCTCGCCGCCAGCCGCCGCATTAGGGCAGAGACTAGCCCGTGCGCGCCCCCGGGCGGCCAGCGCGTCCCCGACGGCCTGCGTGCTCGTCCCCGAACCCCTCCCTGCTTGCGCGAGGAGCTGGGACCAGGACCCAGCATCACCGAAGGATGCTCAAGTGCCACCGCCAGCGTGCTAAAGAGCAATTCGCAGAGCCAGGGTCTAGGCACCTTATTTTCTCCCTTGATCTTGGATGCTCCTCCAGGAGAGTGGCACTTAGTGTCGCAGAAACTGGAGCCAGAGCTGTCCTGTAAATGACGCCTTTATCAATGAATTCCTAGGGACAGTAATTTGTCTACAGCTTTGGAGGGCCTAGCTCGGCAATGCTCATGATAGACCCTCCAAAAACACCTAGTGATAGAAAAATTGCCCACCCGAAGCTAACAAGAAAACAAACAAACAAACAAACAAACAAAAAACCTTGAGGGATTGCAGGCGGGGCTTGCTTTAAAACTGTAAGGCTTGTTCGGCCCGGGGTCGGGGAAGGGTGCGGGGGGGGGGGGGGGAGGGCGGGAACTCAGGGCACTGTCCCAGACTTGAGTTAGAGTGGAAAAAGCCTTGAACTTGGAGACCACACATCCAAATGCTAGTCAATATTAGTCCTGCCTCGGTGACTGAGCAGGTATAAGCTTGCAAAGTGAGCTGTGTTTTTGCTGAGATCCCTCCTCCTTGGTGGGGAGAATCTATTAAGCCACAGCTAATGTACACAAGCAGAGACCTGTGCTCAATTAGCACCTCAAAACAGTACGAAGGTCCAAGGTGGTGAATGAGAATTTTAGTCTTGAAGGAGCCCTTCGAAGCTTCTAATTCCGGCCCTCAGGCAACTCTACTCTGAGGCTCTCCGCTCGCACCCAGGTACCACCTTCAATTGGACCTGAAAGCACCGCCTGCCTGAGCACCGCCCCCAGCCTATGGGTTCAGGAAAAGAGGGGCTAGAGATAATCCTCCCGCCTCACTCACAGCCTGTGCTCAGCAAAGGCTCACCCACCCAATGACCAAACGTCCTCCCTTCAGCTAGGGGCTTCCAAACCCGCAGCCTCAGAGGCAAGGCGAAGCCTACAGCAGAGAGAAGGAGGGAGGCAAAATACTTTCTTCAAGGCTCCTACATAGACAAACCATCAAGCCACTCAAAGTCAACATTTCAGCACCACCCTGGTAGCAACCCTGAGAATGAGGCTTTACCCCACCAGAGCCAGGTGACACCAAGGAGCCAGGCAACCCAACCAGAGGACAGGGAAGTCAAGGTCTGGAATACTCTCAAGGGGAGAGCTTGGAAACTGGGTGTTGCTCCTGGCCCCTGGTAGGACTCCTGGCCCCTAATGGACTCTTGAACACTTGATGGACACCTGAAGACTTGGGCAAAGGCACGTAAAACCACAGGGCTCCCTGACCCCTTTACTAAAAGTGTCCAGTGGTAGCTGGTCCATGGAATAAGAAATTCTTCCATCCTAAGAGGGCCAGTTCCCTGAATCTTACCGTGTGGATCCCGAGGGTGGGCAGGAGGCAGCTATCTCCTGGTGATGGGCAATGGCTGCGGCACTACTCTAGAGACATCTGCTGGACTCCAAATGTCGTCCTTACCATATCAGACCTGAAAAATGAGCAATTTGCTTATTTTTTTCTGTTTTGTAAAGATTTATTTACTTTATTTTCTGTGTGTGGGTGTTTTGCCTGCATGTGCTGTGCACCAAGGGAGTGAAGTAATCAAGGAGAGCAGAACAGTGTCTCTCTTGTCTACCAGCAACCCTCTTCCACAGACTTCCAAGGAGGAGTAGGGATGAAGGCAGATTTGTCCGTTACTGATAGAGAATTAAGTAAGTATGCCCCCTGGGAGAGCAATTTGGCAGGGTCAGAGACTCGAACTGTCCCTGCCGTCAGTGTCACTTTTAAGAATCTGGCTGGAGAGATGGCTCCGAAGTTAAAAGCACTTGCTGCTCTTACAGAGGACCAGACTTCAGTTCCCAACACCTCTGTCGGGAGTCTCACAGCCACCTATAATTCCAACCCCAAGGCATCTGACACCTCTGGCATCTGTGGACACTTGAGATCATGCAGACTAGCATATGTGTGAGCAATCGTGCACACATACATACCCAAACACACTCAAATGCAAACACACACATGATTACGTACACACAAATGCACTCACACACACACACTCACACACAAACATACACACAAATACAAATACACACACAAACACACCCACAAACACACCCACACACACTAATCTTAATTTAAAATAATACAAATAATTATTTTTTTAAAAAAGATCTGGCCTGCACAAACATGGGCACAACCTACGGAGGTGTGTAAATGTGGAGACACAGAGTGTGGCCATAGGAAGGTAGTGACTGGACACTGTGATAATGCATTCAAGGGAGGGGGGAAGCAGCAAGTAGCTCCTGAAACACAACACCACCAATCTTCTCAAAAAAAAAACACCCAGCTGCAGCATGTAGAACATTCTCTCTTGCTGGTAGAAAAACAAAAAGCAAATTGGGACAAGGAACAAAGGGAAGTGAGAAGTGATGGGTTAGGAGACTAGGTCAGAGTTACGAGGGCACCAGGAGGGAGGGACCCCTTTGCTGAAGCCTTTCACATACAAAGTCTTTTGCCACTTAATCCTAGGAAGAAGCCAGCAAGGTGCAAATTGTTTTACCCACTCACTACTAAGGGAAGAGGCCTGGATAGCTCCAGGGAGCTGCCACAGGGACAGATGAGGCAGATGATTGACCTGAAGACCCTTGCTCTGCTCCTGGTTCCTCTAGGCCATCAGAGTGCCCTGCCTGATATACCATGGCCTCTCCTGGGGTCCTTGGGCCATACCCAGTGGTCTGTGCTAGCAACTGAAGCAGGGTGGTTAGAGTCCAGCACTGCCTTCAGAAGGCCAGCACCATCAGCACCCACCCTGCCACCGTCAACAAAGCCAGTGAGTGAGTCCCAAAAAAACTCTGACCTCACAGCTGCTGAGGCCTCTGCACCCCGCATTGTTAGAAATCCTGTGGGATGAGAGTTACACGGCGGGTTCACAAATCACGCCACACAACCGGTTCCACGTGGGAGGTTTATTAGGGGAAGAGGGATGGGAAGGCAAAAGGGAAGGAGGAACAGAAGGGGGAAAGGGGTCACAGAGACCATCTCTGGACAAGGCAGGAGAGAAAGAGAGAGAGAGGGAGGAGCTTTGAGTTCTCTTATAAGGTGACCCAGAACATGTGCAGGTGGTTCCAGGTGACCAGCGGGTAGTCTTCTAGGTGGCCTCACAGTTGGTCAGGTCCCTTGGGGCTGGCCGTAGAGATGCCTGCTTACAGATCCCAACACGCTAGTGTCCTGGGACAAGTCAGAGCTGTCCAGACCTCCACTGAGACAGGAAGGCTGGATGTCTCTCTTGGGCTCTTTGGATGCAGTAGCATGCGTCTCCTCTCTGTGTCCTTTCCCTGTGATGGACCACAACCACATACTAGCTCTCACGAGCACTGTGGGTCCTGCAGCAAGATGCTCAGCTGAGCATGGTTTGTGGGTTGCCCCCTAAATTTCCAGACTGTATTAAGGAAGCAGAGGGCGGAGTCAAGGTCTCCCCATTCCCCATTCCCACATTCGGTCTTGACATGGGTGACCAGAGCAGATTTGCTGGTATCATAAGGAAGAATAAGAGCAGAGTGATAGCCACACAGAGCTGGCACAGTGGCTGGCTGGGGGTGTAGAAAAGCAAGCCAAACAATGGCTTGTCCAGAGGAAACACGAAAGCGCAGGTCTGAGGAAGGTTCCGGAAAAGCAGAAAGGTCACGGGCAAGGGAGCATTCCCTCTCTCCTGACTTGGAATCCGAAAGCCTCTGTTCTTGTTTCTCCCTCAAAACCTCCTACCTTGAGCCAGGAGGAAAAGTCACAGCCCGGCTTGTGTATGGGACTCAGGAAGGAAGGGTGAGAAACCAGGCCTGGACTCTGAGTGGTCTCCCAGTTAGGCAGGCAACCACAGAACTGTCCCCTGCCTCCCTACACCTGAGGCAGTGGCATGCAAGCAGAGCCCGGCTTTCCACAGGCCCTCAGCACCTCCCTCACTGAGTCACTGAGTCAAAGCAGAAGTGCTTTGACTTCTCTGCTCTCACTAAAGAGGTCAGAGGTCAGAGGCCCCTTTCTGCCTGTGTTCTTATTTCTTGCTTGGATATTTAAAAAATGAAACAAAACAGAACAAGATATGCTTTAGGACATGCCTCCAGCCTTCCACCACTAAGGGCGACCATGCTGCTGAGCTTATGAGTCACTTGCCAAGCATATGCCTCAGACTTCCAGAGGCAGAGTCCTCTGTAGGCATGTGGTGTAGGTGAAATATCATTTCTGGTGGGGCCTGGCAGTGAAGTGGGAGGAGAGGGAGAGAAAGGGAGGGGGAGTGAGGGAGAGGAATGGGGGGGGGGGGCAGGAAGAGGGAGAAAGAGGAGAGAAGGCAGTGAGCATGAGACGGAGACTCAGAACAGCCTTCCTTGCCCTGACTCTGGCTTGTGCCCCAGGTCTTAGGGCACTGTGAAACCTGCCCTGTCCCTCTGATGGGGCATATTTGCACTGGGAGGAACTGCCAGCATAAGTACCATGTATAAGGGCATGTAATGCAAGGGACTTTCTCTGCACAAAGACCTGCATGCCTCTGTCGACAGCAGTGTCCAGTGAAACGCTAGGCAGAAAAGGCCTGGTTGCAAACTGACACTTTCTGAGTACATAAAGCATGGCTTTCTGAAGGTTTGGGAGCATGGATGGATGGCATGGCAGTTTGAGTCCTATATCTGACCCTAGATGGAGGCTGAAGCAAGGTCTCTCCCTAGCTAAGAATCTGGGGTTAAGCCATTTTGAAGGAGCTTTTCCTTTGCCAGGCATGTAGCTTCCCTGTGAGGCACAGGGCTAGGAAGGCTGAAGCAGAAAGACAGCAAGTTTGAGGTTAGCCTGGGTTACAGAGTAAGACCCTGGCTCAAAGGACACAGAGAGGTTCTCCTGCTGAAGCTGTCTGGCGTTCAGCCATGCTGGTGGACTTCACACTGCCAACCACAAAGACAGCCATTGCGTCAAAAGCAAGTGGTTAAAGAACGTCTGGACTCTCTTGCCCACTTTATCGCTCTGGCATCGCTATTTTAAGACACAGCCCAAGCATCCCTTAGTGAAAGTCTCTTCCCCTGCCAGCCCCACCCTCTTCCATGCTGCAGCGAGAGGGAACACAGTTAGCACCCTCTTCCTGGCATTTAGCATGTTGGGAGTCTAGATTTTCCAAGAGCAGGGGGGACTGTGTCCCTGTCTGTATCCACAGGGCTGAGCTCAGCACAGTGGTCACAGTGGAAGCATCATTGGTGCCGGCTGATGAATGGAGCCATGGATGAGCTCAACGCCGCTACAATGGTGAACACATCTTAAGTGTGCACCGACTAAAATAAAATAAAAGATAAAAAACTCAGTTCTCCAGCCACAGCTGCCAGACAGTTAGTGAGTGCACAAAAGCCACGCGGGACTGTTGGTTATTATATTGGTTATTATATTACAGTTGTTGGTTATTAGATTACAAGTCGGACTGACGTACACCACAGAAGGCACTGGACTGCTCTACGACAGGCATCACTTGGAGTTTTACAGTGCCCAGCCTGCACAACTGTTCGCAGGGGGCCTGTAAGAGTGACGTCCTCTCCTTTGTGCCTCATGATGGGGTAGTTCTTGTAATCTAAGATGGAGATCTACAAACCACATTCTTTTAAAATGCCCCCCAATGAATGAGTTATAAATGAAATAAAGGGTTTTTATAAAGTTGTATATGTATATATAAGCGTGTGTGTGTGTGTGTGTGTGTCTGTGTGTGTGTCTGTGTGTGTCTGTGCACATGAGTACAGGAATTCAGAAGGCGGTTTTAGATGCCCTGTAGCTGGAAGGAGAGGCAGCTGTGAGGCACTGATGTAGGCGCTAGGAACTGAACTCGGGTTCAGTTCGTGTAAATAGTTCAGGCCCTATTTCCCGCAAGAGCAGTACGTGTTCTTACCCCCTGAGCCATCTCTCCAGCCCCCAGAAGTAAGCAGATTTTGATTAAGGATCATGAACTAAAGAAACAAACCAGAGGAAGGAAATAGAAAGAGATTCGACTGCCCTCATCACCATATCTGTTTCTCTTGTATGTGAGACACACATTGTTTTGCTGGAATTATTTACTCAAGAAATGAACGATTGCAGACAGAAATAACTCACTGGGCATAGAAACACAACCAAATGAAGTGTCTGTGTTCACGGGGCAGCCAGAGCATGCAGGACACAGCAGCCGGTGATTTTCCAAAGTGAACTTTGTGAAGTCCTCACCTATGGCTTTCCAGGAACCACAGACGTGTGACGCGTGCCCATCACAGCACTTCAGCCCCTCAGCTGTCATGCCAATACCACTTTGTCAGACAAAACCTATCTCAGCATTCCCCGTCTCAGGGCCCTATTTCCTGTTCTGTAGCTGTGGTCCCCCTCCGTGGTCAACATCTCTCCTGCTCTGTGCATGCTAGGGCAAGGTGAGACCTCCTTATTCACTGTGTGGTGCTAGGCTGCAGGCCAGCCAGCTGTGCCCACAATCTCCACTGCTAACACCCTGTCCACTCCCTGATGGTTACAGCCTAAGCCGATCTGTGGGCCAGTTAGTTTATGGATTTTGTTTTGTTTTGTCTGGTTTGGTTTGGTTTGGTGTTCTCTTTGTTTGTTTGTTGTTTTGTTTTTGTTTTTTTGAGAGAGGGTCTCTCTGTGTAGCCCTGGCTGACCTGGAACTCACTCTCTAGCCTGGGCTGGCCTTGAACTTAGAGATCTGCCCACCACTACCCAGCTTTTTTGTTTATTTTGTTTTTAGTTTACATTTTTAGTGCTGATTTAGCACCACAGAGCCCCTGAATGTGGGAGTGGTGTATGAAGAAGGCACCTGTTTGGAATACTGAATTTCAGGTCTGTAAGCTGAACACCTGGGCTCAGTGGCCTGAGCAGGTGGGTGGCCTCTCCTTCCCCATGGACCGCCACAGCAGCTCCTCCCTGCAGGTGGGATGGTGTGTGCTTCTAGCACGTGATGATTTTCCATAACTGCAAACTATTTGCTCAGGCTTCTCTTTAAAGGACCTCCAAGAAGTAATTAGCCACAAAGAATTCTCTATGAAGTAATATAGCCTTGTAAATAACATCCTTTATCATTCCATCTTGCCCTAGTAAGCCCGCTTCTTCCTTCCCAGAAAAGTTATCAGCCTGCTAAGAAATGCAGGCTGTGGACCTGGGACCAACCTGAGCCCTGTCCTTTCAGCCAAGAGAGCATTTTTAATGACTTGATAGACAGCCACGGCTAAAGAGGTTACACAAAGCTTCGGAGCCGCTTTTCATAGGCCATTGGATGCCTCTGCTTTGTGAGTATCAGGTACCAGGAGCAGGTGGGAGCTCCCTGCAGAAGATGAGGGTGCTGGGGAGAGAAAAGAACCGCAGATAGTGTTTCCTCCGTCCTAACAAAGATCAGATTTAAAATTTCAAGAACAATGACTTCACGCCCACCCCCTGGGCTCTGTGTGTCTGTGTTCATGTGTGTGTGTGTGTGTGTGTGTACTCGTTATGAGAAATAGTCCAGGGTGAATACTTAACATTTGGCTTTCTGGATTCAAAGAAGCCCTGTTTCTTACATTGTCTTTCAATTTCTGTGGTGTAAATTTTCCCACAGAGGTCAGTTCAAAGTCCTACCATGATGTCACTCTATGCCAGGAGGGGAGATCTGTGTCTCACTACTGTTTTGCGTTTCTACCAGTCAGAGACAGAAATAACCTTGAGATTGTAGCCAGGAGCAAAATGTAAACTAACTAGAAATTGGTGAATTATATGCTTTCTGCTTTTTGAAGTGCTGGGGGACCTAACTGGAGGCTTCTTGCAGGCAAATGTTCCGCCACTGGCTTACACCCTGGCGTTGCTACTTTTTAATATGTACTTGTTCAGTTGTGAGGTTCTGTGTTTTCATTCCCAGTAAGGGCTCTGTTTCTTGAAGCCTCTGAAAGCCCCTGGTGTTCAGTGGTTCATTTTGTAAGCTGGTTTGAGGTAGCTCCCATGTATGCTTGCCCTGCAGGCACTCATTCGCACGTGTGTCCCTGTGACGGCCACTTCCAGTTTTGAATTTCCGTGTCATGGCTTCCAGAACGCACTCAGTGAGGCAGGTGCCTGCTTTAGGAAAGAGGAAATGGGACTATCAAACACAGTTGGTGAGCACACCCACCCATGCAATGGGTGCTGTTATCACCCCCAGATGCTGTCCTTTCTAGAACTGGTCCTGGATGCCACATAGGCATCTCCTCCAGTGATCGTTGAGAGTCCCTGGGTTCCTGCCCAGGCCCTTCACTCACCACTGACCTGTGTAGCACGCTGACTCAGTGGCCCTCTGGGCCAAGCCATGTGTCTGAATGGCAGCTTCCTCTCCAACCCACACTTCCTTTCCTGGGACATGCTCTCCCTCTGCTCTCAGCTAGGAGAGGACAGCTTCAAGGCTGACCTGCTCTGTCCAGCAGTAACAGAAAAGGCCATGGAGGCTTGGGGCCAAGTGAGCTTGGAAGCAAGGCTTTGCTGTTCGGCAAAGGTCTGGGTGGTGGGAAGGATGAAGCGGATGCTCAGGCCTAGGTTTTCCTACTTTGTGCTTTCCAATGTGCTCCCGTCAGTGCTGTCAAGACATGCCATGCATCTACGGCTCACCATAGTCACTGAGGGGGACAGGAATCAGTAATTACATACTTTTATACTAAAATAAAAACACCATGGGCTGGAGAGACGGCTCAGAGGTTAAGAGCACTGACTGTTCTTCCAAAGGTCCTGAGTTCGATTCCCAGCAAGCACATGGTGGCTCACAACCATCTATAGTGAGATCTGGTACCCTCTTCTGGAGCACATGCAGCCCGGATGCTGTATAAATACTGAATAAATAAATCTTTAAAAAAATAAATAATAAAAAAATAAAAACACCAGCTGGGCATGGTGGGGCATGCCTTCAGTCCCAGTACTCAGGAAGCAGATGAAGGCAGATTTCAGAGTTCAAGGCCAACCTGGTCTACAGAGTGAATTCCAGGACAGCCAGGGTAACACAGAGAAACCCTGTTTCAGGAACAAAACAACAACAACAACCCCTCCCCCCCAAAACCAGGTAACACAGTGCTTACCGTGTGTCTATCTTTGATTCTAGATCTGGATACATGGGAAGCACACTGAGTTCACTATGACACTCCATAATGAACGCACATGAACAGAAGGTAAGATAGAATCTTTGCCCGAGCTCTCCCAGCTGGAAAGCTGAGAAGCAGGATTGAACCCCCTTTGGCGAGGCTCCAGTGTCTTGTTCTCAAGCACGTGCAGACTGCATATGTGGTAGAGAACAGTGCATGCTCTGAGGATTTGGAGAACTGCTTCTTCTCCTGGGAGAGGTGGCGGTGGCCGGGAATCGGCCTGGGGGAGTGGTACATGGTTTTTCTGTCCCTCCACATAGGGAGCAAGTGGAAGGATTGAGAGTACCTTGGGTAGGAGAGATGAAGACTGACTTGGATCTTGGGGAAGTCATCTGCATATTCAGAAGTCCCTTTTTCCTGACGTCTTGGGAGATGTGAGGAGGATCTGCCTTTCCACACTTGGCCCTGGGCAAACCGTCCACCATTGCATGTGGCATTCAGGGTCACCGAGGAATGGCCAAAGGGGTGGGAGTTGACCTAGATGAAGGTCACCGTGAAAGTGTAAGCAGTGGCCCTGGTGGACTTGCTTTGAGGAGCCAAGAGAGGGGCTGGTGTGAGCATGTACAGAAGGGAGCATTTCTCTGCCATCTGAACCAGGGCATGGAGCTCACTGTCTCCTGCCCTACATCTTGCCTTTGAACATTTCCTGAGGTTATTTTAGTTTGCTGGTAATAAAAGGAAATCTCTTCTAAGGAAAGTGGAGCTGCAGGAACAGCCCAAACTCCTCTCACCCAAAGTTATTTAGGACAGACAGCATTGTGCTCTTTCTAGCGGTCGTTCCCTGCAGTTGGCGGACCAGTCTCCGGGTTGCGAGGCGCTTGATCAGCCCTCAGCAGCTATGAGCAGCAGGGTGTGGATTATTGCTCCCATTTCATAGGTGGAGAACTGACGCTGGAGATGGGACTCGCTAGAGCCTCACAGTTCCTGTATTAATCCTCCATGGAGGGGGTTCAGGGCAATTGCTAATCTGAGATCTCATGAAATCACAGATAAGTGACTATTACCACCAAGTCGCAGTTTTTAGAACCATAATTGGTTTTGTGGTTAGGGGATGGTCACAGGTTATCACAGTTTGATCTCTGTTTCTGTGACAAAAACCAAACCAAACCAAAACACCATGTGACAAAAAGCAAAAAAGCAAAGCAGGAGAGAAAGGACTCATTTCAGCTTATTGTTCCAGCAATTCCAGGCTACAAGCCAATGTAGCAAGAATGTCAAGGCATCAGGAACTACTCACATCCGAGGTCAGGGGCAGGGAGAAACAAATGCATGCTTGCTCATCTGCTTGCATGCTTGTTTGCTCGCTCTCTCTCTCTCCGTTCTTTCACAGTTCAGGAGTCCCTGCCTAGGGAATGGAACAGCCACAGTGGGAGGGATCGCCCACATCAATCACCCTTTGCTAAGGTGATCCCTACTATATTATCCCCACAGGCCAACTCCATGTAGACAGTCTCTCGCTGAGACTCCCTTCTCAGGCTACGCTAGGTTGTGCCAAGTTTGATGATTAAAACTATCCATCACACAAATGGAAGCAGAGACCTCTGGTTGGATGAGACACACCATCAACCATGCTGACCCAGACACGGGGACGAGCAGAGACGGGAAGCCCCAGAACGCTGCTTTGCGTTGGCTGCTTATACGTGTGCTAACACTGGTAGCGTCAAGCCTGGGAGAAACAGATGTGTGCTCCAGCTGTGTGCTCTCGGCGAGGACAATGAGGCTGTGTTTTCTTCTTCTAGTCATGACATGAGGCTATACGCGCGCACACACACACACACACACACACACACAGAGAGAGAGAGAGAGAGAGAGAGAGAGAGAGAGAGAACACACACTGCCAGCCAGAGAAGCTCCCCTACGTGTTGGTGTCAGGGTTTTGGGGGGGCAAAACGTGTAGGCATGGCTGACTGCCCAAAAATCTGACCTTGGACTCCAGTCCCTCCAAAGGGCAATTTGATATCATCTGATCTAAGGACATACTATGTATCAGCTTACTAGAATGTCAGGGTACCTGGTGTCATCCAAAACCTTGAGGGAAATGAGAACATTCTTATTAACGTGAATGTTGCAAAGGTTTCGAGGTCACTTCCCAGGAGCCAGGCAGAACCTAATCCTGTCTTCAGGGAAGTTAATCCCCTCCTTGACAAGGACCAACCCACTCATGAGGGCATTCTAGACTGAAGAAATTCAGTTTCTCTTCCTTGTGGCCCTTTTTTAAATAGCTCTAGGCTCTGCCATTGAAAGATCTATTTTAATACTCAGTCCGTGTCTAGTCTCCATGGCCTGTAGACCTCAGGAGAGATGCAGGCTGCCATAGGGTCATAGTGTGTCTCTCTGTGGGGTCTTGGTCTGGAGCAGGTGGCTCCATTTCTGAGCATCAGGCAGGAAAAGGTTTCTCTGCCTTGTCCACAGGCTGAACTCTTCCATGGGAGTCTCTAGTGTCAGTGCTGTTGATCTGCCTGCTGCCTTCTCTGGGACTGTGAGCTTTGAGCCTTGGTGACTGCCTCTTGGCTTGACTCTGCAGGTCCTCTTCCCAATCCTAGGTTGCCCCTAGCTTCTGGGAGTGTTGCTCCCTTGTGCCTACCTGACACCTGCAGAGGAGCCCCATCGTTCCTTTTAGTCATCACTGTCAAAGTCAGTCATGCCAATCCTAGGCTACGTCATGATGCTCCAGAGGGTCCATCAGCCAGCTTTTGTCCAGTGCTCTGGGATAGCAAAAGTTCACAGGTCTACAGTTCTGGTGACCCATAAAGAAATGTTGTAGATAAGATGTTGTATCAATCGGAGGCTTTTGCCAGCTCTGCTCATAATAAGATTGCAAGTCTTAAGCCTCTGAAATTCTTTCAGGGACTTGAGGAACTTAAGGAAATGTGGGTACCAACGCTTACCTTCGGCTCAGATGTGTCTGCAGGGAAATGTGTCAGTCTTCACAGGAAAGCTGAAATCATCTCCCATTCACTTCTCAGCTCAGCTTAGCTTAGCCTTCACCACTTACAGGTTATAAAAAAAATATTTAGTTTGAGTTGGCTAAATATGTCCATGTGTCCTTTACTTGCATCTCAATGCGTATCTCATTCATTTTTTTTAATTCTGATGCCTTCCCTAACCCCTGGCATATGCTGTAGACCTTAGCACATGCTGAATTAGTGCATGACCTACCCTTTGGATCCTGCAGTCCTTTCCTCATGAAAGCAGAAGAAGTCATCCAGGTCATGGTTGGTGTGGTGATTTGAGTAAGAATGGCCCCATAAGTTTATATGTTTGAATGCTTGGTCATTATGGAGTGGCACTACTTGAGAGGGATCAGAAGGTGTGGCCTTGGGGTAGGTACGGCCTTGTTGAAGGAATTATGTCACTGGGGATAGGCTTTGGGGTTCCAAAAGCCCAGTCTCTCTCTTTCTGCTGCCTGAGATCCAGATGTAAAACTCTCAGCCCCCTCTTCAGCACCATGTCTGCCTGCTGATATTATGATAAGGGACTAAACCTCTGAATTGTAAGCAATCCCTAGTTAAATGCCTTTTTTTTAAAGTAAGAGTCGGTGTCATCATGGTGTCTTTTCACAACAATAGAACACTGCTTAAGACTGTTAGCCATCATAGACATCTTTCCCCTCAAATATCCAGAAGGACGCAGAGCATTTTCTTCCATTCCTAATCCATTTTTCTTCTCTGAGGAGCAGGCAGGATCCCAAAGCAGGTGACTGACAAAGAAGTCACAGTGAAGACATGTGGGTGAACAGGACAGCATGTGGGGACAAGAACTGAGTGGGCACAAGACAAGGCCATGGGCATAGGCTTATCAGCTCTGGGAGTGTGGCTGCCATTACATCGTGGCCCGTCAAATCCTCAGCTTTGGGAAAGGGAGCCCTCCACCATGCTAGCCATCAAATCACCCGGGAGCTTTTGAAAACATAGATTTTGATCTTGAAAGGCTAGGTGGAGTCCAAACATCCCGTGCCTTTTAAAAGCCCTCACACTTGCAATAAACCATGGGAAAGAGAAGAGGGGACAGAGCGACAGAGGAGCAACGTTTCTGCACAGCTCTGGCATGAGACAGTATAGGCCTGATGCTGACCCCAGTGACTTAAGATGGACCCAGAATGATCTAGAGCAGGGGTTCTCAACCTGTGGGTCCTGACCCCCTACAGGGTCACATATCAGATGTCCTGCATATCCCATATTTACATTACAATTCGTAACAGTAGCAAAATTACAGTTGTGAAGCAACAATGAAATAATTTTATGGTTGGGGGTCACCACAGCATGAGGAACTATTGGAGGAAGGTTGAGAACCACTGATAGAAGCTAAAACAACAGCTTAGAAATTAAAGAATTCCTCAAGAAACCAAATGCAGGCCCTAGGGTATAGCTCAGTGGCGGAGAGTGTGTGTTACACACGTCAGGCCTTGGGTGTGCTCCCTAGCCCTGCCACACTGAAAAGCTGTGTTAGAGGGGTGTATTTAACCCAAAGGACGCCATCAGGAACGAAAGGGTGGAAGGCAAACACTTATGTATACCTAGAGACAAAATGTAAGATGCAGCTCAATAAAACCCAACCAGCTCAATAAACCCCTCAGTGTGAGCAGATTAAGTGCTCCAAAGACAAAGATCGTCTCGTCAGGCTGAGCTCAAAGAATGTGGCCTGGCTGCACATGTTGTCTCCAGAAAACACACCTTCTGTGAAAGATTCGAGCAGACTGAAATGAAAGGGGGTGGGGGGGAGACAGAGCCTCGAGTGAACAGCGACATCGGGGCAGCAGTGCTGGCTGATGTCCAACGGAAGGGACTGGACCAAAAGCGTCAGCAATTTTACGTGAGCTCCACGTGGAGGCTCCAGTGACTGTGGCCTGCGGCACCGCGGCCACTCACAGCTCCCACCCGCCACCTCAGTGCTTCCCCAGGGCAGGTGAGGCATGGACAGAGGAGGGTCCTGTCACCATCACCCCTCAAGATCTGTGAAGACTCGAGATGTTCCTCAGTGCTTGAAAACTAAATGCTAGAGCCATTCTTTCTCAGCAGTTCCTGGGGCCAGCAGCAGTTCCTGGGGCCAGCAGATAAAGCTGCAGACATACTCATTTTGTGCCTAGGAACTGTGGACATCGTAAAAGATTTATTTTTATTATTTTTAAGTGTGTGTGTGTGCACGCTCATAAATGCTGGTGCTCTAGGTGGTTGTGAGCCTCCTAATGTGGGTGCTAGGAATTAAACTTGGGTCTTCTCAAAGAGCAAGAAGTACTCTTCACTCCTGAGCTCTCTAGTCCTTTAAATGTGCAGCCTAGGTTGGCTTTGAACTTGTGACCCTCCTGCTTCTGCTCTTCAGCATATCCTACTGGTGTGTACACTGGAATCAGCAGGTGTTTTAAAAATATTTATTTTCATTTTATGTGCATTGGTGTTTTGCCTTGCATGCATGTCTGTGTGAAAATGTCAGATCTTGGAGTTACAGACAGTTGTGAGCTGTCGTGTGAGTACTGGGATTTGAACCTAGCTCCTTTGGGAAGGGCAGTCAGTGCCCTCAACCTCTGAGCCATCTCTCCAGACCCCCAGCAGTTATTTTTAATATATAATGTTAGAGGCTCAAAGAGGTGTTTGTGTATGCATGAGTGAGTGTGTGTGTGTATGTGTGTGAGTGTGTGTGTATATGTATGCATGAGTAAGTGTGTGTGTGTATGTGTGTGTGTGTGTGTGTGTGGTGCTGAGGGTTGAACTCAGGGCTTCATGCAAATTAGACAAGTGCTCTACTTCTAAGCAACATCCCAGCCAGGGGAGTGTTTTATAATGATTTGAAAAGTCAACTAATCATGAATCTATAACCATTTTAAGCACCTGCCTAATAATGCAAGGCTAAAATTCACAAAGCCAAATGTGGCAGAAACGAAACAGACGACAGAAGTGTCGGAATGCATTATATGTAGCGAGGGTAGGGCATGGCTTTTTGAACCTTCTCTACACAGGACGCCCTGGACTGCTGTGTCTATTGTGAATGTACTTCTCGCTGATGGTCTTGGGCTGTGAGGCTTGAAAGCTGCTGGCTGAGGGGAACCCCAGGGTCGCCCTGGCTGGAGGTCTCAGCTGTGATCCAAACTGATGTGAGAAACACAGTCCCAGAAAGGTCTGGAGGTACGCTTCCCTCCTGGCTTGCTCTGTGACAGGAAGCCAGCCTAGCAGATAGATGTCTGGAGAGGCTTTCTACGCTACTTCGAACAAAATCAATATAGCACCTCAGGCTCTGCACCCAGAATTTATAGATTAGGCCCGTAGTGCCCAGGCGGGGCTGGAGAGCGGTGCACCCGCCAATGTCCCAGTTGAGCAGTAGGTGGCGCTACAGCTCCAGGTAAGGCCGGGTGTCCGCGCGTCTCCCCGCAGGAGTGGCGGAGCACAGGGTTAGGAGAGAGAGTAGCTGTGTCGTGATAGAGATCGCACCTTCTCTGCCTGTTCCCATGGCACAAAACTGGGGCTTAGAAATAGACCTGACTTAATAGGAAAACCCTCACTGACCCTTCAAAGGCAGAATGAATAGCGGTGTGTAAGTGAGGTGCATAATAGAGTTGAAGAATCGCGCGCGCGCGCGCACACACACACACACACACACACACACAAATGCTGCGGAAGGGGACTACTCCACCTGCCTCTAGGGTGTCCACGTCTATCACAGATTTGGCTTCTGTGCTTGCAGAGGACCGGCGTCAACGACAGGGGCTGGCAGGGCTCTGATCCTGGCAGCTTGGCCGTCTCTGGGAGCGAGAATTCTCAAAGGTACAGGCAATTAGGAGCCTCCAAGGCGGGTCTGTCCTTGAGGATAGATTCTAACCGTAAAAGAAGGGACCCCAAAGAAGCAGCTGGAGCTGGCTCAAACGGGCTCATGAGAACTGATAATTTCTCAAAGCTGTGTCTAAATATAGCCTTAGTTAAAAATTTACAACTAAATACATTAAAAATACAGCAAGCACTAAAACTCCTAATTTTCTAATGATTATGCTACGATCTATTGTCACTGGGGATTTTTACGTTTACTGTCTCTGCTGCTCGGGACTGCTCTGTTACCACACGCAGTGATGAAATTCCGCCAGCTAGAAACTGGAGGTGGAGGGAGGAGGATTTACACTGCAGAAACAAGCAAGTGCCCCTGGGGCCCCTGGGGCTGCCTCGGAGAGCTGCCAGCACACTGCAGGGGCCTCGGCCCTCAGTTCCCCCCTCTTGGCGCCCCCCTAGCCAGAACTCCCAGCCTGAGAGTCTTCCTTAGAGGCACGGGGGTTGAAGGCATGGCTGACCTTACCTGGCCAGGCAAGCATGAGGAGAGCTTGGGTCAGAGACTAGGTTCAAAGGAAAAAGTTCCTCCTTGCCCTCCCAGGACTCTGCATCTGCCGCACAGGTAGTGAAAAGGAAAACATGGAGATTGTCTGGCGAAATGATTGGCACACGAGCAAGGTCTGTGCCCCAGGTGGCAGAAGTAGGGCTTGGAAATAGACTTCATGAGAACGGTCACCTCTCCAGCCCTTTAAAGGCAGAACTCCCCCCGTTATAGGATACATCAGTGAGAGGGGAGGAATCCACAGAGCGGTGTAGTTCACAGCAGAGCACATCCTGGGAACTGGTTCCCCACGCTGGACCTCAGACTTCCCTGGAGATACTGAATCGGAATCTGGATTTTTAACCTAATCCCCCAGCGGTGTGTAAACAATCCTAACTATATAAGCATTAGACTGCATTGGATACCATTGCAATGCGTTCACCTTACATTACCATTTATTATGCCATACTATCTAGAAACAGTCTTTATCTGGGGAGCTGGTTGATACAGTATAGCAATCCATGTCGTAGGATATTATTCCCACAGTAAAAAAAAAAAATGACATGAGTTTTAGAAACAGGTAAACAGAAATCTGAGCTACAGGGTTAAGGAAAAAAAAAAGTCATTCCTAAAACCAAAATTTGTTGTGAACAACCAAATAATTAAAAATGAAATCGAACTCATGCAAAAGAAAATATGCAGGCATATTTTTATAATCTTGAATATAAACTCTTGCATAAGTGTGGGTAAGTCCATATTTATACAAGAAAAAATTAATATGCTCAGACCATGTATATAAAAGCCTCACATTCCTGCCTGGCAAAAGTTACTAGTGAAGAAGTAAAAGTGGACTAAAGAGCTAGCCAGTGAGTACAGCTGTTATCAACACTCATGAGGAGCTGAGTTCAGATCACATATAAGCTGGATGTCCAGAGTATGCCTGAAATCCCAGCTTCGTGTAGAGCAGAGATAATCTGTAGGGATTGCTGGTTTCCAGCCTAGCACCCACCCCCCCACCAAAATGAGCCCTAGATTCAGAGAGAGACCCTGCCTCAAAGGAATAGACAAAGAATGACAGAAAAGGACAGCTGTTGCTCTTGTCTGGCCCGCGTGCACACACACACACAAACACACACACACGCCTGTCCTTATGCTCATACAGGCACATTCACACACAGATAACATACATGAATGCATAAAATAAAAACACAAATGAAAGATTCAAAAATATATGCAACAGTATAGAAAGAAGTTACGTTAATAAATAAAACTTTACTGCAAATAATTAAGAAAATACCAACAAAGTAATAGAAGTAGAAAGAAAGTATAAACCATAGAAAAGGAAATGAAAGTAAAGGATTCTAAACATCTGGAAAGAACCCTCTCTCACACAGAAAGCAGGTTGGCGCCATGCTGAGACAGACTGTCATTAGGATGGCAAAGGCTAAATTTAATCCTGTTGAGAAGGAACCAGCCATTCTCCTTTAAAGACTCTCCTGTGGAGCATTGAGACTTCCTGCCATACCTCTGAAGCCAGCTGTTCTTATAGATCTGCATGCGTACATGGATGGATAAGCGAGAATATTATTTCAACACTAATTACAAATAATGAAAAACTGACTGTTCATGAATATTGATTCGGTTAAATTCATTTGTCACAAAGGCACAAAGAAATTGGTCAAATACTATGAAACCATTAAAAAAAAAAGACAATGCTGTAGGGACTTGTATTACATACTTCGCTCACTACTCAATACTTGACAGGAGGGGGCTGGTGGAAGAAGTCCTCTTTGGCTCACTGTTTCATGGTAGGTCTCTCCTGTGCTCATCTGTATTTTCTCATGCTGGACTCCTGCCCCGTGGGAAGGTGCAGGGTCTTTCTTTCTCAGTCACACTCCTCTGGAAAGACCCTCACACCTCTGGTGTGTCCCCTAGATGATTCCAAATCAGGCCAAGTTGACAATGAGGATAAACCATCAGGAGCTCCCTCTCTGTCAACTGGACACCAGCCACACACAGCGCTTTCTAACCCTAATGTTCATTCCACCGTTGGTCTGCAGCTTTAACTGGGTTCACGGTCCATTCTCTGCCAAGCTGCACTTATTTTTAAATTGCATTTTTCTATTCTACTTTCTGCTTCCTCCCCTGCTGTAAATCTGGGTAAATGCACAGCCTGTATAAAACACTGTCTTGAAATATCTTCCTCCAAACGTCCCTCAACTTTGAGCTCACCCTCTCTCACATTCTCGAGACACGGGGAGAACGCTGCCAGAATGATTGCAAGAATGTAGCGTGAATGGTGGGGAAGGCAGGCATCAGGAGCGTGGGGCTGCTGGCTCTTGAGGGAAGAAGCAGGCAAAACTGGTGCTCACCTGGCTTTCCCCTTTTTAAAAATATGTATTTATGAGCTAGGTGTGGTGATGCACGGCTTTAATCCTGGCACTCAGGAGGCAGAGGCAGGAGGAACGTTGAGTCCAGCCTGGTCTACAAGGAGAGAGTTCCAGCTCAGTCAAGGCTGTATGCAATAAATAAATAAATGAATAAATGAATAAATAAATAAATAAATGCTTTTCTTTAAGTTTCATTTTATGTATATGTGTGGGTGCTCCCATGTGTATGTATGTGCACCGCGTGTATGACTGTTGCCTTTGGAAACCAAAAGTGGGTATCAGATGCTCTGGAGCTGGAGTCACGGGTGGCTGTGAGCTGCCTGATGTGGGTGCTTGGCGTTGACCGGTGAGGACCTCCTCGTGAGCAGCAAGGGCTCTGAACTGCTGAGTCATCCCTCCAGCAGGTCTTTTTCCCCTCTGTATTTAGTCCAAGGTCCCTGCCTTCTACCTTGCTGCTTTCCTGCTGTGTCTTCTAACTGGTCCAAGCCTCTGAGGATTCCCTTGTCTCTGCCCCTCATCTCCTCACTGGAACCGTAGGCCCTGCATCCGGCTCCTAGGTTTCCACGGCAAGCCACCTCCCCAGCAGCCTGAGGAGTTTATGAATCCAACCAAGTTGACAATTGAGGTTAACCACCCGAAGACTGAAAGGAAATGGCCACTTACTTCTATATTTTAACTGGAAAAAAATCCAGTATCTAAAACATTATATGTAGTATGTTGCCATTTGAGGGAAAATACAAGCTTTTGATTCTTAGGAACCCCTGCAATGAGAAGAATACAGTTACCAGTGGGAGCTGAAGAGAACTGCGGGTCAAAGGTCAATGTCTTTCATAAGGCTAGTTCTTTAAACTGTGCTTCGTTAACTTTAAATGAAATCATTATGCATGTACATATGTGTGTGTTGTGTGGGTGTATGCATGTTTGCATGTGTAAGGGCACACATGTGTGTGCATCACATGCATGTGTGTGTTGGACACCTGCCTTGCTTACTGAGGCGGCGTCTCTCACTGAACCTGGAGCTTGTGATTCCGGTAGTCTAGGTATCGGCTAGACAGGGATCCCGTCTGTCTACTCCAGGTATTAGGAGTACAGAATGCCGTCATGTCTGCCTAGCTCTAGGAATGTGAGCCCCTGTCCACATTTGCACGGCTATTTCCATAGCCCAACTTTAAATTAATTTTCTTGTTCCCAGAAAGGAAGCGCTCTGGTTACCACAGCCACTCCACGGCAAACAGAACGGAGTATTTTTGGGTGTGTGCTGCTTTCATTTTTCTTGTCCTAACAATTAAATGCTTTCTTATCTTCAAGGCACATTCCAGCCTCTGCCTCTTTCCCTTCAGCCCAAGGAATGTGCATGCACACACACACACACACACACACACACACACACACCGTGCAGCATGCGAGATGGGGGACTTATTGTTGCTCTTGCTGTTCAGTTGCTTTTCTATGCCTGCCCCATTCTTCTGTAAGTCACATAGAATGCCACCAGCCTTTGGCCGTAAGTCATGACTCTCTCGTCCCAACCCCTGGGGCACCCCAGTCATGCCACACAGTGCAGTCCATAATTGCACCCTGACTGAGCTGCTTAGCAGAGCATTGCAGGGCACATGGGTCTTCAGCTGCACTCATGGCACCGGAAGGTGGGGGTGGGGCTTCCCTCGGGTCCGCACTCTCCCCTTCCTGCTTAAAGCAAGGTGGGCACCTCAGAGCAATGTCTCCTCTTCTCAGGTGATGGCTGTCATCAACATGGAGAAGGGGTAGCATTGTCTTATTAGACAGCTGGCTTGTGCCACGCTCGCTCAGGGTGACTCACTTGCTCTGCTGCATGGACAGGGGGTCTCTCCTGCTGTGGAAATGACTCATCAGCCGGCAGGGTGAC
The DNA here is from genome assembly GCA_028658305.1 of Pachyuromys duprasi. NCBI lineage: Eukaryota > Metazoa > Chordata > Mammalia > Rodentia > Muridae > Pachyuromys > Pachyuromys duprasi. Next base: position 6,939,158 of record CM053757.1, on the reverse strand, counting down.
AGGCAGCTGACCTCGTGTTATGTGCTTGGGGTCAGGGCAGCAGCAGCCCTGTGGAAAGCCCTGTGGGCTGGAAGCAGCCCACACCCTCCTTCCGTGTCTCCAGTCCGAACAACTGGAGCCTGCGTTTGCTTTTGTGAATTTATAAGCTTGGAGGAGCTTTCACCAAGTACTTATGAAGTGTCTGTTCGGTATTGGACACTGGTGGGTAGTCGGGTCCAAAAACACAAACAAAGCATAGATTCTGCTCTCAAGGAGTTTATGGTCTTTGGGGGAAAACGGTCATGTGAACAAAATCAATACAATGTTGTTAGCACAGTGACAAGGAGCTTGCCAGGTGGGAAAGAAGGGGAGATTTATACTGGTCCCCTCGCCCTGAGAGGCGAAGACTAGCTCTCTCGCCACCCCGACCCTGACCCACACCCACACCCACACCCACACCCCTACTGCTTCTCTCTCACCTCCCAGCAGAGGCGCTGTCTAAGGTTAGGGAAAAGGAGACTGGTTTGGCTAAAGGAGCAAATAGAAAGAGGTTGGATCCTGGAGAAACAAGTGTGTGGGTGCAGACTGCTGGGAATGGAAGTGGCTTAGGAGCTGGGGGGGGGGTTTGAAGTGGGAGTTCTCAGGTGGCTAAATCTTGCCCTGTGGGGGGTCAGCTCAAAGGTCCTCTTCCCACTAAAGGAGTATTCTCCTCCCCAGAATGGGTTGGACATGGTCCTCAATGACCAGGTCAGGTTTGGCCACTAATGATGCCCTCAGGAAAAGGCCCACAGGGCGGGAGCACTTCACTCCAGGCCCAGGCCTGACCACAGGGTAGAAAGCCTCGTGTCTCATGACTTTGCTCAGCACTCCTCACCCCTCACTCAGAACCTATGAAAGGCCATATCAAAGGGTGTTAGCAGAAGCCCCAGTGAGGATGCTTGCTGGTCGGAAGGGAAGAAATGGACTCAGAAGTGCGTGAACCTTTGTTATATTGTTGTGAATCTAAGATATTTGAATTCTTTCTTTTTGTTTATTTTTTTGAGACAGGGTCCTACTACATAATTTCAGTTTAGCTGGGGCTGGTCTCAAAACTTATGACCCTCCCCCCCAGTCTCTGCCTCCTGGCTGCTAGGATGACAGGTGTGTACCACCACAGTTGACCTGATACTTGCATTCCTGGCTGTGGAGGCTAGGTGTTAGGGATGTGGTTGAACCACCCTATGGGGGCTTTGGTGAAGGCAGGGGACAGAGGCATTCATCCTGGTGTCACCTCTGAGAGCCATCTAGGAGCTCGTGATGATGAGAATTGGAGCCCTCTGCTCTACCCACCTCCCAAGGACTCAACTTCCAGACAGTAGGTAGCTAAGTGGGCTAAGGAATCCTTTCCATCCTCTGGTTGGTGAGCACTGGACAGAGCTGGGGCCGGGTTTTTGAAGAGCTTCAGATGCTGATAGACTGATTGTCAGAGTGCATGGTGGTAGCCGCCAGCCAAGCCTCCCTGCAAATGGAAACACTCAGCTGCCGCAGTGAAGGGCAGGCTTCCAGAACACTCCGAGAGGCTAAGAGCCCCTCTCTGCTCACACACTGCTCTCCTGGCCAGGACCCCTCCTCATGTAAAATGGTTCTTGTGCAAAGAGCGCCTGCCTAAAGCCCCCGGAATCCTATGAGCCACTGCATTAGTTGCATGTCATAAATATTTATGCCCTGCTAATGTGTGTTGAGTGTGTGCCGAGCATTGGGCAGGGCTGCCGAGGGACAGAGGAAGCCCGCTCTCAGGCAGCAAGAGGCAGATTTCAGCATCCTGCGTACGGTCTGGACTCCAGGATGTGGACACTCAGCTTCAGATCCAGCTGGTCCAGCAGCTGGGGATGAGCACCCGGACCACAGTGAAGCAGGAATTCTGGACAAATGGGAGGGGGCTGGAGCTGCATAAACCCACCCCCAAAGCCTGGTTTCTGTGAATTGGGGGTGGGTGGGGCTAGAAACAGCAGCATGGCTTACAGTCGTCTAACACAAAGGCCCAGGATTCAAACCTGTGTGCCCAGGTCCAAGAAAGTGTTCATAGCTGCATAGATGAAGCAGGAAAAGCTGAGGGCCAACTGTCACCATGGGAGCCGCCAGCAAACTTTTCCCCACCACACAAGGAGAGATTTACCTATCTGTGGCTCCACAGCCACAGACAAGTGAGCTGGGATTCAGACTCAAGTTCTCGGCTTCCAGATTTGTGTTCTTCCCCTAACAAGCTGCCTGCCCCCTGAACTGCACACATCACAGACTTTGACGAGGCTTCAGGTCCTGCCTTCAAGGCCTGCTTCTCAGTCTGGACACCTGAGTGCTTTGAAGACGGCATGGGGACACTGCAACCTATGTGTGCAGGAAGGAGTTTCATGGGCTCTAGCACCCTGACTGGGACCCAGAGGCTCTGTGGGGTCTGTGCCAATGGGTGGAGCCCCAGCCAAAGGTCACTTACTACGTGGTAGCCCCTCTAGGATTGTTCTTCTAAGAATCCCACCCTTGCCTGGTGTTCTCAGCCCCCTCCACCTCTTGACAGGGTCTTGCTATATAGCCTAAGCTAGCCTAAAACTCATGATCACACGCCTCACTGAGCAGTTTTGAGGTGAGGAAGGAAATGGTCTGCACACAGGTGCCAGGTGCACTGTGCTATGCCCAGGTAGAACCAGCAAATGCTGGCCTGCTCACTGCCTGCAGGGTCACTACTGGCTATAGGTAGCTCAGCTACGTGCTCATCCTTTCATGTCTGCCAGCTGTCTTAAGTGTGGTCACTAGAGGGCTGCAGAGATTGCTCAGAGCTTCAGAGCACAGGCTGCACTTCCAGAGGACCTGGATTTGATTCCTAGCACCCACATGCCAGCTAATGACCACCTATAACTCCGGTTCGCCCTCTTTTGGCCTTCATGGGCGTGGCACTTATGTGGTGCACAGACATAGGTGCAGGCTCCCAGACCTCAGCACAACTCATGCCATGATGGCAGTACCATTCAGGCTTAGGAACCCAGTGCATGGGCAACACTACCTGCCAAAACAGTAACAAAGACCTAACCACTCCAAGTCCACAGTTCTGGGAAAGTCCCTAAATGTACCCGTCTCACTTTTTGTCTTCTACAGTTCTGCTTCTGGCTAACTGTTCTTGGGAACTAAAGTGTGTCAAACTAGGGTGTAGTTTTCATACTTAAAAGCCTACCCTGAGCAAGGCTTGGGATTGCACTCGGGTCTCAAACACCTAGTGGAATCACCGATGGATAAGAAAGACTTTCTATTGACTTGAACTCGTGTGTCTGACCTCACAACAATACTCATAAAATAAAAATAAATAAATGTATTTAAAAAAAATGTGACCACTAACTCCAGACGGGACGAGTCATCAGAGCACAGAATGTGCTGGGAGTCTGGGAATGCAGCATGTAGCAGGAAGCATAGGGTCACTCATTTGCCTCGGGCAGGCTGTGCCCGCTGGTGCATCCAGAGGTCTGTGTGCATATGTTTGCCTAAGAGGATGCTTGGTTGGCCAGCAGGCGCCAGCGGGCCTTACTGGGTATGTTGAGGTACCCACACCGACACTTCAAGCATGGCGCTGGGGCAGGCCCACAGTTTTCTGACTGACCAGAAATAAGAGGCACACAGGTGCCTTAGCACCAGCGGGATGACAAACAGGATGGTGGTCAGGCACCCTTGCTTCATTTACCAGTGTAGCTCAACCACCAGAAACAGAGTCTAAGGCCATAGTAGGTGTTCAGCGAACAGTTGATAAAGAGACAAGTGACTGAGTGTTCACTCGCCTAGACCAAGCCTTGGTTAGATAATATAGTTAAACATAATTTCAAAGTATATCTTCAAGGAAATTTCCAAGAGAGGTTAGCAGTCTGGTGACGGACAGAGTACAGCAGTCGGCCCTCAGTGGGGGGGGGGGGAATGTCATTCCGTAGAGGAAGGCCTGAATGCTATAAAGATGTAGAGGAAGGTTAAGTTCAAAGCCTGCCTAGCTGCTGATCTGGGATATTTCCTCCAAAATCCACATAGAAAGCTACCTGTCAAGGGAAAGGCTACCAGGATGCAAGGCCTTTGAGAGTTGATTAGGTCACGGGGCTCTGACCCCAGCATAGGGTCAATGCATCATCTTGGGAATCAGCTATGGTGGGAGCAGGTTCCTGATGGAAGGATTGAGTTTCACCCTGAGCTTTTGCTCTTTCTCACACATGTTCTCCTTCCCATATGAAGACAGGAGAAGCCCTTGTTAGATGCCAGCACCATGAAGGCCTCTCAGCTTCCAAACAAACCTGCTGTTTGTAAACTGCCAGTTCTGTGGACGGTCAGCAGCTCCTCGTTCATCATCTCCCGTCTTGCCTGGGCATTCCTGATCCTCAGGCCTTCATCCTGGAGTTGCCTCCATCACCTCTCTGGCTCTTAGACTGTCAGACCACCCAGGCTTTCTCCTGGGTTTCCAGCCTCTCTGCGGCAGATGGGAGGACCTCTCGCTTTCCACAACAGTACACATTAGTAGTCATCACCTAGCCATGCGTCTCACCTCTCCCCACGGCAGATGCTTGAGCCCAGTCTTGCCTGTTACAGCCAATGTCTGCTCCTTGGGCATTTGGTAGATCCCTCAACTTTAAACCCAATCAGGGTATAAATAGCGCATACAAATAGAGCCATTCTCTAGCACTGGTGGGAAGGAGCATTTAGGGAAGTTTCACAACAGGAAGCTGTTTGTAATATGGATCAGGGGGACATACTTATTCCCTGCCTTGTACTAAAATGTATTTAAGGCAGCTTAAATTAAAACAAGGGAAACGAAGCAAAGGGAAAATAAGAGCGGGGATTTTAAGTGGAAGCCCATATGCTACATGTGTGTGGTGCAGCATGTTATGCTTGCTGAAGATGAGCCACACACAGACTTGGCTCTCTAAGCTCCTTGGTATCCAACTCAGAAAGGGATACAAGGCCAGCAAGAGCGCTGCAGGAGCCTTAACCCTTGAGGCTCAGCTGTCCTGAGCACATGCTGAAGGCAGCGTGTGGCTAGGAAAACCTTTTACTGTGACTACATGAATTTGGGGTCTAACCTTGAGTCCTTCCTGGAAAGGTCTGGTTGCAATGCCCAGTTCATGCTTAGAATTATTTTAGGAAGTGGCATCCTAGGGGCAAAGGTGTGTGTGTGTGTGTGTGTGTGACACACCTGTTGTTTATTTGTTTGTTTTGAGGTTTATTTTATTTTTGTTTATATGCATGTGTGTGTATCTGTGTGTCTGCCATATGTGTGCTGGTGCCGAGGGAGGCCAAATGAGGGTGTCAGAGCCCCAGGAGCTAGCGTTGCAGGTGGCTGTGACCGTCGTAATATGAGTGCTGAGCTCCTAACTGCACAGCCATTTTTCCGGTCTCTATACCTGTCTTTTATGTGGGTGCTAGGGACCCAAATTCAGGCCCCCATGCATTCACAGAGAGCACCTTACACATTCAGCTGGCTCTCCAACTCCTTCTTTCTGAGTTTTGAAAATTCTTTATTGAAATATTTTTTACCTTGATTCTAAAACTTTGGAAGCATCCCCCTAAGTGCCAGGCTCTCCTTGGCATGGTTCCAGCCAAGAGAACCATGAGAGGAGGGATACAAGTTCAACATGCAGGTTGCTGACACAAAGCCATCGCCCACAATGCACTACTGGCTCATGTCTGGTTTCCAAAGTGGGCTGGGGTGCAGTGCTCTTCCATGGTTCTCTCATCATGCAAGACGGCATCACCGTCTCTTCCCAAAACTCAGGGCTGGCACAAGAACCAGGGAGAGAGGAGGCCAGAGAAACTGGCCTCTTCTCAGCATGGAAGCAGATGAGACAGAGGCTGGTGCAGAGGCAGAGACCTTGAACTGTGTCAAATTATTTTCCTATCACTTCAGTCTTAGTCTCCACCACACCACACCAGTAAGAATTGAAAGGAAAAGTGTCGGCTCGGGACCCCGAGACCAAGTTCTCAGCATGCGTTTGAGAACTATTTGGAACTAAAGGAGATGAATTTGCCCCAGAAGGCAGGGAATAAGAGACAAAGACAGGAGAGAGGAAGAGGGAGAAGGGAAAGGGAACAAAGGAGAGGGGAGAAAAAGGGACAAGGGAGAGGGTAAGGGGTATTTGTCCCAGAGGAAAGAGGGACACAGAACTGTCTCTGGTAGAGAAGAGACAGACACCACAATACAAAAATGGCAGTTTGTAAAGGTTCAGGGGAAACCCTGTGTTAGGATGAGGTGTTTAATTTTGATTGTGCATGTTAATTAGGTGAGCCAAAGGGGGATTTTGATTGCTGGACTTCAATACTTTGATAGCTTGACATTGGTAGTCAGCTTCAGGAGGAGAAAGTGGCCCAAATAAGGGGATCAACTTTGGTGGCTAGCTTTAGGATGTAAGCTCATGGTTTTTAGAAAGGCAGAGGGAATCAGGGAGAAGGACCAGGTCTGCCAGAGCCATGCTCACCACACTCAGACTGGCCAGGGTCCCTTCAAGTATGATCAACCCATTTAACCGACGGGGAAACTGGGCAGTTTCTTAGTCCAGAGGGGTCCCCACATCCTGCCTTGCCGTTGGTTCTGGGCTGCTTGGGTCAGGGGACCCCGGTGACTGGCTCTTTGTCCTCATCCCCATCTGTAGCGGACCTCCCAGAAGTCTAAGAACAGGTTGAAAAATCCAGTCCTGCCCCATCCTGGGGAGAGTGTGTGGATTCAGGGGAGAAAACAGAATTTGTGCAAGTTAATAAGACACTTTAATACTTTTCTCCCCCCTCCCCACCAGCCTTGATCTTAAACAAGCTAGCGAGTTCTCACAGTCTGCCTCTAAGTAATTTAGAGAAGGCATTTGGAATTCCCATCTGCCCTTCTCCCCAACCAGCGATGTTTCTTGTCACCAGCTAACAGCATTTAAAATATTTACAGCCTCTTCTTTGCCCTGGGGGGCGTATCAGAATAAATCATTGTTACCACCAATAAATCAAAAATTAATCTCTAAAGAGCTCGATGCCTGTCTTACTCTTCAAATAACAAGTAGCAGACTCTATCCAAGGGATGCGACATCAACTCAGTGTTTCCCTCTCAACTTCTGGGAGTACAGGCAGAGGGAGCAAGAGCTCCGCACTGCCCCCTGGTGGAACTGGACCTGTGCCGATGCTGCCTTGCCTGGGGTTCAAACCCTGCCCTGACGACCATTACCCTCTGTCAGAAGCACCCTTTTGTCCTAGAGGGAAAATGTCTCCTCTTTTTTATTTCATGTCTTTTCTTTCCCTCCATTTAAACATCCTTTCATCTCCCCCTTCTTTTCTTCCCCTCCAGTTTCTTTCCTTAAATTCTACTAATAGTGTCTTCCCTCTCCCTTTCCTGTAAAAGTCCTCTCCCTCCCCTACCCACCATCTCCACCCTTACTTTCTCCTTTCCTTCACTCCTGCCCTGTAAATCAAGACAGAAGTTAGAAACCCAACCTGTGTGTGGCTGTTGGATCCATGCCCTCAGCAGTTGAGGATACCTGCTCAGAGCCACCCACATTCCATTGTGGAGGCGGGAGAGGCTCATAGATAGCCAGCTAATAGTCCCTGGGCAGTCTGTGGTCTAAACACTTAGGCTTGCTGGTGCTCAGGTAAGTAACACCACACCCTGTTCTTGCATGTAACCCTAATTAAATGCATGGATCCAAAATCAATCAAACAAACAAAACAATAAAAATAAGTGGGGGGGACTTTCTGGGGGTTCAGTGGGAGGGGAGGAGGGATAATATAAGCAGAGGGATGGGAAGGAATATGAGCAAAGTATGTATGAATGAAATTGCAAAAGAATAACTTTTTTAAGGGGTTATTAAGGAAGAAATCAGTTGATCACTCAAGCATGTGGGCTATGTGCTGAGTGCCCTGTCATGTAACTAGTGATGCCATCACCATTTACTTACAAGGAAACCTGAGTGTTGCGGTTTGAGTGTGAAATGCCCTGTGGGCTCATGAGTTAGTCAGAACACTTGGTCTCCGGCTGGTGGCACTGTTTGGGAAGGTTTCGGAACTTTTAGGGCAGTGGGTCTCAACCTTCCTAATGCTGCGACCCTTTAATACAGTTCCTCATGTTGCAGTGACTCCCAACCATAAAATTCTTTTCATTGCTACTTCCTAACTGTAATTTTGATACTGTTAAAAATCGTAATGTAAATACCTTACATGTGAGCCCAAGGGATCGTGGACCACAGGTTGAGAACTTTAGGCAGTGGAACCTCACTAGAGGAAGTGGGTCACTTCCTGTTTCCCCTCTGATGCTGACTGGGAGACCCAACATGACCAGCAGTCTCTCATTCCTGATAGAACTGTATCTCTTCGGTCCCAGAGCTGAAGTGAACCTGTCATCTTTTTAAGTTGCTTATTGTCGGGCATTTGATCACATTGATAAGAAAAGCAATATTCTGAGGCTCAGAAAATCAGTAAAGTGTGTAGAGTGGATACCAGCACTCTTGCAGAAGTAATATGAGGTGAATTTAGAGCCACTGAAAATTTGAAAGCCTTTTGCAGTGCTAAGGATGGAAAGCCGGGCCTCGGAAGGGCTCTACCCCCAACCACTAAGCTGTACGCTCAGTCCTCCTGAGCCACCCCATTCTCTGTGGTGTTTTGAGGATTTCAGTACATAGACCTGGTTTGCCTCAGACTCACTGTGCAGCCTAGGATTACCCATGGTAATCCTCCTGTCTCTACCACACAAGTGCTGGTATTGCAGGTGTGAGTCGCCATACTTGGCTCACTGAGGTTTTTCAATGAAGAAAGTAACACTTTCAAAATCTGTGTTTGCACATATTTACGTATAGAAAATATGTGGGGGGCCAGAAAGATGGCTCAGCTGTGGAGAGCGCTGGCTATGCTTCCAGAGGTCTTGAGTTCAATTCCCAGAAACCACATGTTGGCTCACAACGGTCTGTAATGGAATCTGATTCCCTCCTCTCGTGTGCATGAAAACAGAGCATTCATATACATAAAATAAATAAATAAGTCTTAAAAAAAGAAAGAAAATAAAGTAGGCAGAAATTCTTGCCACTTGTTAGTTCTAGGAAGTAGATACACAGATTCAGAAGCAGAGAAAGCAGGTGGATATAACCTTCTGGCACCCTCCTCCAGGGACCAGCCACCACCACCTAAGCCTTATGTATTAATTCTCTGTATATGAACTAGTTCATAATTCCACCATTTCTTCAAAGTAAGAGAGATTCTCATTCTTGGGGTTATCTGGAGAATAGGGAGCCTTGATGGTCTTGGAAGGAATCTATCATGGAAATTCCCACAGGGCAGGGAGACATAACTAAAGGTCATGGCAGTGGAGACAAAAGACATGGGCTTCCTTCAAAGGGTGGCTTCACACCTGTTAGGGTATATTTCAAAAATTCCACACACTCAACAGATTTGATCAGAAGAGATTTATTTGGAGGGCAGAAAAAGAGACAGAGAGAGACAGGGGCACAGCACAGGAGAAGAGGAGCATGGTGCTCCCCTTCCCCAGAGAACATCAAAGAGATCAGGGAAAGGGAGAGAAACTGAGACGGAGAGAGCGAGTGGGAGCGAGGTTGGGGTTATAGCTGGAGAGAGAGAACGGAGGGGAGTGGCAGACCTGCGCCAGGTGATGACGTGGGACATTGTCAGGACCCTAACCCCTGAGGGCAGCAGACCAGTTGAGCTGCCTGCGCAGCGAACAACACCTGTAGGGACAGACCTTGGCAGCCTTGGGGGAGAGGGATGACACTGGATGCTTTGGGCTTAGACAGAATTGGACGGCAGTGGTGAGGCGGGGTTGCTAGAGACTTCAGCTGTGAGGCCCATGGCTGCTCGCCATCTGTATTTACAGCCAGACTGAAGGACAGACAGGGAGACCATTTCGGAAGAGTGTGGTGTGAGAAGAAGCTTAAGGAGGGGCCCAGGAGGAGCTGAGGAGACCCATGAGACTCTTAATCTCAGAGTCATGGGTTTGAGCTCAGTTTGGGGTGACAAATGTTTTAAACAAAATCTCAGTCGTTCAGTTTTACCAAAGAAGACTTAGGAGCCAGCTGCTGGGGTGAAAGCCTGCCAGCCCAGGGAAAGAGCGAAATCACCTGGCTGACCTTCTTCTTCAGCAGACATTCCAGAAGGAAAAGGAATCCTCCTTCTCCACACCGTCTCAAAAAACCCTTCAACGGAATGTTCCTCCATTCTACTTCCTTTGTGTCTCTCTATCAATCCTCTTGACTTCCTCTCACCCCCTGTCACCTGATTGCTTGCTCCACCTCTTTAACCTATGGTTGACTTTATTTAATCCTGTTTACAATATTCAAACAGAAAGCTCTTGGATTAAAGGTGTGTGCTAGGGCTGAGCCACACCACAACGAGAAACAGGTTTTCCTATTAAATAACACAATTTCGTATTCACAGTGTGATCAAATATCCTGCAACACTGGGCAGTGACAAGGACCAGCCCACAGTCAGAGGGGTCGAAAGGCGGGAATTTATGTTCTCATAGAAGCCCAGAAGTAAGTTAGCTGCAGCTGTAGGAAGGAAGTGGAAGGACAATATGTGAAGCATCTCTTCCTACTGGGTCCCCCTTTTGTATTCCTGACTGCTGTTTCCTTCTTCTGATCCCCAAATTTCTCAGTGTACCTCACATGTTGCCAACTATAAAAGAAGCTGTGTTCGTACCATTCTCTATGACAAACACCTTAGAGTGGGCAGGAAAGCTTCTGTATGGCTTATGGTTTCAGAAGTCACCAGTGCATCATGGGAGTAGCAGAGGGGCAGGGGGGCATTGGCTGAAGGGGTGGCTCAGTCTGTGGTAGCCAGAACCTGGGAGAATGCAAACATGGTGGTTTACCAGGAAGCAGAGAAAGCAGGTGAGAACCCAAGACAAGTAGAATCTTCATGCACCCACCTCCAGTGACCTGCTTCTGTCACCTGCGCCTCATTGCCTACGGTTCCATAGCTTTCAAAAGTGCACCACAGGATTGGGGAGATGGCTTGGTGGGTAAAAGCGCTTGCAGCCAAGCGTGATGACCTGAGTTTGATTTCCTAGAACACCTATAAAGGAAGGAGACATAACTGTCCACAATTTGTCTTCTGATCGCCACACAAGTGTGCCATGTCACACACACAGACTGGAGAAGGAAGAGAGAGAGAATGCCACAAGCTGGAGGGGCCAGGGTCAAGCTTTCCAAACGGCCTCTGAGGGACAGCAGTGTCAAGCCATAACAGGAACTGACACAGAAATTTGGCAGGACACATCATGAGACAGGGAGCCCCAGGCTGGGCTGGAGTGCAGGAATCCAGCCAGGCATGTAATGCCAGTGTCTCACAGCTGTGTCTTGGCCTGATCTCTCCATGAGCCTCAAAGAATGTGGGACTGAACTGTCTTCCTGTTTCCCTTTCTCTGTCCTCAAATCTGAGACGTGAGCAGACTGTCTACGCACCACCCAGTGATGAGGCTCTTTCTTAACCTGTCATTATCTCTGTGTAACTACCTGAATTTAGAGAATTTATATTTGTCATGAATATAAAATAACACATGCTCATTGTAGCAAATCTGGAAAAGGCAGACATGTTCAAAGAAAATTAAATTCACCCATAATTTTACCACCCACAGATAACCGCCATTATTAACAGCTTAATATATTTTACTCCATTTTCTTTGCTCTACATATATGTATAATTTATAAACTTTCTACAGATCTACAATAATCTGGATGTATTTGCATAGAGTAGATTATGCCACAAGAATAACAATGACTCCAAGTTTCCCATGGTTTAACTTGCCTGTTCATTTATTGTTTCCATAACAACGTGGCACTGGTGCTTGGGTTTGCAGGGTAGCCTGCCCTACAGCATCACTCAGGAGCCCAAACTCCTTCCGTCTCCTGGCTCCATCTTCTTTTGGGACTTTACTGTGGTCTCTAACCAGTTATCAAAAAGGGAAATAGCACAGAGGAGACATGCTCATTTCCTGAGTAGCCTTTGCCTTGAAAGGGTACACATCACTTCTGCTCATGTTCCGCTGGGATAACCTGACCCCCTGTTCCCACTTCACAACAAGGGAGGCTGGGAAATGCAGTCCAGCCATATAGTTGTCTGTGATCCCCTTTCTGTTGAGAGAGGGGAGGATTGGGGCACATGTGTATGCACTTATGCACCACGAAGGTGGTGCTGCTCTTCAGTGCTGGGTGCCTCCCACCAGCTCCTGCAGCTGCCCTTTCCTGAGCTAAAGTGAATCCCAACCCAACTTCACTTGGCTTATACATTCTGTTCCATTTTCAACTACTTTCCCCAGTGTGAGGCTCTCTTTCAGCTGTCTTGGGGCCACCCTGCTATGCTCTTTTTCATCACATGTGTTGACAGATGGCTTTCCAACTCACCAACCAGACCATGAGCTTCTTTTTAAAAATATCTATCTATCTATCTATCTATCTATCTATCTATCTATCTATCTATCTATCTATCTATCTATCTATATTGTATGTGTGTGGGTACTTTGCCAGTGTGCCATATGTGTGTCTGGTGTCTGAGGAGACCGATAGGGGGGTGGGTATCCTGGGAGTGGAGTTATCAATGGTTAAAAAAGAAAGTGGGTCTGTGGAGAAGCTGAAGGTTTCAGAAAAAGTCATACATCTCAGAGAAGAGGCCAGAGGTAGGCCCTGTCATCAGAATGGGTTCATTGGTAACTAATGTGGTGATTACTTAGACAATGATGAAAAGACGTGTTTGGGAAGCAGGACTCTGGAACACAAGGAGTGGAACACAAGGTCCAAGGGTTTCCTCAGTCCCTGCCATTCAACTGCACAGCCCTGTCTCCATCCAACCTCACTTCCAGCTCTACCCCTTTGAACCAACCATACGGAAAGTTTTGGACACCTAGATGCCAGGACGTGCTTTTGCATCTGGGTCCATTACTCTCCCAGAGCTGTCACCATGGAGTGGTGGGAGTGGGTAAGAGAAAAAATGAGGCTTTATATGTAGTGACAGTAAATGAAGAATTTTGGATTTTTGCTTGGCTGTACAAGTAGAAAGAAGGGCATGACAAGAAAGGGTTGTGAGTGTAATAAGGAAAAATTTCGTCTTATTTTTATTTGGTTAAGTTCTAAAAGTTACCAGAGGAACTTGAGCACATAGATATGATAACAGGATGGAGCCAGCAAATGTTAAAATTTAAGAAGAGGTGTATTATACTATATCAAAAGAAATTAAATATGCTCTTGAAACAAGGGAGGAAGAGAAAGGAGAAGCACAGAAAGTCCCACGCCAGCCAGAACTGGGAGCAAGACCCTGTCTCAAACAACAAAGCAAAAAGGGAAGAAAATAAAAAACTGTTAAAAATGAATTTATGATATATAGTGAGCATATTTGCATATATCTTCATGTAATTGTATATTTAGATATATGTATATCATTAAGTGTACATTTAAAAGTACTACTGCAACTCAGTAATAAAACAAACAAAATATGGGCAGAAGGTTTGGTCAGGCACAAAGGAAAAGAAGATTCAAATAAACAGTAAGCTCATGAAAAAATTCTCACACCTTTAGTAATGGGAAAAGAAGAATAAAACCACAGTAAGATACATTCAACGGCCATCAAAATCTATCTATTGCAATGAGACACACTTAACAGCCATCAAAATCTATCTATCACAATGAGTCCCACTCAACAGCCATCAAAATCCATCCATCATAATGAGACACACCCAACTTCCATCAAAATCCATCTGTCATAATGAGACACACTCAACAGCCATCAGAAGCCATCCATCACAATGAGAGACACTCAACAGCCATCAGAAGCCATCCATCACAACGAGATACACTCAACATCTACAGAAATCCATCCATCACATTGAGACATACTTAACCTCTATCAAAATCCATTCATCACAATGAGACACACCCAACATTTCTCACAAATCTGTCTCTGACAAGACCCAACAGCTATCGAAATACATCTATCATAGTGAGACACAATTAACCACAGCCAAAATCCATTCATTATATCCAGACACACTCAACACCCATCAAAATCCATTCACCAGAGCAAGACATACCCAACATCCATCAGAATCCACCATCACAAAGAACCGCACTCAGCATCCATCAAAATGGCAAAGAGTAAAAATACTGGCGACACCACAGCAGGGATATGAAGCAACTAGAACTCTCATCGGTGTAAGAATAAAATGGTCCAGACACTTTGGAAAACAATTTGGCAATTTCTGCAAAGTGAACATATGCTCTTCATACAATCAAAAGTTGCAGTTAACTTGGGAATACATGAAATGAAATGAAAACACACCCACATAAAGATGTACACATATATTCGCAGCAATTTTATTTCTTTCAAGTGCTTACCTTTGGTCTGATCTTGGGGGATCTATTCAACCCAAATGTCCATCAGCAGGTGGGTGGATAAAATAAAATGTAGCTATCTGTACAGTAATGCGTCACAGTGCAAGAGGAGAGGTGTTCTATGAATAGTCATAACGCAAAGAACTTCAAAGATATGTTGGAGAAAGAAGCCAATCATGAAAGAGAATATGCCATATGATTGTACTTGTATAAATTCCCATATAACCTAAACAAAAAGCATTAAGAAAAACAAACAAAGAAAATCTGCTGTGCCCAGCAGTAGCTTCTAGGACAGTGCCAGATTCAAGGGGACTAGCTACCTGAGGCAATTCCCTAGTGACAAACAGCAAAGTGTGCTGCTGATGGTCACACAGGGGTGTCCATTTCTCAAAACACACCTACTTGCCAAAATAATTGCATTTTATTGTTTGTAAATTTATACTTCCACAAAGTTGACTATACATTTTTAAATACATAAGAAGAGAATAATGAAACTAAGTCCCAAATGTAAAATGGAATCAAAACTATAAGCCTAATAGCTAATCTTAAATAGAACACAATATATATTACTCCACAGGGTGCTGGAGGAGAAAATATACCCAGAATAAGGCTGATACCTTGCGGTGCATAGAACAGGGAGAGTCTCACGACATTGAAGAATGCAACTCATGGCTCACTGTGTCTGCTTCTATGAGGGACCAGGCAGATACCAGACGGCCCCAGCTAATGATACAGGGCTCTGGCCAGCCCAAGCCTCTTTTCTGAGACCCCCATCCCATCTGCCCAGAGGTGCGATTGCAGTGAAACACCAGGTCCCTCAAGCAGCCAGGAATCAGAGAGGCATAGCAGCCTCTTGGCCACGTATTATCATGCAGCAAGAACTGCAGGCTCTTCTGTTTTTTCTTTTTTCTTTTTTTTCCCCCTTGAGTTTTAAGGCAAAAGAGACAGCCCAGAGAAGGCTTACACATGTTATTTGGAAGTATTGTGACAGCCAAGAAATTGGGTTTGTGTCAAGAGAAACCACACTGGCTGTTTCCTTTTTATTATTTTTAAAAAGCAATTTTGATCTTTCAAGCCCTGTGAGGAAAAAGTTTACTAAATATACCTCTGTGGGGGCGTGTGTTGATTCTAGCGTTTATCTTCTCTCTGGTGTCGGGGACATCTTCCCTGTTCCTCGCCCTCTGCCCAGATCAGGCTTTCTTCCCCTGGGGCTCTGCTTCCAACTCTTTGGGTAAAGGCCTTGAGAAAAGGTGAAACAATGCCTCTCTTTCGCACAATTTGCCTGTGGTTACAGAAGACAGAAATCTATTTGAGGCAAAGAAAGCAAATCTATGGCTTATGTAACAGTAAGTCCAGTGGACAGCACAGGCTGGCTATGGCTGGATTACGGCCGATCACTGCCAGGCTGGGATTATGGTCATCTCTTAGTTTGCCTTTCTTGGACACTGGCTTCTGTCTAGACTTCATCTGAAGAAATCTAGCCAATGAAAGCTGTGCCCTAAATTCCTTTCAGAGTTTTAGTCCCCTAGTGACGTTTGAGGGGTTGACTTGTTGGTTCCTTTCGGTCTGACTTTGGTCATGCGTCCACCTCTATCACAAGGAAAACACAGTTTGCTGATTTGCTGAGGAGCTCTACCCAGAAGTCATGGTTATAAGGAGTCAAAGAGCCCTGCACAGTAGCTGGAGAAATGGCTCTGGGGTTAAGAGCATGTGTTGCTCTTTCAGAAGACCCAAGTTCAGTTCCCAGCATGCACACAAGGACTCAAAAATCACTGTAATTCCAGTTCCTGGGGGCCTGATGCCCTCTTCTGACCTTCACCGTCGAAGGCCTGCACATGGGTCAAAACATTCATATACATGAAACAAAATAAAGAGGGCAGGGGCAGCTCAGTATAGCAAAAAATGCCACATAAGAGGAGGTGACTAAAGAGAAGTCCCCATGGCTGTGTCCCCCACACCCAGGAACACTGAGCAAGTGTTTCAGGTCTGGCTGTATCCCCAAGTTCCCGCATCCTTGGTTTCTGAATTCTTTCAGGCCTTCCTCAAGCAGGAACAGACGTGATCCTTGCCCGCACATGGAGAAAGAGCTAATGAGTTTCTTGGGCCAGGCTCTCATGTCTCCATACTTTGGCCCCAACCTCCCAAGCCCCACCCTGCACCTCCCTACCCCCACTTCTCCTCCTGCGGAGCCCTGTACTGCTGAAACGAAACAAATGTCCCCGGGGCATGCTGCAGATCTGGTATGTCTAGTTCTATGACCTTGATGGAGCTGCTGTCTGTGTCTGCTCCCTGTTATGCACAGGAAGATAGTAGTGGTCCATACTACATGGATAGTGGGCGTGCAGGCTTGAGGGAAATTGTGCATCCAAGGTCACTGCAAGGAGGGCTGGCAATTTTCCTGTCGTCCTCCTCCTGAGCCCCATGTCAGATCTGATTCACTCTGCCTGAGGCCTGGGATACTCAGGCTTTTGCTCTAGCGCTGGGTTCTTCCTGTCTCTTAGTTTCCACAGAATTTGACAGTGGAGGTGGAGATTCCCCCTCCGCCCCTTCTTTACCCTTGCCACACCCATGGCAAAGGCTGTGACCCTCCCACACTGCGGCTCTCATTACATATTCCTCCTCCATAATTCCTATTCTCACTTCCTCCTTTGGAGACATTATTTCTTGTCCCTAATTTTGCTCACATCTGTCATTGCTCATCATTAAGATGTCTTTCTCTACACCATTCAGTGTAGATGCTGCTTCTTGCTGAGACTCCTTTTAATACAATAGTTAGTGACAGGAATGATGGTCCTAAGAAAACCTTCAAAATGGTTTTCTGCTACTAAGTCTCTTACTCACATCCTGAAGACGTAAATGGCATAATTGCTGAGGGAATTAGGACACTGGTGTGGCATAAAGTAGCATTAAGATTATGCTCAAATTATTACCAGTGTTGATGTGGAGTAGAAGTCTAGATTTTAAGTGACTAGGTCAGTTGGTTACTGTAGCAACCGTGGTAAATGCAGAAACAGTCACTGAAGCTGCAGAGTGAGCCAGTCGGGCCTTTTGATTGTGCCGGGGGAGGGAATGAGTGGGCTTTGAGCCTCTGAGCCTCAGACGTCTGACTCAAGACATGGGTGTAGAACCAGAAAGTTTTCATGGAGGCTTTATGAGAGCCCTCGAGTTACAGCGGGTAAGGATTTGCAGTGTAGGTTAAATGCACCTCATCCAGCCTCTACACTAACGTTAAGGTGTGAACTGTGAAGAAGGAGATCCCCAAGAGCAGAATGACTACATTTGGAGAAGCACAAAGGAAACTGAGCTGCTTGGAGCCCTAGTTCTCCCTGAGTCTCTCACACCAGAAAAAAAGTAGTTCCTTGCATAGAGATTTCTTGTAAAAGGGTGGCCTTGCAAGAAGCTATATATTGGGCCCCTGAGGTAGCTCAGTCTGTAAGGGCACTTGCCATCAAACCTGATGAATTGAATTTGTTCTCTGGAACCTACATGGTAGAAGGAGAGAACCTGCGCCTACGAGTTGTCTTCTGATCTCCACACACATGTCCATACATGTGTACATACATACATACACACACACATATGCACACACACATAAAGAGAGAGAGAGAGATGCATTGTCCTCTAGGCCTAGTATTCCTTATTTTGGTTACCTTCAGGTTCATAATGAGTTCTGGCTCAGGAGAAACATGGTAAGCCCTTCCCAGAAGAGGATAGCTCCTCTTCCAAAGAAATTGTACTACCTTTCCATTTGTATAAACAGGAAGCCCAACACATGTGTGGGAATATATCTGAACTAAAGGTTAACTACATAGCTGGATAGAATCTAATTTGTCAACATGCATGGATTCACCTGGGATCCAAGATGTAATCTAATAATTTAAATGGTGAGGAGTGGCTGTGATAGTTTGCCTGGTTGAGCAATTAAACCCTTGTGAAAGCAAGCACTCTATGTCCAATCGGGCTGAGTGCGCCCAGCTTCCTTCGCATATTACAGGAGCTTAGTGTGATGAGCAATTGTAACTATTATGTGTAACTGGCTTAATGCCTCCAGTAAGACCCAGTCAACACCCCACCCCATCAAAGCAGTTTAAGAGGTGTACTTGACTGGCCTCTTCAGACCAGAGGGGACAGTGGGAGATGTGGCTATTGAATTGGGACTGCTGATAATCGTGGCGAAAATAGGAACCCACAGCGACAGCTGGTGACAGTGACTGACTGTCAGAGTCGGTGGGTTCAGTGCCTTTAAGCCAGAAGGATAGAATGTCAGGTTGTTTTGTTACATGTAAGATTATGCTGTTAGCTGGCTAAGGTATACCAGCGGTTCAATACACAGATGAGCCGCATTGATCGATTTAAATTTCCTAATAGCCGTGTTAGGAAAGTAAAGACAAACAAGTGATAACAACTTTAAGAATATCCTTAGCTTGTTACATCTGAAGTATTTTTTTAGCCTGAAGTTAATATACAACATTGAGATGTTTCACATTGTTCCGTCCTTAAGTTCACTATGTAAGTTTATCTGGTTGGGACTAGCCACAGTTCAGGTGATCAGTAGGTATATGTGACTAGTAGCTACCTGTTAGATAGCACAGGCCTACATAACGGGGAAAATTATAGCTACTGCAGGTAATTCTCATGAGTTCTTTGTGCCCAAATGGTTTGAGAACTTGGAATCCCTTGCCTTAGAAGCCAGGTTTCTTTTAGGAAGACCCTGGAATGCGACAAGTACATTCTGTAAACTTCTGAGTCTTCAATAGAAGTAGCTAAGGGGTCATTTGATAGGGTGGCTGGACACAAGAGAAAGGAAATATCCAGGCCTGGCAGAGGTAATTGGATCCTAACTGAATTGATGCTAATCTCTATGGGTGGAAAGAAAAAAAAAACCCACTATGATCCACCAGCCAGAATGAAGGCTTACAAAAAGATCTGGAGCTACATGGGACCCTGCTGGGGCTGTGTCAAAACAGTCTGGCAAGCTCATGGAACAAGCCTGTGTCTGAGTCTCTAGTTCTTGAAAGTGGAACCTTCTAGGCCATAAGTGGCAAATGGAAGAATCCCATCCTGGTCATGGAACAAAAACTCTCAAGGTAAGAAAGGCCAAGAAAGGCCTCTAGGAAGCTGGCATTGTTCATTTTCCCACCTATCCAAAGAGGAAACCAGAGCACCTTAGAGTCACCATGAAGACATCGGAAGATGAAGATGGTGGTCCCAGATTCCACCTGTACAATACCTACTTGAGGAGAAAAGCTACAGCCACACGAGTATCAGGGCCGTACTGGTGCAACACCTCTGTGGATGTTTCCTTGGTGCACAGTGTCTCCTGTCTTGGAAAGTTTGGGGATCCTAAAATTCCCACAGGAAAAACAAAGAGCCCCAACCATGGTTCCATTAAGCTGGAAGTTGACACCCCTCTCTGGCCATTAGGGTCTCCTCTAATTGTCTGACCAATAAGGTTCAGTTAAGGACTTCCATGTCTGCCTAAGGTGATTGGTCCAAAGCATCAAGAGGAAATCAGGATGCCTTTATGACCCCAGACTGTTGCTATTTCAAGGTCCTGTAGCCTTGCACTTGACCTTGCCAGTGATAGAGGGGATTCCTCAGCTGGTGCACAGCAGCACAAGCCAGTGGTCCCTGGCTCGGTTCCATCTGTCATCTTTCTTCAGCCTATTGAGTGAGAAGACAAGGCTCATGGAATTCAACGCAATCCAACCAACTTTGATTGGAAAGCTTTCAGAGAGAACCAGGCAGCACAACCAACCAGAAGGCTCATGAACGAGCGTTCTGGTAAATTGAGCTTTCTAAGTAGCTCTACTTTATTCTAAAAACTCTTGCTAAAGATGTTCCTGAAAGGTCTGACTCTGCTCTTTCCCCACAGCCTGCTGAACCTGGTGGATGCTTTTTCTTATGAGCAGAGATGTTAACGAGTCCCGAGATGATTGTTTCCGGAAGATCACATCTCAAGGTGATGACGCCGATAAAGCAAGGGAAGGTGATGGAACTTGAATGCATTGCACAGGACAGACGTTACTTTATCAAAAGATAAATTCCTCTATATCGGCTTGATTCAAAACCATTTGCCTTCAGAAGAAGGAGTCCCAAAGGAGTCTGGCTAGCAGAAGGCTTCTGGGAACTAAGGATTTATTGCGATGATAATGGCTGTTAACCTGTGCTGCCAGGGCTGGGTAGCCAGCTACATTTTCTTGCCTCTTTCCTAACTATGCTTTCATTTGAGTCTTCCATCAGAGAAGTACTGCTTTGTTATTCTCATTGAGCATTTGAAGCAAGTGAGTGTGAAGGCCTGAGACTGCCCTTACCCTCTGGGTGCAGCGGACAGGAAGAAGAAGTCACTGAATTGTCGCTGGCTTGGTTTCTGCTATGGGTACTTTCTCAGATCTACACAATGAGAAGAAAATACATTTTTGTGAATCCTGAGAAGGAGAGAGAGAGAGAGAGAGAGAGAGAGAGAGAGAGAGAGACAGAGAGAGAGAGAGGATTTCATTGTAGAGGTTACAAAGCAATGAAAGAAGAAAGAGAATTCCAGAGGTTGCCCTAAAAGTTACGTGTTCCTGTTTTCCTGTTTCATGGTCCACAATCCCAGAAACACAGTCAAAGGATACTTGTCCTCCTACAGTGGCAGTCTCTAACCATTGTTCATCAGCCCCCATTAGGGCTCTTGTCACCTCCGTGAACAGAAAGTCAGGACTTGGCCCACAGATATGCCTTTGCTTACTGTTTCTCCCTCAAAGGGAAAATAACTATTTTCTGTGCAGGGATGCAAAGAACCAGGGGCAGGGTGGCAGATCCCTGGGTTTGAAGTCCTGGCTACACCACATCAGACAAATCAAATGGGTTTTCCGGCCTTAGCTCATTTCCCACGCATGCAGGCGGGCAGAATATCGCGTGTTGCTCCTGAATTCTGAGGCTACTCTGGAAGTAAATGAGACCATGCGCCAGAAAGATGTTCTGTGCTGTTCACAGAGGACAAAGACAGCCACTGAGCTGTCCCTGGAGACTCCTTGCACAGGAGTCTGCAGAGAGAGGTAAAATCAGTCCTTTTTCAAGGTAGGAGACAGGCTATAGGCTGTAGCACACATGCATACATGCACACGTGTACACGTGCACACATGCACAGGTGCATGCCTTGTCTGGCCTGCTTGATAACCAGTGCACAGGTGACCAGTAGCAGGGTCCATCCTCTTCTTGGAACCAGATTTTAACCCCTGGTTTGTGACTGTCTTGTTCTCTATACATTTCTGCCTTGGGTTTTACACTGTTCATATGAAGAGCACATTATGTCCTATTAGACGTAAATAAACACAAAGACCCATTTGTCTCTCCTGACATCTGTCAAACAGAGAGGAGGAGGTTGATGCAGGATGATCCATTCTCTTCAATGAGTTCTAAAGCCTTTTATGAGATCTGAGAGCCAATAGGCTGCTTCCCTAAAGAGGCTTTGTGTACTGGCACTTAAAAAAAAAGATTTTATTAATTACAGTTTCTTCACTTTGTATCCCACCTGTCCCTCCCTCGCAACCCCACTCTCCCTCCCCCTTCTCCACCCATATCCCTCTGCCAGCCACTGATAGGGGAGGTCCTCCTCCTCGTCCACCTGATCCTAGTCTGTCAATTCTCATCAGAATTGGCTGCATTATCTTCCTCTATGGCCTGGTAAGGCTGCTCCCCCCTGAGGGTGAGGTGATCAAAGAGCAGGCCAATCAGTTCATGTCAGAGGCAGTCCCTGTTCCCATTACTGTTGGAACCCACTTGGACACTGAACAGCCGTGGGCTACATCTGTGCAGGGGTTCTAGGTAATCTCCATGAATGGTCCTTGGTTGGAGTATCAGTCTCAGAAAAGACCCCTGTGCCCAGAGTTTTTGGTTCCGTTGCTCTCCTTGTGGAGCTCCTGTCCTCCCCAGGTCTATTTCCCACTTCTTTCATAAGATTCCCTGCACTCTGCCCAAAGTTTGGCCATAAGTCTCAGCATCTTCTTTGATACCCTGCAGGGCAGAGCCTTTCAGAGGCCCTCTGTGGCAGGCTCCTGTCCTGTTCCCTGTTTTCTCCTTCTTCTGATGTCCATCCTCTTTGCCTTTCTGAATGAGGATTGAACATCTTACCCAGAGTCCCCTTCTTGATTAGCTTCTTTAGGTGTACAGATTTTAGTATGTTTATCCTATATTATATGTCTAATATCCACTTTTTAAATAAAGTTTTCAAAGTTTTATTCTCATGCCTGGTGGCGTTGCACACCATTCAAATTCCTTTTAAAAAACCATGAATTTATTTATTTGCTGGGGGCTGGACATGTGTGCCATAGTATGTGCCTGTGTGGAAATCTGAATTGTTTTTCTCCTTCCACTGCGAAGCTTCTGGGGATCAAAACTCAGGCCATCAGGTCTGGCAGCAAGCACCCTTTCCTCCTGAGCCATTTTGCTGGCTGATCATCTGAATTCTTTGAGTATCCCATACCCAGTAGACACTCAAGAAAACACAGGTTGTAAGACTACGTAGGTACAAAAGTAGGCGTGAGTGTTCACTCCTGATGAATCGGGAAGCTGCAATGATGACTACGAGAGGCAGTGCCTGCTGGCCTGGGTGAGGTCAGTGGCTTCCCTATCCTTTTCTGCCAACTGTCATGTCTTGGATATGAGTGTTAATATGAGGATATGAGGCTAATATCTTGAAAGCTCCGCCCCAGGAGGGTGGCGTCACTCAGAGAGGTGAGGTATGGATGGAGACAGAAGGCTAGAGTAGGTTAGCAGATGAGTTCCTGTCCTTGCTCTCTCTCTCTCTCTCTCTCTCTCTCTCTCTCTCTCTCTCTGTTTTCTTCCTCTTTTTCCTTCTGCCATGATCTTCTGCCTCACCACAATCCGAAAACAATGGGCCCAGCTAAATAGGGACTGAAATCCCTGAAAACAGGAGCCTGTCCTCCCTTCTTTAAATTCCCTCAAGTATTCGCCTTAATGAATCCCAATGGAGAGACCCTAGTGCAGAGGGTGTCATTGTCAACCTGTTTTACACATGAGAAAACTCAGGTTCTGAGTTCCCTTTTCCAATACTGTGCAGCTATTAAAGGACAGAGACATAATTCAAGTAATCTGACAAAAGACCTGCAGGCCAGGCTGTCATACAACATGGCAGCTCACCAACCAGCCTCACCAAGCACAAACACTGAATAAAGACCGGGCTTGAAAGATGTAGCCATAATGTAGGAAGGAGGAAGAGAGACAGTCCTTATGCTTGATTAGGATTGGTGACAGTGGACAACAAGAAAGGGCAGAGAACTAGCATTGCTGAGTACCAATTATGTCATAGCCATCCATATATATATGTTATATGTATAGTACATTTACATATAATATGCATAATATAAATGGTACATAATATGTAAATATATAATATATTTATATTATATATAACATGTTATATATAATACATACAACGCTCATCAGTACTCTGTTGAATTATACTGCTGCCGTTTCATAGCTGAGGAAACTGAGGCTCAGAATGGAAGACCAGTAAGTATCTTGGTGGCACAGTATGCTGAATTGTAAAGTGACAAGTCATGTCTTGATTATAAACTGGAAGCCAACTCACTAAATCCTGTTTTTCTTTTATTCCCCTCTCTCCTATTACAGGGCGATCTACTTAAAATCTTTTTAAATTTATTTTTCTTTAACTGGGTAGGCAGTTGTATATTCTTATAAGCATTCTTCCCAAACTCTGTATCCTTAACATTTAGAATATGTACTTAAAGTTTGACATGACATTTCAACCTTAGCCTGAACTGTCCAAAGTCTTTATAATGTGTTAGAATTGTCATGTCCCTCCCAGATCTGGGAGGTTTCACTCTCTTTTAAACTGAGCCATATAGTATTTGATACTTAATAGCCTATAAGATAGTAACTCTTTTTTCAAGAGCATTTTATTTTATTACCTCAAACTTCTGCTCCTTCTGCCTTATCTCCTGAGTAGTCAGGAGGAAAGCCATGGCCCCCAAGCCAAATAAAACATATGAGTTTTGTAATGTCACTATTAGTTTTTAAAAACTATTTCTTCTTTGTGTTCAGTTTCATTAATTTTTTTGTCTTATTCATTGTTCTGTTGCTGAAGAGAAACCATGACCACAGCAACTCTTATAAAGAAAAACATTTACTTGGGGCTGGCTTACAGGTTCAGAGGTTCAGGCCACTATCATCATGGCGGGGAACATGGCAGCGCTCAGGCAGACGTGGCAGAAGGAGCTGGGTGTTTTAGACAGACAGACAGATAGACAGACATAGACAGAGAGAGACGGAGACAGAGACTGGGCCTGGCATGGACTTTTGAACAATAGTTGAGCTGGGTACAAAATTCTAGGTTGGCAGCTGTTTGTGGTAAGCATTCTGTCTTTTACTTTCCTCTCTTTTCATGACTCTTATTTAATATGCACCAACCCTTCTCACTCTGTCCTGCTCACTTCCTAGCTTTACTTCATGTTTCCAGCTCTTCAGCTCAAGCTAGGCTCTAGCTTTTACTTTAGTTCCAGCTTTTCAAAATTCTAGCTAATTCTATCTTTGACCTTGAAAAGGCTGTGATTCACCCTCTGGTTGACTTTTTAACATTTGAGTCCCATAGTTTCATTCCACATGCTCCCTTGGTAATTCTGCCTTTTGTTGTGTTGCGTTGCTCTTACTGTCCTGGTGTCTACTTTTCTTTAATGTTTCGACATTTGCCTTATTGCAGCGCTGGAGATTTCACCCAGAGCCTGACCTGTGCTCTGTCACTGAGCTCTATCCTCAACTAATATGTTCATATTTTTAAATGAACTTTTTAAAAATTTAAAAATCATTTATATGCATGTGGGGGGGGTATGTGTACATGAGTGCTGGTGCCATGGAGACCTAAAATATGGGATCTCCTTGGAGCTAGAGTCGCAGACAATTGTGAGCTATGTGGTGTGGGTTCTGGGAATTTCTGGAAGAGCAACAAGTTCATTTATGAACTTCCTAAAGTGTCCTTTGAATTGTTCTTATATCCCATATCAAGAGTGAGGTTTCTGATTTTTGACATGTCTGATGATGATCAGGTTTGGGTTCTTTGATTGTGACTTGTTCTCCGTAGCAGTTTCTTGCAGCTTTGGCTTTAGACCTGTCCAGAAATGTCTGAAGGCACCTGCCAGCTCTTCCAGGTTTTAGTAGTGATGTCTGGTTTTTATATTAATTTCTTAGCTTGGATGCTCATGCATGTGCACAGTACAATCCATTGGCTGAGGGGCTGATTTCTTGATGAGCAGACATTAATCTTTCCTAATCAATATGCAAGGGTGAAGTTCTCTCGCTTTCCACATCATGGATGCACCAGCCCCAGCGATCCCCCTGCGACAGCTCTGCTCTACTGCACAGGGTCTGCAGCCAAGGCTCCTCAGCAGCCAGAGATCAGCACTCATCCCCAGTGCTGAGATGATCATGATATCACAAGCCATTTTGCTGCTACCATGATGTCACCTTGACATGGAATTTTCTCTGTGGATCTATCATAAGGACATCTTTCTTAAGATTGGGCTTAGCTGTTGGGTTTTGCATTTCCTCTTTGTTCTTTTTTTTCCAGCCATCTCGGCTCCCAGGTTCGGAGAGGGGTGCGGCTGGGAGGCACAGGTCCTTCTAGCCTGCTCAGCGTGCCTGGCCGGCCTGAAGTCCTAGCCCCACTTCCACAGAGCACAGCTGCTTTGGTGTTGGAAGAGACTCACTTAATTCGTGTTCTGTTTTTGTTTGATGGCTGTTCAGAGGGAAGAAAGGCCCAATTCCCTCAGAAGTCAGATAATAAGATGAAGATTTTGCTTGTTGAAAGGCGGGAGCCAAGAGAGCAAGGCAGGGAGCCCAGAGAAGAGCTGACAGGGGAACTTCTTTGAAAGAAGTTCAGAGCTACTTGAGGCAAGCAGGAATGGAGCCAATCTCTGAGGATGCTGAAAGCACCGAGCAGATCCAGGGGGCCAGGGAGATAAGAAGCGTCAGCAGTCTCTGCAGAACCACACACAAGCAGCTTCAGACCTGGGAGGGGCCCAGGCTGCCTGGAGATAGCCTGGAGACAACAAGCAAGTGATCCTAGTGGTCCAGGGAGATTTGATTTTGTTTAACCCTTGCCTGACCGAAGCATCTCATGGCTTCTGAAAGAAGACTTCTCTGTGCCTTTACATTAATGAGCCTAGAATGTCAGGCAGCGCCCAGTGTTGTGGTCCTTTTCTTCCGATACTGCACAGAGTGGTCTGGCCACCCTCCAGCACTTACCTGAATCAACCAGCATCCATCTCTTTGGGTCAATGTCCAGAGGTCTGTAGAAAGTGAAGAACAGTGCAGCTGCCCTGAGCTGTGGGGCTCTCAGAAGACTTGAAGCCAGGAGGAGTGAAGTCTGCCTCAAACAAAGCCAAGCAGTCAAGTTTCTGGATGGTCAATGCTAAGAGGTTCGAGTGACTTTGGCAGATGCCAGCAGACTTTAGGAAAGTAGAGGGTCCCAAGCCCCTTTCCTCCTCTATCCTCCACCTACAGGGGCCAGAAGTGGCAGTCAGGAATGAGGTCATAGAGGAAGCTGGAGACTCAATTCTATTCTTGTTCAGCTGGTAGGATGCCAATCACTACATCACAAGCGGCCTAATTGGGAGCACTAAATAAATAGCAGGGACATAAATATCCAGGGTAGGGGTGAGAGGAGAGGGGCACAGGGAAAGAGATAACTCACCCGCTGGCTCTAAGCAGGCAGGAAGGGCAATGAGGGTTTCCTGAATGTGGATAAGAGAATAGTGACAGCTGCATTGGCAGCGGGAGCTCAGAGCTGCCAACATGGGATAGACTGAGGGGATGCAGAAGGAGCAGGGAAGGCAGGAAACCAGAGTAACTGTCAGGTTTGGAGCCATACGACAAGCCCCGGTGTGTTACTGGAACCCCACCTGTGCATCAAGCACATATGGCTGCATGCTAAGGATGCAGACATACAGAGGACAAGCTACTGGGAGAAGCATGCACGTTTAACAGGTAGATGATAAGGGAAATAGAATTTGGAGGCTCCTGGGAAAATGAACAGTATGTGGCACATTCAAATTCCAGCAACAATTCCATTCTTGCTCATTTTCTCAGCTCCTTTTCTTCCTGGAGTCTCTAGACAATTACAGTCAGCCCAATAAATCGGGAAAAGCTGGAAGATCCAGCCATTCACTGTGCCGGGTGTCAAGGATGAGACAGGCATGGCCTCTGCTCTCCAGGCCTTTTTTTGAGCTCAGGGGACAGGAAAAGAGAGAGAGAAAAAATGGAAGGAGAAGAAGTTTTGTAAGGTGAGAGGATGCATGCAAAGTTGCTTCTGTTCTTCCAACAAAGTGAGGTGCAGGGGGTGGGGAGGGAGAGTGCAAAAGGCCAGAGAGATGTGCTGTTTTATAGTCTTTCCTTGCAGTGGTTAAGATTTCCCCAGAAAATAAACACGGCAGGTGTCAACCTGAAGGGAGGAAGGGAATTTACTGGCTCAGCAGGAAGGGCTTCTCCCAGCAGCCTGAGCAGATCAGGAGCACAGTGGAGCGTTCCTTGCTTCCTTGCGTCTTGTCTTGCGAAGGAAGGTCTCACTGGGGACAGACATGCATAAGCGCAGGGGTGTGAAGTCTATTATAGGCTTGGAAGCATTTGTCACAGAGCAGAAGGTTATGGGTCACCATACTGAAAGTATCGATCAAGCCCATGTCTGCTGAGCAAAGCACCGCTCCCTTGTGTGGATCTCAGGCCTGATTTCTCGCTGACAGGCCCCACTGACTCCAGTGGTTCAAAGCAATGATTAGCTTTGTCAATTAGGCCTGGATGCATTGATTTTCTAATTAGCCTTTGGTTGTACTGGGATCTCTTGCCTTGCTGGGCTCCAAAAGCTCAGGCTGTCATCAATGTAAGAGGAACCCTTGTCCAAGTGTAGAGTCAGACAAAATGTTACCTACCTTAGACGTTGCCTTGAAAATTATAAATGGGGGTTTGCTAATTTTTGATATAAGACCACGACCTTTCTTGTAAGTACAGACTCACTTTTCTTCCCTTCACTTTTCTTTCATAAATCATGTCCATAAGACATCTGCTATGATTGATTTCTGTTTCACACAACAACCTGAAGCACTGTCCCTTGGGATTTTCATAATTCCCTTCCCAGTCCTTGTCCTCGTGACTGACTGCTACAGACAGCTCAACCACACCTAGATATAAAGTTGCTTGTTTGTTTTAAGTAAATTGCATTGGTGGGGAAAGTGTTGAGCCTAAGTCTGTTAGAAACAATTCTCTCCCTCTTTTTTTTCCTTTGCTCATATGTCATTAGTTCACATACTATTTAATTAAAAGTATATATTTGGAGCTGGAGAGATGGCTCAGTGGTGGAGAGAAAGCAGTGTTGCTCTTGCAGAGGACCTGGGTTTGCTTCCAGGCATCCAGGCTCACAACCACCCAAACATTCCCATTTTAGGGAATCTGACACACGTTCATGGTACACTTGCATACACACAAGCAAAACATTTATATGCAGAAAATAATACATTAAAAGTGAAAAAGAACATAACTGGCATAAACAGAGGTGGCCCTGGCACAGATGGCATGGGAAAGCTGAGAGGTTCAGAACCAGCTGAGAAGGGTTGAATTGAGGAAGCCTCTCCCAAATTCCCTCAATGCCAGAACAGCGGGAGATGTTTGACACTGAGGCCATATTGGCAGTGGCTAGCTGTTCAGCGGTTTTTGGGGCAGCACCTAAGATTGCCACCTGTACCTTGGTAGCAGTAAGGGGTGTGGGTGGGGTTCTTTTTTAAGCTTGGAATTTTACCACGACAAGAAACTTTAGGAGAGGAGGGACACTCACTCAGTTCTGCGGTCTGCTTTCATCTCATGGAGAAAATGGCAGTGCTAACGTCTAGACTACCCGGTTGCCGCCTTCCCAGGCTTGATCAATTACAGGCTCACCTCTGGGTGAGGCGTCCCAACCCAAAGCTGACACTAACCCCCTCCCACTCTCCACCCCCTCTCCCTCTTAAGTTTGCAGCCAAAGGAGCCACACACACCAGTAGAGGGCGCCAGGCACAGGGACAGGCTCCTACTCAGTGGAAAGGTGGAGCTATGCGGTTAGAGGGATGACTGAGAGACAGCATTGCTGTTGACCTTGATATAGCTGCTGTTAAAACCGGAGATCTAGCCATGGTCTGTGTGGCCCAGCACCCCGGCACTTGTTAGGGAGGTTGGTGACACAAGAATTCTGCATAAACAGCCGGGACTAGCCTGGCCCCAGGTTCTCAGAGTCTGAGAGAGCCAGGTCAGGGATGTGGCCTCGTCTTTCAGGAACAACTTCTGTCTCCTGCATCTTGGAGGACCCTAGCTTCTACCCAGCAGCCTGGAGTGATGATGGCAGAGGAATGATGAAGTTCAGAAATTTCTAGATGGGGAGTGGGAGGGTGGAAGCATCAGAGCACCATCTTTGGAGTCAGACCACTTGAATGAGAATCATTGTCCTGTCTGTTTATGGCTGAATACTCATACATATGCCAATGATATTGATATGTGTGTATAATATATATACATATGCATATACCTGTACAAATACATGTGTGTTCATGATTTTATAATATATGTACATATGGGTATATATATACATATAACTACTTAACCTATGTTTCTGTTTCCTCCTTAGTAAAATGGGGATAGGCATACCTCAGTGGGCTTGTGAGAGGCACTCAGATCCTCTTGCCACTGCCTGACCCACAGCAGAGGCCAGAGGTCAGAGCACTCAGCCTCTCCTGGCCTCAGTTTCCCTTCCTAGGTTGGTGTCTTAGTGATGAAATGTTTGTAGCCCTTGACAGCGATGAAAATGTACAGTTTGGGGCTCTTGGGCCTAAGTGTTATCATGGCAGACACCGGATCCACCTGGCATTTGGAAATCTTTGGATTTGGATCACAGGATCCTTCCAGCTAAATCAATATAAATTTCTCTGTTGCCTTTAGATCCCTGAAGGCTTGAGGTGGGTTTTGTTACTCTCCCTTCTGATTCAGCCTCTGGCCTCCTCATCTCAGGATTTCCAAATCCTGTTGCAGGGTTTTCAAAATTTCTGCAAATATTTTTATAGCACATGTTTTCATAGGGCTGTATCCTCCTCATGCCTGCTTGCTGCTTAATGACACTCAGTTCTGAAGGTCGGGATGTGACAGAAGGTGGCTCGCGGCTGCTGAACCTCCATCCTCAGACACGGAAGCTGCCTGGCCCTCCTCCCCTTGGCTGTCTTGCTCTAGCAGAAGCAAGTGCTTCCACGGTGCTTCCATGAACTGAGGCTTCTTGCCAACAGCTACTCTCCTTGACCTTGCATGGGTGAGGGACTGCACTGCCCCCATGCAACCTGGTGCTGGCTGTGGCCCGGACCCAGTGTGCCGTTATTGCCTGAAAAGTTCTGGGCCAGAACCACCCAGCAACACTTCTCCCAGCCTGCAAACCTTGTTCCTTAGTTCTGCTTTTGCTGTGTTGATGGTAGGCTTCTCAGATGGAGAAAACAGATCTGCAGCAGCAGTTTGGGGATTCAATACAACTGTCTTGTTCTTGTAGGGACACTAAAACCAACCCTCAGTGCTCCTGCAATTGATGCTCCGAAGACAAAAGGTGTCATCTCAGGGAGAAAAGTGAGGCAAAAGCTCTATAGAGACACTGCAGGCCAGATGCCAGCACCTGACCCATCCCAGGAGGGACCTGGACCTGAGCATGGCACGGAGGTGATCCTGAAGGCCTGGTTTCCAGAAGGGTCTCCAGTTGGATATTGCCCTAGTGTCCCCCATGAGCAAGGGGACCTGCTTGCACTCTTCCCCTCTTTCTTAGAGAGCCATCCCTGTGCTCAGGAACCCTGCCCATGCGGAAGGCAAGGTTGTTCAGCCAGTGGAAGCACCCCGTGACTCCAGAACAGACTGCTAGAATGCTATGGGGATCACGAGGGAGGACAACTCTGAAAAAGTAGCACATTTCCCCTTTGAAGGTCAATATGCCACTGGGAGCCCTTGCATGTGGTGGCCAGTTTGATTTCCTCCTAACCCCCCGCAGAATGTTTTGAACAAATCTCACCTTCTTTCTTTCCAAGAGAATCCAACTAAAAGGAGGTTCCAAGCCTCCTCACAACAAGAGGCCCTGAGATCAAATTCAGACACAGATATGTGTCAGGTGGGGAATTCTGAAAAATAACCGTTTAAAGGAAACAGATTCAGCTGAAGGGAGAACCTTAGATCTTGCATTGTTAAGTCTCTGCCGCCTGGAGTTGGGATCGGATGGCTGGAGCTTCAGCAGCCACAGAAACATGATTGACCGCTGTATACTGAAGGTGGTAGAGCAAAAAGCAGAATATTAAAATATATTCCACACTCGTTTTCTTTTTGCTTTCATCTCTTCTTTCCCTGTGAACCCGGGGCCTTTGTGCAGTAGGCAAGTGTTGAGGTACATTCTCAGCTGTACCTGGGTTCTGTCTCGAACACATTTGCTCCTCACAGCAGCTCTCGTAAATAGATACTTTTATTCTCATTTTACAGACAAGGGAACAAGAGAATGGGTGAGTCCTCAAGGTCCCACAGTCTGAGAGAAGTCCCGCAGAGACCCTGAAACCCAAGCCCTGATGCTCTGCGGAGCCTCATCTGCCCAGGTCCTGGTAACTGAGAGGCTTCGGCATCTGGTCTGTGTACCAGCACTGCCCTTCTTTTGTGTGTGTGTGGGGGGGGGGGGGGAGCGGGAACCCTCGCTTGCTCCAGCTGCTGCTATTTTGAGTTGTTTGCTGTCAGCTGCCCAGCTCGTGCCTATCTGACACAGTCTCTAAATTGATTTCATGCCTTCAGGCGCTCGTTCAGGCGCTCCTGCCCAGAATGCCCTCTCCTTCGCATCCTCTTCCACTGCACACCTCAGCAGCCTGGCAGGCTCAGGCTCCGGGTCCCAAGCTACAGACCATCTTCCAGGGAAGAACGCTATCTTAGTTTCTGCAGCTACCAAACTTAACCTGGCCTGGCTCATAATGACCATGCAATAGGTGTTCCCCGAATGTGACCAAGGAGTAGGGTGTCAGTCTTGTAAACCAAGATCAGCAACATCTGACATGTTAGGGTGCATGTCCGTCCTGACCCCCCAGGGCTGCCCACAGTCCTCTAACTTGTTTTCAAGTCCTGCAACAAAGTTACTTTTATTAAAAGTATCACTTTAGAGTGCACTCTGTGTCATGGATAGACACTACAGGTGGCTGGTTCCCTACAACAGTGACAGGTTCTTAAGACAAAGTGGCCTTGAAGCTGAAGGAGCAGATTCAGGAGAGCCCAGGATTTCCCTGTGCTGTATACCCCAGTTCTTAGAAACAACAGTTCACTGCTCAAAACACATTGAGTGGTCTGGGCTCTCCACAGGCCTGGTTTACGTCTAGCCTCCTCTCTCTGGTCTGGCCTTGGCTTCCCCAGGGTGATTACTGAGCAGCCTTCTCCCAAGATTGCTATGGATTCTGACTTTCTCTCAGCTAAGCATGAGGGGTTGACAGTCTTACTCATGCCAGGGAAGTGGAAGGGGCAAAAGAGACTCAGAGGAAGCAAGTAGAGGGGTGGACTAGCCAGGCAGGCTCACTGGCAGTGCGTGACCTGCCCTCTCCGTTGTGTGGACCTCTTAGCAGTCAGTCAGAACTCATCCACCATCTCTTTAGACTGTGCACAGCCAAGTGCCCTTCTGATCTGGTGAAAGTACAACAGGGTAGATGTTTGCTGGGAGAGTAAACAGACAGATCTCTGTCACCAGAGACCCCAGGGACAAGGGATTTACGTAGATTGGATCCCTTGGCTCTTTGAGTATTGATGTTCATCAGCAAATGCCAACTTAGGAATTCTGGGGAGGCTATTACCTTGACTGTCTGAGAGAGTAGAGCCAGATGCTGGAAAATCACCAAAATGCTGGGATAATCCCTGAGGGGGTCCCAAGAGCCACATGACACTAAATGCAAGCTGGCTAGTCTAAGTGTTACAGCTCTGTGACGGAAGGTTTCCTTAATGCAAGTGTGACATCTCTGAAAGGAAAAGCATTCTGGCAGTCTGAAGCCAAGGAATACCACAAAGTCACACCACACAACAAACCTTACACAAGAGATTTATTAAGAAAGACACAAGTGGGTGACTGCCTCTGCTCTAGGGAGAGGCAGCAGAGAACTGAGCAGGAGGCAGGTTTATATAGGGTTTCTTGGGGATGGAGTTTTCCAGGCTGGAGATTGGTGGGATTTCAAGGGAAACCCAGGGATTAGTGGGATTTTGAGGTCAGGGACTGATGGGTTTTCAAGCTCAGGGGTTGGTGAGTTTTGGTGGGTTTTCAAACCCAGAAGTGGGCTCAAACCTCTTATTCTGCAACTAGCAGACATGTCAGCTGGTGCCTCTTTCCTCTCCACATAAATCTGCAGACACATAAATCCATAGCTCTTCTATGACAAGAGTCTGAGTTCAAGTCCAACTCTGATGACACCTGTCATCTGAATGTAAATTTTAAGCTTCTCAGGCTTGCTACTTACTACACAAACAGAATGATTTGACCCTTAAACACACCCGCACTAGTTTATCAGGTTTATGTGAGAGTCATTATTTTGGTATTATTTACCTATTAATTATTCCTCACACCAACCTTGCTTAGCTTGTAAGTGATGGAATAGAAGCATAGGAACATTAGTAAGGTGCCAAAGCTCACACCAGGATGTGCCTGAGCCAGGATTGAAGGTCACAAGATGTAGCTCTGGAGTCGACAGCAATGGCCAGCCTGTATATACCTGAAACTACCTGGACAGGCTTCTCATAGGAAGTGGCCTTTGAGCTGAGACCTGAGGTACAGGTGAAATGGACAGGGGTGGGAAGGAATGCAGAGAGGCACAAAAGGCTGAAGCAGAAGGGCACGCTTCAGTAGACAAGCTGGAATGCCAAGGAAGGAAGTAGTTAAGATGCAGGGAACACACAGGTTGTATGGAGGACATATGTGCTCTCCTGCAAGCAATAGGAGTCTTTGACATTGTCAGAAAATAACACAGTTAGCCTGGTGTAGTGGTGCATGCCTTTATTCCCAGAGCTTGGGAGGCAAAGGAAAGTGGACCTCTGTGAGTTTGAGCCCAGCTTGGTCTACAAAGAAACCCTGTCTCAAAAAACAAACAAACAAAGAGAGAGAGACAGACAGACAGACAGAGAGAGACAGAGAAACAGAGGGACAGAGAGAGTGACACAGTTGAATCAGCCTCAGTAGTCGCAGTGTTACGCAGGAGGGAGATTAGGGGCTTTTGTGATTTGGGGGTGTGGATCCTTCATGACCTCTTCTCTTAAACCTCCTTGTTCCTAATCTCCTCATCTTGTTGCTTGTGAGTCCTAGCCTTCTGAGTCACTGTAGCTAGACACCTCAGACCATCTCTTGGGAAGAATGGTCACTGCGCCCTGCAAGAAGAGTCCCCAGGACCTTGTGCCTTCTTGCCATCCTTCTAGGTTGACCCGAAGATGGTTAATGCCACAGCCTCCATTCGCCTCTGCAGTTGACAGCTCATAGGGAGCCATTCTCCATGAGGTGACAGTTATGAGTTGACAGGTATGTGGCAGTGTGGCTGGAACACATATGCTGGAAGCATGAGCCATGTGCTACTAGCCTCTGCCTTTCAGACTTAATGGCCTGATCCCAAATGTCCCAAACCTCCAGAGTGGAGGTGCTGGGCATGCCCTTCTTGGAGCACTGACATCACACCAGGGTCGGAGTGGACACTTGGGCTGCAGAGTGTGTTCTCAGCCTCTGAGGTGTAGTAGAAAGTCAAGAGCTAGCTCTAACATGAACAGTTATGGGTGAAGAGAGATGACTTTGCTCCCCAGGCACAGACACCTCACTGAGCATCCCCCTTTCATGCCTTCCAGCGGCTCCATATGAAATCCTGTTCTTCCACAGATATTGGTCCTCACAGTGTGTACAGGACCAAGCTTCACATGGTGACCTGGGCTCACAACAGAGTTTTCTTTCGGGCACCGCAGGAAGCTCAATGACTAATGCTCAATGGTTGCTTTCAGCATCGCTGTGACTCCTGGGGCCACTCCAGACTTCAGCACCAGCCTACAGACCCAGCCCTTACCCTGTGTGGTTCTGGAGCCGGATGTGGGATTCTTTAGTGGTCAAAGCAATCTGTTCTAGAACTCAGGGGCCTGGGGAGGGGCATGCCATGGGATTACTGTCCCATGGGTCTATCATGAAACAGTCAGGTAAAAAATCCATGTATCACCCGGCTCACAGATGCAGTGAGAGTGGATGAAGTGTGCTGGGTCCCCAAGAACTGATGTTACATGGAACCAGAGTCCAATAATCCTGGAAAGAGCTATGAATTAAGAACTTGATTTTCTGGTAAACACATAGTCACCCGGTCACAGGTGGCTCCAGGAAGCCCTGATCTGCAGTGCCTTCTCAAGCTGCTCCAATCCTCCCACAGAGAGGCCTCACGTCTGCAAACCAACATAGGAACCAGGCACAGTCCAGTTCAATGTCACTGCTTCTCTGGCCGGTGGCTGAGCCCCCTGTGGGACAGGCACCAAGGGCTGGGCTGTGCCACATATGAACTCTTAGGTGATCCTGCCTTGAGATTTGGCTCTGCCTTGCCTAGCTCCCTACTCCCAGCATCCCCCACCAAATACAGTCACCGTTGGGACTCCAGATGCTGGGGTCCCAGAGTGGGAGGCAGTCCTATAGCTAGAGAATCCAGACCTGCTCTTTCTATTTTGTTCGCCCAGCCCTTGGAAAGCACACGGATCATCACCTGCCACATGCTGGGAGAACAGTTGCTTTATGCTTTATCCCCAACACACACCCTGTCTCTGGAGCTTTTCTCGCATCTTAGACCAGATCAATGTCTGATGCTCCACATTAGAAATTGGGAGAATTTATGGTTTTTAACTGAATTTGTACTGTGACAGACTGTAGGACTGTGTGATTGGTTTTGGCTGTCTCAGACATCCAACCAGGACATGAAGTTGCAATCTTCTCTGCTTCTGTCTTTCTAACGACCCCTTGGCAAGGCCCTTCCTCTCTCTCCTGAGAGTGGGGACAGAGAGGAAAATCTATCATCCTTGTAGTATGCACAAAAACCCGGGGCTCACCCATCTCTCTCGGGCATCTGTCTACAGTAGCGGGGCAGGTGGGATGCTGTCAGTATGTTCTTCATGGAGATGGCCTTGCTCTAGAGCAAATAAGACATCTTCCATTCTAAGCTTTGACCTTAAACATGACACCAGGATGATAGAATGTGACCTTCCTGGCACCAGGAGGAAAACAAGCTACGGACTCTTGATCTGAGTAAGTGTTTTGGGCCCATAGAAACCCAATCTCCCTCTCAAATTCTATGCATCCCTGCCTTGTCATCCAGAGTCTCTGGCTTCTCAGCTATGTTCAGTGGGAATCCAGGTGGAGTCCATGTCTCAGTGAAAAAGAGCCCAGAGCACTGCTGGTGACCGGGTTAGACTGGGACACCCAGTGTAGAACCGCTGGCGAATTCCTCTGTTTGCACACCTGAGCACTCCACTTCCTTTCTCTGCGCACTCATCCTCAATGCGCGCCTATGTGCCTATTCGAATGCCCTGGGTTTCCTTGATCACCTTAATCCACAGAACAATGCTTTTCATGTGTGCGTTTCTCCTCCAGTTTAACTCTGTAATTAGGCTCTTTTATATCCCTCTGCCTATGGGATTTCAGTCTAGAGATAAAGACGGGCACCTATTCCTCCCTCACAAGGCAGCTGCCTCGAATTTCCAAGCAAGATAGGGTCAGCCTCTTCAGAGAGCAGTCCCGCAAGAACGGTTCAGGGGAAGTGAGTTCAGAGTCTGAATCTTCTCAGACAGCTTCATTCTAACCATTGAGGCCTTACTTGTTCCTGACCAATGTCTAATACTCCACACTAGAAAATTGGAAGAATCTGTGGTCTTTAACTAAATTTGTGCTGCAGCCAACCACCTTCAGATCATGCTGTGTGGTCAGTTTTGGCGGTATAAGCCCAGCAGCTGGGGAGCAGTGGCTTGTCCCCATGGCTTGGACCAAAGTCCATGAATCTGAGCTCCACGCTCTCCTTAAGTTTCCTGGTAGAAGCAAGCTATTGAGTCCAGCCCTGGCCAGCTTGCTCCTCTCCAGATTCTTTCCACTGAAGCGAAGTTCCCCTGAAGGTTCGTCCAGTGAGTAGATAATGAGTCAGGAAGAATAAGACAGAAATGGGGGGTGGGAGGGGAGGAAGCAGCTGACATGGTGAGCTCACTCCTGTTGGTGCTGGGGGTTAGGAGTCACCTCAAAAGGAAAAGAATGGGGACCGCTAGGCCCCAGCTCTATGTCCCCTCAGGAATGGCACCTTTCTCTCCTGAGGAGGCTGGCTGTTGTCCCTCCCGACTTTACAGAAAGCAGAGACCCTGGTACAGACTTGACATGACAATCCACTGCTGCACTGAAATCCAGAGGGCCCAGGGGTTGTGGCCTGAGGGCCGAGCACATGTACCATAGAGACCCTTGGCTTTGCCGACCTCGCTCCTCAGTAACATTCGCTGGTGCAAACTGCTTTCTCCTTCACCTGCAGACAGCTAGAAGGTGAATTCGCACCGCCTTCAGCTCTAGCTAGGCAGATGACAGGCCCCATCACCCGCCCCTTTCTCTGAGGGTATATTTCCTGCCACCACCCAAGACATCAATTTCTATATCTGTTCCCATCCAGTATTGCAAACGTCAGGACTCACTTAGACTGATGTGCTCTGAAAAGGGAATGTATGGGGTGGGGGGGGATGGCTGGCTCATAAAATAACTGAGGAGATGAGAACTGTGCCCACGTTACAGGCAGGGAACAGGGCTGGCAGCCCCCAGGCAGGCCGCGATTACGCAGAACTCACTAAACCTCTCCAGGTATTGGACAGAACATGTGTTACTGAAAGCTTGGATGAGCACAACCAGGGAGCCATGGGCAGCCATACCTCTGTACAAGAGAGCAGACTCAGTGGTCTGCAGTCCTCAGGGGAGGAGGGGTGCCATCTGGACAAGTGGGGGGGGGGGCAAAGCAGGCTGAATGCCTTCAGGGACACCCATACTCCTACATTTGGCCATTTTCACTGCAGCAAAGCAGGCTTCTCCTGTCTTTCTTTTTTTTTAAATAGATTTATTCATTTTATTTTATGTGTGAGTTTTTTTCCTGCATGTATACCATACTCATGGTTGTTCTCAGAGTTTAGCCCCCTGAACTGGAGTTATGGATGGTTGTGGACCATGAGGCGGGAGGTAGGGGGAACCAAACTCAGATCCTCTGCAAAAACAATATATGCTCTTAACTCTTTGGCCATCCCTCCTTCCCCTTCTTATCTTTTTGCACCTCAGGTCATAGCTCTTCTCAGCCTCTCATACACTTGTATTCTAAAGAAAATTATTAGAATTAATAAGCTCAGCCATTCAGACTGTAAATCTACATTGCTACCAGGAGAAAAAAAATCTTTAAAATGTATACACATTAAATCCTGTGGATTTATGGGACAGCTTGATCATCAGGTTCAGTCTGGCCACAAGTCTGGTTTCCAAGTTAACTTGGGATAGCCCCTGGCCTCAGGCATAGTTCCCCCCCCCCCCCGTCCCCTCAGCCCCTAGATTTCACAGCTGCATTCAGATCCCATGAGCAAGTTTGAGAGCCTTGTTTCTAGAGAGCTCTGGAACACCCAGGTTCAGACCCCCTGGCCAGCAGGAAAGCCAGCCACACAAAGCCGGTTCCTTCAGAGCTGAGAGTACAAAACTCATTCTCATTACCTCCTAAAGAGTCACAACCTCATTGTTCTTTTTAGAAATGTTGCCCAGGGCATGGCTGCTGTCTGGTCCCTTTAACGCCAATCACACACACGCGCACACACACACACACACACACACACACACACACGCACACGAACAGGCACACACGCATGCACACACAGCTATATGTTGTCTTCCAGGGCATCCACACATCCTTCTACACCACATTCACACTTTCTGCAATCCCGAGACCCTCTCTTTTTCTCTCTGATTGGCTTGTCTGGGACGGCCAACTACACCATCACTTTGCCCAAACGTACTTCCTTGCAGGACACTGCCTAGAGTCTCCCTTTGCTTGCAGCAGCCTCCCTGCCCTGCTGTAAGCACACCCCACCCCCACTCTGGCACTCTCCCCTCCCCTGCTTGCTATTAGATTACTATTTCTAACACAGCTTGTTTCTTTCCTTGAACCTTCCTTTGTACAATCCCTGCCCACCTTGAATAATGACTTTTTTGTGCTGGCCTGAAGGAATGAACACCCATTGATTTTAAGTAAAAGCTGCCCTCTCTACAAGACAATGGCTTTGATTGGATTGTTTATTTGTATGAGAAAACAGTCTTTCTCATCGTATCCTATTACATGGTGGTCATTCATCCACTTAATCCATTTTTTATTGAGCAGCTACTATATATCCAGGCGCCATGTTAAGTGCTAAGAATGGAAAGGAGATTAGGGCATGGTTCTTACCCTCAGAGACTTTGCCGTCTAATCAGAAACCCTTCCTCAAACGCAGCACAAAGCCTTGTGTGCGTGCTGCTGTATCTGAAGCACGAGCAGAATATGACTTGTAGGTTTGTTTGTGTTATTGAAGGGACTGTTTGGCCAGAGTCATGTACCCAGGAGGAATTGGAGTCAGGGGTGCTGTAGGCCCCAGCCTCCTCCATGGCATCCGAGGTGTCAGGGAAAGGGGGCGGCATGACAGCAAAGAGGCTGAGAAGCTACACAAGTGGGCGGGGACGACAGTAAGGGTACAGGATGTCTGCCATCAGTGCTCAGCAAATGAGCTCTCTAAGAGAGACCCACTC
Organism: Pachyuromys duprasi; assembly: GCA_028658305.1. NCBI lineage: Eukaryota > Metazoa > Chordata > Mammalia > Rodentia > Muridae > Pachyuromys > Pachyuromys duprasi. The sequence goes on along the minus strand of CM053757.1, from coordinate 6,898,982 downwards.
CACGACTTAGAAATGCATTTTTATTAGCAGAAGCTGAATGCTAGGAGGGATTCCAGAAGGCTAAGGGGAAAATGGTCAGTTAATCCCCCGGTGTCTTTAAAGGGCTAGGCCAGAATGCACCCTTTGATGTGATACAGAACAGAACAACTAACAAAAGGATAGATCAAAGAAGGGCAATTCCAGTCATTTAATGCTTTTTTTTTAGAATGATTAACCCCAAGTTTTAATGAAGTAGAATTCACTCAACTAAAGCCAACCATTGTCAAGCGGACAGGTGAGTGGTGTTTTCACATGGCAATATTGTACAGCTGTCTTTTCATTACTCCCAGAAGACCCCCCACAGGCCCAAGAAACAATTCCTCCCTGGCCTTGGAAAGCCACCAGGCTTCTCTACATGGAGATTTCCTACTCTGGATATTTTATATGGAGGGACTATGTGCTATGTGACATTTTGAGTCTGGCTTCTTTATATGGAGGGACTATGCACTGTGATATTTTGTGTCTGGCTTTCTTTCACTTAGCATAGTTCTTCTGAGGTTAATCTACACTGCAGTATTTGTCGATATTTCATTGCTTTCTATGGCTAAATAATACCCCATTATGTGTCCATACTTATTCCATTGATGAACTTTGGGTTGTTCTCACCTTTGGCCTGTGTGGCCAGGTATTTGTTTGTGTATCTGCTTTCAGTTCTGGATGTAGTCCTAGGAGTCATGTGATAGTTCTGTGTTTAACATTATGATAAACCAGCCACTTAAGTACAAACAACAAACAACCAAAAAAGGTTTTAGACTGCCAATAATGAATGAGAAAAGGACCATAGGACTTCAAGAAATCCATATTCAGGTATAGCAAAAGGGCTTAAGGGCATATGCTAAGGACTGACCATCAGACCCAGCTCCTCATCTTCTCACACATAAGTTAGGATGCATTTCCCAGCCTCTGGTGGCTAGAAGACACCATGAACTTTCATGCCTTTCAACAGGATCTAAGATGTAACATACAAGACCTTGTCCCGTGGAGACCACACTCAGGTGCCGGCTCTCCTCTCCTGCAGGCTAGATACAGACAGACATAGTAGCCTAGGAACCAGTGAGGAAGGGGCCACCACATAGAAGATGCTTGGGCCCCTGGGTAGCACTTTAGACAGAGTTAAAAATGAACTTTCCTGCATGAACTTACATATTCGTGAGTTTTTGCTTACAGTGATAGCATTTCCACAGTGAGAGGACCATACTTTGCTCATGTTTGAAGTCAACATGAAAGATAAAGAGGCCAGGAGAGGACAGAGGCCAGCTCCGCTTAGGAGCCAAGGGGTTTGAGCCCATAGTCTCTCTGGATATCATGTGAAGGGAGGCCCAAAACTGGCCTCTGGACCGAATCAGGGCCAGAATCAGGGCCGGGAGGAAGCTGTGACAAGTAAGACTCTATACACTGTATCACTTCAATTAAGAAAACTATGAGTTAAAAAAAAAGTGTTTGTGTGATAGAATGAATAGGTTTGAGCTTACTGAAAGCCAGAAATCTGTCGATGTTCTTCTGTTTTTATGCTTTGTGCTTTCTTTGATAATTTCCCATCTGTCTCCTTAGCTTGGTAAGAAAGTTCCACTAGCAATGGAAAATTCCAAACTAGAATGTCTGGTGACGTGATGGCTAAGGAAGGCAGCCCAGGAGAACAAAAGGTATGCCAACAGCAGGGAGAGTCCTGCCTCAGCCCAGGACAGAGGCATGCTAACAGCAGGCAAAGGTCAGGCTGGTTCTCTGCCTGGCATTGGCATTTAGAAGTGACCATTCTTTCTTGGGTAAGACTATCTCCAAAACTTCAGTATTTTTAGCATCCTTGGCCCGGTCTATTCAATAGCATCAGAACTGCAGTCATTGTGACAACCACACAGTCCCAAAACACCTAGAGCAGTGGTTCTCAACCGATGGGTCACAACTCCTCTGGGGGTTGAACAACCCTTTCACAGGGTTGCCTAAGACCATAAGAAAACACAAATGTTTACATTACAATTCATAACAGCAGCAGAATTATAGTTATGAAATAGCAACGAAAACAATGTTATGGTTGGGGAGCATTACAACATGAGAAACTGTATTAAAAGGTCGAAGCAGCTGGGTGCGGTGTCACGCACCTGTAATCCCAGCACTCTGGGAGGCAGGTGGACCTTTGTGAGTTCAAGGCCAGCCTGGTCTACAAAGTGAGTCCAGACAGCCAAAGGCTACACAAAGGCTACAGCCAAAGGCTACCCTGTCTTGAAAAAAAAGGGGGAAGGGTTGCAATATTAGGAAGGTTGAGAACCTCTCACCTAAAGGCAAGGGTCATACCCTAACCCCTAGGCTGAGAGCCATTGCATGGAGGATAGAGAAAAATAGAAAAATTAGGAATGTAGAGAAAAAGGACTAAGTAGGGTGAGAGGTGAAAGGTGAAAGGTGAGAGGTGCTTTGCTTTTTTTCATAAAGGGTTTGTCACCAGCAAAGACTCCATACCCCTCTTGGATTTTGATCATCTCTCCCTTTCCTAGCATGAATCAAAATTTAAGCTTTTCATTTTCTTTACAAAGTTTTCCCACCTTACAAACCTTAGGCATTCTTGATGTTCTCTTGGTGTGTTATCAGCTCTTGGCCAGCACATAGCCAGCACAGGTCTTCTGTACACCTTACTTTCTCCTCAGAGCATTAGGTTAGGAAGAGCGCATCAGCAAAGACTGGGGCCTGAAGGGGTTGGGCCTGGAGAGGTAGCACCAGACTTCTGGCCGCAGGCTTCTCCCTGGAGTGTCTAGCAGAGAGGGGAAGGACATTCAGGGCAGTGGTAATGCTCACATTCATGCCTCATCCCAATGATGGGCAGGACGAGAATTCCCAGTACTTCTGGCATGACTACAGCCATTTTGAGCTCTAACTGCTGTGACGGCACCAGTAACACTCTAGTTTGGTTTTCCGGAAGTTTCACAGCAGACCGTAACCAGTGGTTTCTGGCTTTCCAACTGAACCTTAATGCCAGGGATGTGCCTGATGGATAGTTTGACACAAGCCAGGTACATTCCAGCTTAGACAAGCTCACTTTTGTCCTAAACACTTTCCACTTTCTTCTGGCACAAATTGTCAGGATTCAACTAGTCTTGCTGCCACCCAGGACAATAAATGTAATCCTGCAATTCTGACTCATCCTGCCTCAGTTTCCTCTGTTTCAAGTCCTCCTGTACTAGCAAGGTTATTCCAGAACAAAGCTCAGAGATATGAACCTCTTGTGCTGGTGACTCATGGAGATCTGAACCCTTAGGCAGTGATGGGAGAGGAAGTGATGAAAGGGGGTGAAGGAATGGTATCTGTAATTTTTCCGTGTATCCCTGTTTGGAATGAGATGACAGGTGTGTCTGTGGCTATAAGTCGTCACCCTATGGGCAGGAGCCAGGGAATAGCTGCCAGGGAGCTCTGGTGGTTGAGTGATTGACCAGGATGTTCCCCAACCCACACAACCCCCTCGCTGAGAAGGACATTCTCTCGATCATGGTACAGACCAATGATGCGAGCCGACCACATTTACTGATGAATTCAATCAGGTAATTACCATTTTCGCTTAATTATAATATGCATCTTTCCCCTTCCCAGCACACATCTTAACATTTTTGAAATAGACAGAGGCCTTAAAATAGATGTGCATATTTATTGTGAAGTTTCACATTTTGGGGGGGAGGCAGCTATTGAATCAAGGGTGCGTCTCATAATCAGCGGGATATTAAAATTGAGGAAATAGGGTAATCACCAGAACTGATTTCCCATTTTGGGAATTCGATTACCCTGGGTGGATGGAGACACCTGCACTTCCTATCAGATGCAGATCTCTTATGGGCAGCCTCCGTGGGCCTCCAGGTGTGTCATAAGGTTTGAAGCGACTGGATGCTCATGAAACCCACAGAAACTCAATGCTCGCAGCTCATCTGCCCTCTGTAACTGTCACACAGGAATTGCTTTGAGCCCTGCTCTGCTGTTGACATGTCTGCTTGACTGGGCTCAGTGAGGCACGGTGCGCTGAGGTCTCCTCTCAGCTGCTGAACCTCTGTGGAGAAGTCCGCTGCTCATACTTTTGTTCTATTTTCTGTACCTGGCTTGGTTGCCTTCCTATGATGGATAATTCCATGTGCCCATTTGACTGGCTTGAAGGATGCCCTGATTGCTGAGGAAACATTATTCCTGGGCACACCCAGAGGGTGCTTGGGGAAGAGGTTAGCAGTTGCAACAGCAAACTACACAAAGAGCTGCCTTCCTAATATGGCAAGCATCTTCTGAATAACTAAGGGCCCAGTTAGAATGACAGAGCAGAAGGAAGGAGCATTCCTTCTTTTTCTTTGGGCTGGGGTGTCCATCTCTTCCTTCTTCCAAATCGCAGAGCTCCTGTGTCTCAGACCTTTAGACGCAGAACCAATCAAGTGTCAGCTCTCTCCCAGTATTTCTGACTTACAGGGCTATGATGGGACGTCACAAATGAGTCGGTTTCCATAACAAATGTCCTATTCTATGTCTTTCGTGTTGGTTTGGTTTCTCTAGAGAACTGTGACCTATTCATGGTCAGTCTCTCTTGTTAGAAGGGAGGGTAGGACATGGGTGATAAGGTAATATAGCTCGTCCTGCGGCAAGAAGGAGATAGATTACCATGGTGGCAGAGAAGCCAAGCAAATTGACTAAGGCTGCAGGCCTTCCCCTGGAAGATTCCAAGACCTTAGCACTAGGAAGTGTTTCTTGTCCAGAACTTGGTCATGGGGGAGCAGCGGTACCCAGCATGGACTGCTCTCGGTCCTGTGAGATGCTCAGACACATCCTGTGGCTATGCTGAGAAAAAGAAGCCCTCCCTCCACCTCCGCTCCCGTCAATTTCCATGTGGTCATCCTTCTCATGGCATCACTCCAACCTCAGATTTGTGGCCATGGAAATGTCTAAGCTCTCTGGGAACTTCTCTCTGTCTGGCTTCCTTTTGAGTGTGGGTGTCAGCGCGGTGGAGTGGGAAGTGGGTGAGGGACAAGTTTTGACCATGAGCCAAAGATGCTTCTTTGGGCGTTGTTCCTCCCTAGCAGGGAAGAGAAGACTGACCCGGGAGATTGGGTGCTGCTGCAGCTGCTGGCAAAGGAGCGTCCCCACCCCCATTTAGAGTCTCAGAAAAGCCCCAAGGAGATCGATCAGCCAGCTTCTTCAATTTGTAATTTCACTTAATGCTATTAAGGGGGCAGTTTGGGCCATTTGCTGGAGAGGACTGGAAAGGTTCCAGAATCTTCTGCTAATGAATCCCAAGCATTAATCCCATTAGTCTTCCACTGTCTGCTGCTTCTAACTAGCCTGTTCCCATCTTGCTTCCCCTAGAGGAAGCTCCCTGACCCCCAAGGCTTAGGCATATTCCCGTAAACTAAGACTGAGTGGGCCTTCCTCACCAGGCCAATATTACCAGAAAATGATAGAGCAACTGGGTGGTCTCTCACACTGGGCAACAGGGGCAGTTGCTTCAAGAAATCACAGAGTCTGTCTCATTTTGAAGAGGGTCAGGTCATCATTACTCTCTCCCTTTCCCTCCACAACAAAGCTTGAAAGAGCACATCCCTCACTGCCCTTCTAAGGCAGGCCAGAGGAATCTGCAATCCTAACACTGCAGACAAGTGGTCCGGGGGCCTGACCTTTGGTCACCTGGCTGGATAGCACCTCTGATGGACAGTGCCTGCCCTCTAAGTAAATAGCTCTGTCATCTGAATCCACAAGAGGCTAGCCTGGTCCAATGCCATGAGGCCACTCCTCTAGTATTTGAACCCAGGCACTTCAGGATAGAAACCTGAGAAAGTGTACCAGATGCAGAATGATGTGAACCAGAGTGAGCATTCCAGGTCTGCTACTGATCTACTGGAAGGTTTGGGGCACGCAGCTGCAGAGGATGCTTATGGGTTCCAGGCCCCCTGGCTCCTAACAGGAAGAAAAGCTTTGTGGGAATTGTTCTGCATCCTGTTCCAAAGTGTGTAATTTGAGGCCCATGCAAATGAGTGTTTCTGTACTTAACAGGGGGAAAATTGCATTGGAGACTTCTGGGACAATGGAATTCACACACTTCTCCCATTCCTTCTTGCTAAGAAAAGAAGACTCTGACAGGTAGGAACAGAAGGAATATTGGCTTGGAGCCTTGGGACCCAGGGATGGCACAGTGGCAAGGTCTTGGGTGTTCTGTTTGATTTACACCTCCGTGCTCAAGCTGAAGATGCAACCCAGAATCACTAACAGGCGCTAAAGCTGGGAGACCACAAGAGCTAGCGATCACTCCACGAAAAGCCTGGCCAACCCAAAAGATCAGGGAAGGAGTGGCCCAGCAAGTCAGAAAACAAGCAGTGTCTGCCCTTCTTCAATCATAAACCAAAAAGGGGGAGGGACATCGAGTGCCACCCCCACCCAGAGATCGAACGAAATGCTTAGATTCCTGCTTTCAGTCTGTTGTATTAAGTTGTCCCAACATAGTCACTAGAAGTGTGTCCAAGAAAGGCAAGGAGAGAGTGAAGACTCAATGATAATTCACACAGCTGGAGTGAATGCGAACAGGAAAGCCCAGCTACGTCCTTCTGTGCCTCCAAGTAACAAAGCAGGGCTCCCCTACTTTGCCAGGTGGTGTCTGCATGAGGCCTAGCAGGGAGTCAGGGCTTTTACCACCAGCAGTAACTAAACCTCTTCACCACTGTGCTAAGGGAGGCCAACCTACACACACACACACACACACACACACATGTGCACGTGCATGCACTCACACGCACCTCCAGCACAGAATCCTCCCTGGTAGTCAATGGAAGCTGAGCAGAGAACCAGACATTTTGCTCATCCTGTCAGCGACAGGGTCCCACCCCCCACCTAATGCCCTGCTGAAACTGTGTCAGAGAAAGTTGTGTAAAGTATGTAAGACAAGAAGCCTCATAACATAATATGGTCTAAATAAGTCACTTGTCATATGAAGAACCAAAACGATATCAAGCCAAATTGGGGGCAGGGAAAAAAGAAGAGAGAAATCGGTGGGTGTTGGTTGAGATGACCCAGCTGCTCATGACCCAGCACAAGTTCTAAAGCTGCCATGATAAAATGTTTCAGTAAGCAAGTAGAAGCACACTTGGCTCCAGCCAAGAGACAAAGCCTCAGCAAAGAAATAGATGTAAAGAAAAAGAAAGCTTGACAACTTATCAATACATCTCCCAAATTAAAAGGCTAAACAAATGATCTTAAAGCAGAATGTAAGAGAAATAGAGAGAGAGAGAAAGAGAAAGAAAGAGAGAGAGAGAGAAGAAAGAATTTGTGACTTGGAGATAAAACAACCAGAATGACCATATTTAAATAACTGAGAAAGATTAAAATGGAAAAAAAATGGCAGAACCTCAGAGGCCTATGGGACTATAGCGAAGGGTCTTAATCACCTGAGTTCCCAAGAAGAAAGGAAAGAGGTGGAGCTGGAAAATTGCTTGAAAACTGATGGCCAGAAGCCTCCAAACTGAACACGACCCATAAACCGATAGAGTAAACTCCAACAGGACTGACCAGGAAAACTCGATGCCAAAACAGACCACAATTAAACCTCGGGAAAGCAAGCCAGTCTTAAAAAGGTTCAGAGAAAATGACACTTCACTCGTGGGAAAAGCAATTTGGATGGCAGCTTACTCTGCAGCAGAAGCCACAGAAGCTTGAGGGGAGTTCCACATTTCACCCAAACACTGTCAACCTGCTACCCTCTGCTTAGTAGGAAAAGCTGTCCAGGATGAAAGAGAAATTAACACATCCTCAGTCACAGAGGGCTAGTAAAAAGGCTCAGTGATTAAAAACACATGTTGCTCTTGCAGAAGACCTGAGTTCTGTTACCAGTAAGGCAAAGTACTCACACGTGTAAAAATAAATAAATATAAATAAATTGTTGTGGTTTGTTTTGTTTTCGAATGACTATAGAGGACCATCATGATGGCTCAGCAGGCGAAGACACATGGCATCACACCTGACAGCTGAGCTTGATCCTGGAGACCCAGGTGGTGGAAAGGGTGAGCCAGGTCGCGGGAGTTTGCTTTCTGACTCCACACGGGCTGCCATTAACAAGCACACAGTACACATTCACTCGGGAGAAAGGCTGCTGGGAAGTTTTACAACAGAAAGGAAATGATAGAAGAAAGAACTGTGGACTATCAAGAAGGAAAGAAAAATGACAGAAAGAGTAAAAATATGAGCAGACACAATTTTCCCCTCTGGAGTTTTCTAAATTATACTTGACTGCTGAAAGAAAAATTTTAGCATGATCTTAACTTATTTTTAAAATGAGACTAAGAGGAACTATTTAAGAAAGTTGTATTTTAAATAGGAAAGAGAGCGAGAGACATAAATCTGGTAATATTTTGTATATTGCATTCAAACTGATGAAGTGATGATGACCAGTAGATTGTGATGAGTTATTGATTGTAATGCAATGCCTAACCGAAACCCAGGAAAAGGTTAAAAAAAAAAAAAGGATAGATTCAAGAACATTCAGAATGGCATTCTAAAAAAAAAAAAGTTCATGTAATTCATTAAAAGGCATAAAAAAGGAGAACAGAGTTGAGAGGAAAAAAGGACCCAAGTAGAAAATAAAGATAAAATAGCAGGTTTAAACATTAACATATAAATAATTAATTATACCAAATACAAATTATCTAAATACACTAATTAAAAGACTAAGAGTGAAACTAGGCTTGGAGGTACTGGTCTGTAATCCCAGCACTCAGATGGCAGTCAGGGATTGGTCATTAATGGGAAGCCAACCTAGGCTATATAATAAGGTCTATGTTAGCCTGACCTATATAGTGAAACCCTGTCTCCAAAGACCCTCACCCTCAAAAAGAAAAAAGGTTAGAAGATATGACTGGCTATGAGAAATTCATTTCAGGGCTGGAAAGGTGGCTCACTGGTTAAGAGTACTTATTGCTCTTACGAGGACTTAGGTAGGGTTCCCAGAACCTACAGGACTCCCAACTACATGGAATTCCA